>OX940726.1:22790000-22852500 GCA_954870855.1 Scutellaria minor | reverse complement strand
TAATACTTTAAGAGTATATAACTGATACCTTCATTGAATTAACAACTGATACCTTAAGAGTGTACAACTGATACCTTAAGAGTATACACTGATACCTTGAAGGTGTGTATGCAATACCTCATAATGTATGTAAGTAATACCAAATATGTAAATATGTGGTACCTTAAAGGTATTTATGTAATACCTTGAAGGTAAAAATATAATTCTTCAAGTCAAATTTTCACAAAAATGATTGATATAATTTCCCTATATAGTCTATATACATATATCTTCTTGAACTTTTGTATTGATATGAGAATCATCACAATTGATAAATCCAATGAAAATTTTCTCAAGTAGTGCAAGTAGCATCCAATGAAAACATATGAAAATCTCAATAATGAATATTGATTATTAATTTCAACAATCATTCAATAATTATATTCCATCAACATGGTTTTTTCTTAAAGGTAAATGTGTGATACCTTGAGGGTATACAACAGACATCTTAAGAGTAAACAATTGATACATACAAATAATACTTTCACTGGAAATCTTAAGATTTCAAATGTTTCATCATCTTCTTCCTCAAAATTTTTACAAATCACGATTTCATCATATTTTTCATCAAATTTTCTACAAATCATGATTTCATATTGTTTGAAATAATTTATTTTCAATTTTTTAAAATTACTCATAAATAAGAAGGGGAAAAAACCTCATAAATGACTTCATGGCAATTTGAAGAAGAATAAGAACAAGAAGATAGATAAGAAGAATAAGAAGAAGAATGTACTAAATAAATAAGAAGAATAACAAATCGACAAGAAAAAAGATTAAGAAGAAGAATGAGAAAGAAGAAAGAAGAAAAAAAAAAAAAAAACAACAACATTGTTTCTACATAATACCTTAAGGTAAATATGTGATACTTAAAGAATAAATGTGTGATATCTTCACTGTATATAATCAAGTTTGTGTGCGGCGTACACCAGCAATGGTATGGCCGCACGTGGGGGACATGTGGACATGCCTGGGAGAGGTCCACGCGCCGAGTTGGGTTGAGGGCACGAAGCTAAAATCTGTGCCCAGGTATATAATTTTTTGCGTTTATAATACCTTAAGGTAAATATGTGATACTTAAAAAATAAATGTGTGATATCTTCACTGTATATAATCAAGTTTGTGTGTGGCGTACACCAGCAATGGTATGGCCGCACGTGGGGGACATGTGGACATGCCTGGGAGAGGTCCACGCGCCGAGTTGGGTTGAGGGCACGAAGCTAAAATCTGTGCCCAGGTATATAATTTTTTGCGTTTCTCTATATGTGGGTTAAATTTTGTTGATATTTTCTCTAAATCTTTTATATTCATAATTATGAATATCAATAGACGGGATAAATGTCTTTTACTCATATTTATATTTTTTCAATTTTCCCGAGTTGTTTCAACCGATGGTCTTTTTTGCAGTTTTTATTTATGAATAATTATTTTTCATGTGTAGTTTTTGAATCCACAAAGTTTTGTTGATATTTTATCTAAAAAATTTAAATTCGTGATTATGAATATCAATAGACGATATAAATGCATTTTACTCATATTTATATTTCCTCAATTTTCCAGAGTTGTTTCAACCGATGATCTTTTTTACAGTTTTTTATTTATGAATAATTAGTTTCCATGTGTAGTTTTTAAATCCACATAAAGTTTATTTGCGATTTATAAAAACATCGATTTTTCTGTATATCAGGTTTAAATTTTATTAAAATTTTCTCTAAATTTTCAATATTTGTGATTATGAATATCTACCAATATTGATATTTTCTCAAATTTCCCGACATTTGATCACAGCTTCGAATTAGAGATATATATTTATATTGATATCTTTTTATATTTTATGATATTTTTTTTCCAATTAGAGATATATATTTATTTCGATATCTTTTGACATTTTATGATATTTAAAGCAAATGTATGTATCATACATATAATCATTGATATTTTTAGATATATATATATATATATTTATTTTTTTTTGATATCTATATTTAAGTAAATATATGTGTCATCTATATAATCATTGATATTAAAAATATTGTTAATGTATTGTGATATGGTAATCATTGATATTGAAAATATCAATTATTGAAATATTTTAAACATTATTAAATATTTATTATATTTATAAATATTTTTTAACTTTTAATTTTCATGATTACTTAGAATTTTTTCCTTCAATTCAAAATATTTATATTTCTATTTCCTTCAATTCAATTCAACATTTGATATTTCCTCCAATTCAAAATTTATATTTCTATCGAGATTGATATATGAATTAAATATTGTTAAACATTATATCAAGGATATATTGAAATATCATAATTGAAAATATTGAGACATTTTAAACATTAGTAAGTATTTCTTAAAAATCATAGATATTCTTAACTCTTAATTTTCATCATTTTTAGAAAATTTCCTATGTCATGTGATATTTCCTTAAATTTAAAAAAAAAAAAAATTGAGATACTAGAAATTTAAATTTCTATCAAAGACTGATAATTGAATTAAATATAGACAAATATTAAATTTTTAAAAACAATATTGTGCATTGCACACGGGCAAACAACTAGTTTAGAAAATAGCAAGGATTGGATAATTAGAAGAGTTAATTTCATTTTGCCACCCTTATTTTCGCATTTTAACACCAACATTGTTTTCTTTTGCAATTCGTAACCTAAAATATTACCTCCACCGCCGGCCATTCCGCCGTCGTGGTGCCATCTGAGAAATCGCCGTAAATGCTGCACCTTGAACAGGAACAGTTGTGGCAACAGCCACCACCACCACCATACCTCAAGCATCCTACAATTCACTCAGTTCTTCCTCAAAATTCTCTCAATCAACAAAGCTTCGAGTTAAACTACCGACTAATATGCAATCAATTGGTGGAATTTACTCGTGGAAAGAATCTTCTCAAAGGCCAATCTTTCCATGCCCACGTTATCAAATTCGGGCTCCAAACAATCCCTCTTGTTTGCCACCATTTAATCAACTTCTACTCCAAGCTTCAGCTCCCGTATTGCTCGGAGCAAATATTTCATGAAACCAGGTTCAAATCTCCCACCACTTGGAGCTCAGTCATATCGTCTTTCACTCAGAATGAGCTTCCGTTTAATGGGCTTGAGTTTTTTAAGTTAATGCTGCGGAATGGTGGAATGTTTCCTGATGATCATATTTTCCCGTGTGTGACGAAAGCGTGTGGGATGATTAATGGCCAGTTTTTGGGCCAATCTGTTCATTGTCTAGCGGTGAAAACTGGATTTGATGTGAATGTATTTGTGGCGAGCTCTGTCGTTGACATGTATGCGAAATGTGGGAGTTTGGGTAATGCGAGGAAGATGTTCGATGAAATGCCAGAGAGAAATGTGGTGTCGTGGAGTGGGATGATATACGGTTACGCGCAGGTTGGGGAGGAAGGAGAGGCGTTGAGGCTTTTCAAGAGTGCGTTATGGGAGGGTCTGAATGTGAATGATTTTACATTCTCGAGTGTGATTCGTGTTTGTGGGAATTCGACATTGTTGGAACTGGGGAAGCAAATGCATGCATTATGCTTGAAAATGAACCATGATGAGAACAGCTTTGTTGGGAGTGCTTTGATCTCTATGTACTCCAAGACTGGTATGATCCAGAGTGCCTACCAAGTGTTTGATGAGGTTTTAGACAAGAACTTAGGAATGTGGAACTCAATGTTAATCGCATGCGCCCAACACGCACATACAAGTAGTGTTTTTGAGCTATTTGAAAAAATGAAAGCCACCGGAATGAAGCCAAATTTCATCACATTTTTATGCATACTCTATGCGTGCAGCCATGCCGGTTTAGTTCAGGAAGGAAAGCATTACTTCGCAATGATGAAGGACCACAGAATCGAGCCAGGAAGTCAGCATTACGCTTCAATGGTGGATTTGCTTGGCCGGGCCGGGAAGTTGCAGGAGGCCATGAAATTAATCGAGGAAATGCCAATGCCACCAACAGAGTCTGTGTGGGGGGCTTTCTTGACTGGCTGTCGAATCCATGGAAACACAGAGCTGGCAAGCTCTGTGGCTGACAGGGTGTTCGAGCTAGGGCCAGTAAGCCCGGGCCTACACATGCTCGTATCCAATGCTTATGCAGCTGCTGGGAGATATCAAGAGGCTGCAAAGGCGAGGAAGATGCTCAGGGACCGTGGGCAGAAAAAGGAAACGGGGCTGAGCTGGGTGGAAGAGGGCAATAGGATTCACACATTTGCTGCAGGTGATAGGAGACATGAGCTATCTGTTGAGATATACAGAAAGCTGGAGGAGTTGGGACGGGATATGGAGAAGGCGGGCTATGTGGCGGATACAACTTATGTGTTTAAAGAAGTTGGTGACGTGGAGAAGAGTGAGAGTATTAGGTATCATAGTGAGAGGTTAGCCATTGCTTTCGCCCTTGTTACATTTCCACCGGAGAGGCCTATTAGAGTTATGAAGAACCTGCGCGTGTGTGGTGATTGTCATGTTGCGATTAAGTATATTTCCAAGTGCAGTGGCAGGGTTATAACGGTCAGAGACAACAATCGGTTTCATAGGTTTGAGAATGGGGCGTGTTCTTGTGGTGATTATTGGTGATTGAACTGGAAAAACGGGTTGTTGTTTCGTCGTTCCATTGCTGGCAAAGCAAATGAAATTGAAAGCTTAAATATTTGCCTTACATATGATTCTTTTGAGCAAATAAGAGTAACAGAATAGAGATATAAATGCCAATTAGAGTATCATAGAAAGATGTTGCTTGATGAAATTCACATTATTGCTGATTCATTGTATCACATTAGTTTGTAGAAGTGACAAAACCAGTTAACTTGTTGGCTTTTGTTTTCAATGGATTGAAATATTGTGTAGTTGTATTGAAATCACCATTTTCAAAAGCATGCAGTATAATTTGCAAACGACGCCGTTAGGATGTTGTTGATCTCACGAGTCAACGTTCCGCTAAATCCAAACTAGTGCTTGGTTTGAATCAAATTTTAATTTTAATATGAATTATTAAATTTAAATAAATAACTTATAAATTGAACACTGTTTTACAATTCGAATTATTGTCGATTTTTCATTGGAAACTTGTAGACATGTATGGTCAAATTTTATTTTTTTGACGTTTTACTCTATAATTTGTTCAACCATTTTTTTTTTTAAACGATAGCGTGAAATTGACAAATTGGATGGACCAATTTTCAAGTTAGCCAGAAATCGATTGAATTTCTAATATTAAAAAATCGTATTTAAATTGCAATTTAATAAATTTTTGTTTTGTTTTGTTTTATTTATTGCATTAAACTTAACCCAATCAGATATAACTTTGATTGATTCCTAACCTTAATAATACTTACAATGTCGCCATAATTATGTACTCTGTTTTTGTTGTAGTTTTTTTTTCCGTGTTTCGTGAAATTTTGCAATTTAATCATTTGATTTTACACACAACTAATAAAAGTAACCTCATAATGTATCGATCGACTTGATATTCATCTTGAAAATAATTTTTTCATTTAATTTTGACTAATCTAATATCCAAAGGAAAATAAATATAAAAATGTCCTTACGATTTACTTCAATAGTTTAAAGTTGACTTCTTTAATATTCTATTACAAATACCTTTCTATTTTCTATCTTGATGCTACCAATACACATCATGTATTGTATATAGCTGATATTAGTAAGTAAAGAAAGAAAAAGTTTATTCCTGAGTAATTAATAAGAGTGTATTTAAAATCATGTTCAGATAATGCTAATCAACAATTGTTTATTAAATAAAGGAGTACAAACTTATGAATGACATGTTCTATTGATGTCACTATCTTTTTAAACTATTCTTTCTTAGTTAATTCAGGTTGACTTAGGTTTAGTGTAATGACTTGGTTGATACTTAATTATTAAGCATTTTTTGGAAATTCTAGAACCAAGAACTATATTATCTAACTTAATTTAAATTATATCAGTCTTTCCTTAAGTGGCTATATGATTAATTTCTCAAGTATTGTTACTTGTACATGTAGGTGTTTTTGGCCACCTAACCTATTAGATATTACCTCAATTTTGAATATTCTAACACATAAAAAATTATTTTCCAATATTTTTATACATAAACTTCAAATCCGTATTAAGTACCAATATATAATTATAATTTGTCATAGATGATGATAACAATATCTACCTAATACCTTCCCTTAGGCTAGCTCATGAGTCATGACCTAATACTGATAGTCATTCACCTTTTTATAAAAAATAAAAATAAAAAATAAAAAATTGAACAAGAAAAGTAGTATGTGAAGTGGACATATTACTAATTATTAATTCCTCAAATAGTAAAATTAAAATTATGTATATTTGGAACTTTTTTCACAACTTGGAGTAATTTTACTTGTATCTCTGATTTTGGAGCTATTTTCTTCAAATAATTTTAAGTACTTATCTTGAACAAAAAACTTACAAACCTCCAAAAAAATAGTTAATCAAATTTAATATCCATTCCATGTGTGTGTGTTGATAAAAATATTAAACATGATAATTCGGCAAGAACATGAGGTTGATAAATGATAGTGAAAGCATCAATATTTCCTTATCTTACTTTTTTTTTGTTCTCCCATATTTTGAATGACAGTGAATCCTTCAATTTAGTCTTCAGTCATTTTCTCATGCATTGTTGTTATCTCAATAACTTTGATTGGACAAAGAAAAAGGTCTCTAAGTCTAAGCACCGAAAGATGCGAAGAATAATGGCATTTTTTTTGTCCTTTTTTCATTCACTAAAGTTAGATTTAAGACAATTATTAGTGGTAAGAATGTTAGCTACATAAATAAATAAATAAATATTTCCTCCATTTTAAATCATTATCATTTTAGAATATATTTATATATAAATGTGCAAACAAATGAAATTAATCTATTGAAAGTGTAGCATGGGCATGATACGCACAATAATTTTGAGAAATGATAGCTTTTATTTTTTTATTAATTTATCAATATCCCTCATCTTCTATGAACCAAAATCAGTTTCCAATAAACTAATCTCAGTTGAGGTTCCAATGCCTTCTTGATAATCCCACTCATAAATATTAAATTCCACTACCAATTAAAATATTATTATAGTATGTATATGGCATTGAAAAATTAATTAAAAAAAAGGAGTATTGTTCCAAACCAAGTGAGGTGACAACCAAGGAATGATGCTCCCACCCCCTGAAAAAAATAATAAATAAAAATTTAAATGAATAATTCCTAAAATGGGTCTATTATATTTCCTCTATACTTTGTATTTGTAAGGAACAATAAGAAAATGTTCGACATCAATTAGTGTTATTATTTCAAAACATGTTATTTCGTACAATGACATATGCTAATAATATAAAGATAAAAATAAAATATTATTACTTAACCTTTTCTCAAAATAACACTACCTTGATCATTATAACTTTGACAATGAACAAAAAGAGATCAAAATAAGCATTATAGTCAAAACCATAGAATCAATAAGAGCTTCAAATCAATACCATGAAGAAATATTTAATTTCTCCTAACTTCTTATAATCAAATTCCCATGTGACAAAAAGTTGGATGCATCATATGATCAGCCACATTCATCATCATCCCTTCTAAATCAAGTCTCATAATTCATAATCGAAGTTTTTTTCTTTTTGGCAAAACATATAAGAGTATTATGACTTATGTGAATAAATAAACATCCACATCATTCATGGATGATCATGTGTTTCTCAAATCCAATGATATTGTGGTTCACATGCCTTAGTTGAAACCCCACTTCTCATAACCAATACAAAAGGTAAACACAAAATAGCACTATATACACAGAAAATGTGAAGGGTATTCAAGAAAGTAACAAATATTCTTAGCAAATCAAGAATTTAGCATAAAGAAGGAAATGCCATAAAAGAGAAGTGGAAACGAAAACGAGATCGAATCAACATTACATCAACACTATCAGATAAGAGTTCTCCCATATATTCCTTTCCCTTATCCTGTAATGAACTTATTCCAACTTGCAATACAACAAAGAAAGACTATTTCTTAAGTGCATCAACTAGCTAGTAGAGTCCACCTGTTTCCCCACTTACATGAAGAATTGATGCAACGCTAAGACGACCAAGAAAGACATCTTTTAGGCCTTGCAAGAACATGGTCTTAAAGACACAAGTTGTAGTAACCTAGTACTCAAAACTTATAGTGTTAAATGACTAGATATACGCCTACGAAGCTAGAAAGATATATATTTCAGTAATTGAGAACAGTTTTTTTCCTAAACCGGGCTTTTCTTCAATCATCCCAGTGCCTACTCATTCTTTGCAATACCTAGTTTTAAAGAATGAATAAAAATAGCAAAAGAACTAGTGTTACTTCGACCTTTTCATGGCGCTATGCTGCCTTCTTTAATTAAGAGCTTGCAACGAACAAAACCCAGATTTATAAAGCTGCAAACTTCATCAAAATCTCATCAACTGGACCTAAAGATTTAGTAGAAAGATTATGATCTTACTGGGCCATCAACTGATCAAGCTGCATTTGCTCAAGCCATGCACCTAAAACAGTTTGGTCAACTTGTTCGATTTGGTTATTTGAATTTGTACCTTCTCCAGACGAGCCAGTACCTGAAGTGCCAGCAAAACGAGGGGCCAATTTTTCCTTCACATCTTGTGGAGATTCTTTGACTAGTGACTGAACCCATGATAAATCTGGCTCCTCCCCGTTGTTGAGAATCTCGAAAGACGACGATCTCTTGAGCTTACCTAAGTCATCGGCACTGACGGCCCACTCGGGTGGCCCATTAGGGTGGCCCCACTTCGACCAAGGCTCGTCCAACGAGGCAACAGCGGCCGCAGCATTAGAGCCAAGATCACATGAACTTAGGCTTCGAAATTGTTTTTCGTGTCGAGCTAGCATCGACATTCTGGCACTCATTGGTGAGATGGGCTCCACAGCTCGAGGCGACATTCTCCCGGATGATGGAACGCCAAACGGGGTCTGCATTAGAGAGTGATCGACGTTTCTCGGCGAAAATGTCGTCTTGATTGGAGAGAGCATGCTCTGTTGCTGCTGCTGGAACTGGTTAAGGATCACGGACTTGTGTGTAGGCGAGAAAACGGCTGAAGCCAAAGATTGATCGGAGTATCGAGGAGACGAGCTCTCTGCAGAAAAAATATCCTCCAAATTCGAAGGTGTTAGAGTTTTAGGACGAATGGACCGATTCATCATATTAGTATTAATACTCGGTTGTGACAGAAGCTGCTGCTGGATATCCATATCGGCAAACATACTCAAGTCTTCAAGGGGATGAATATCTCTAGCATTCAGAGACGAACGCAAACGGCTCGACTGGAGGTTGCTTCCGGGCAAATGCAATGCCGGAACATTCTGTTGGGACGGCCAACCGGCGTTCGAAATGCTGTTGCCCGATGGCGACATGGGCGGAGTGAATGAAGACGGTGAACCGGGCATGAGGCTCATTGCGGTGGCAAAATCCATGGCGTTGGCAGTCGACCGTGGAGACGGAACGGCGGAGCCGGTTGAGACGTACAAGGGTCGAAGCTCCTCTTGCGTGTGGGCGAAGAAACAAACTCGTCTATTGCAACTAGTGCCGTCTTTGCATAGACGGGTCCGGTACTGAGCAGGGTGAAGCCAGCACTCAAAAACCCCGTGAGCATATTCACACATGTCGCCTCTACGACAAGCCCCCTTACGGAAATCCGGACATGGCACACAGCTGTAATGATACTTTCTCGGGTCCCGCCTTCGAGCGTTCTCACCAGGGTGGACAAAGGGGCACTCGGTCCAGTCGTGCGAGTAGGCACGAGAGCAGGGTCGGACTTTGAACGAAAACATTCTAAACTCATCTGTTGAGTAAATGCTATTCTTAATGTCGGGTAGAGATGGGTCCACAGGGTACTCTTTCCTTTCCAGACCGGACGATGCAAAAGCACCATTCGACTTCACATCCTTTGGAGATCCATTTGCATGAGACGGAGAATTCGGATTCGAAGAGTCCATTGTGAGCATCATTTGAAGGGAATATTTCATGCCCGGAAACTTGGGAGAGACGACTATAACATCGAAAGGACGACGGCCATTAGCATCGGTTAGACTCGGGTCCGCACCGGCTGCCAAGAGCAATCTCACAATGTCGACAGCGTTGACCAATCCACTGGATGCCGCACAGTGAAGTGCGGTGGTCTTGTCCGCACCACAGTTTCGGTTCACATCAACTTCGGGGAACGAGACAATCAGTTTCAGAACATCGAGGCTGCCATAAGTGGCGGCAACCATCAGTGGAGTCAAATGCTGGAGAACCATTTGACTCGAGCCCCTTTGTCGACCATACCATCGTCCAACCTCATCGAGACTCGGTGGCTCACTATCTATATACTTTTTGAATCCATCTAGATCATTGTTGGCAGCAAGTTCAAGCAAGCTTGTGAAAGCATCTTCGGTGTCAATGTTCAAATGATGAGCACTCATGATTGCAGCTCGTCTATCGTAGAACAGAATGAGAATAAAACCGGATTAACAAGCATGTGGTCCTGTCTTGGAAATCCAACTGGATGAGACAACAAAACGAGCAAGAGCAAATTAGTATCAGAGATTGACTCAAAAGTCTCATACCAATCATAAACTCATTTGAAGACTGCTCTTTTATTCTAAATTAGAAACAAATCAAAGTTTATTCATTGATGGTAAAGAAGTGGTCTTACTACCAATTTTGCAAATCCAACATTTGATAATTTAACGATCAAAACAACCAAATAATGTTTCGATAGGCGAATATTTATAGCATCTACTCATCAATCTAGCAAAGAAAACATCATGCAATCATGTGGCTGAAAACAATAAAAAGGTTAATTCATTCTTTTTTTGGCATCAATAAGACCCCCCCCCCCCCAAAAAAAGTGATCTTCATGACTGCAGAATAGAAAATCAAGAACTCAATAACATTTTTTATCAATACAATTTACAAAAGGCTAATTTTCCAAATTATTATTAAATAAGAAAACCAGAACAGAAAATCAGATACCCATTTTATCAGCCAAACCCCAAAACAGAAAAACAAAAATAAAACTAAAAGAAAACAACAACACTCAAAGCTCTTGTAGTCTAGTATCATGCATGCCCATAAACTCAAAACTCAAATTCAATTAATATATGTACTTCAATCAGTCTATTACAACATAAAATTAGTTAAAAACAACCAAGATCGAAACTTTAGAAGGCAAAGTGCATACACCAATGCATAGACATACAGTAGATGTATTCTTACATAAAAATACACACAGTTCTCACACACAGAAAGAAAACCAACAAGCAAAAAGGCAATATTTCATACCATCTAATATGAAAATTAAATAAAACGAAGTTAGACTTAGCCCCCCATAAGCAGCAGCAAAAGCTTCATTCTTGAATATGTATACACACTTGGAATCAACTGCATATGTGCATAGAAGGGTTTAACACATGTGGGCAGGTGTACTTACAGATCTAGAGAGAGAAAGTGAGTGAGAGAATGAGGAAGCTGTGACAACAAGAAGAGGGAGCTTCTTCTTCTCCTGTCTTTTTTTTTCTTCGCCATTTCCTATGTTAATGCTTTTGTTTACTCTCTCTCTCTCTCTCTCTCTCTCTCTCTCTCTCTCTCCCCCCTTCTCCTCTTTCTTTTCTCTGTCTACGTAATAAATCCAGAAGTATTCTCACACCAATATTTGGGTTTCCATAGAAAAGTAATAAAATACTACTATGATAAATTGAAGTAAGTTCACATTTTTTTTATAATCATCAGTTTTTATTTAATGTTATTTATAAGCATATAAAAGTTCTTTAATTATAGTTAGTGGAGTAAATGTATTTTTAAATAAAAAGAATAATAGTGATATGTTTATTTTCTGTAATCACATGCAGCCTGGTGTCCCCACTTTCCATGGAGTGCACCAATCAAATGATTGCCAGTTTTTTGCCTTAGAAATAAAAAATTTAATTGCCAATTTTTCTTTACAAGATAATAAGAATGGAACTTTTTTTGCTACAATTCATTTGTCACCAAATTCCATTAAAGTAACAAAATGAATTTTGTATTTTTCTTACTAAGTGAAAATACTTTTGAGTTTTACTAGTTAACATGTTAACAGCAAGGTATATTGACAGGTAATTTTAATTTTGCATATTATCATTACTTGGTTTTTGAGTAATTGAAATGATGATCAAATTTTTTGAGTTATATCGGATTGGATAATGATTTATGAACAAACATATGATTTTAACATGTAGATATTTTATCCCGTTTGTAAGTATGATTTAAGTAAATATTGATTAGACTATCAATAATAAATTGATATATGCAATTCATCAAAAACAATGTGTTTCTCTTTTAGGTTGAGTTATTTGTGGTGATTTATTATTAGTATTTCATTCTCTATATTTTCTACGTTTATTTTGTTTTATTTGTTGTTTTATAAAATACAATTAATTTTATTTGTCACTTTCATGTTCACAAGAAGCATTCAAAAAATTATTTCAAAATTTACTCATAAATTGGTTTTATTTTTGGTTATCTCTTCATGAGTTTTATTTGTGAAACAAAGGTGATGTAATTGATTTATTTGTGAGACAAAGGTGATGTAATTAATTTACATATATCATTGTATTTATTAAATAGTTACTTGATTTGTGTGAAATGGTACTAAACATCAGGTAGTACGAATATATACACAATATGTAATACGAATATATAATATTTGTTTGAACTGATAATATAAGACTCAATACTGTATATGGTTATAGAAGACTCAATTTACATTGATAATGCTAATTTTAGAAGTCATCTTCCATGTGTCTGAAAATTTATACCCACTTTTGTATCAAATAGAAGTTAATTATTATAGTGTACTTAATATATAGTCTAAAGATACAAAATTTGAATAACCTAAATATTAAGGAATTTGATCTAAATAATATATTTTTTTGGTTTGGTGTTTAATGTCTGATATGAGAGTTTCAGTAGCCATATTTAAAAAAAGTTCACCACATTAAAGTAGTCATTCAGATTAATGTGGTTGCAAAATTTTCAAATTTTTGTGTATGAAATTGTAAAAATTAAAATATATACCAATTAAATTGTAAAATGGAGAATGGCTCATGAATTTCTTTTAATTAATTTTTTTAATATAATCATTATTGTTATTATCATCATCATCATTTTAAGAACACAAATTACGATGATAGTCACATGATTTAATTCAAAATATTGATTGTTTAATGTTGTTTTGAAAAGGTAGGATACCATTTAATATGTATAATCTTTTATCTTTTATATATACTAAAAGAATAGCCAACAAAGAACACGTATTGTGTTGAGGTGAATCTAATTTCCCGATCAAAATTATTATATATTTTTTATTTTAATTAATTCACATGAGAAATCAATATTTTTTCTATCAATATTATTTGTAACTATTCATTTCCTAAAAATGATGACACTTTATTTTAACATCATGAATGCATGACAATTTCATAATCATACTAAAACTAAATTATTTATGAAATTAATCTAAAAGTCTAGGCATGAAATTTTTTATAATCATATTAATGTTATTAATAAAAATTATTTTTTTTACTAATTCAATTTATTTTTTCTAGTTATGTGTATGACTGTTTATATTGCTTAATATTTAATAAACATAATTAAAATATAATACTAAACAAAAATCATGTCCATAAAAATAAGATATGTAAAAAATTGAAAACAAAATCATCCAAATTTCTCATAAAAAAATGACAAATAAAAGTGAAACAAACTCTACTTTTAAAAGCAACAATAATTTTAAAACGGATTATTATTATCATTTTTATAGTATTATTATTTGTATTCTTAAATATAAAATGCTCAAATTTGTAAGGTAACCGGTTGAGAAAGTGAAAAGACAGTTTATAAACAGCAGGCGTATGGGAAAAGTCGACCGGTCGAATCGGCATCCAGTCGAGTGGGAGATTTAACTGAATTTAAATGTGGGTTTGAGTTCCGCGAATCAGAGCGCGGACTTGAGCCACAAGTCAATTCTGGTTAAACGTTGAGTCAAATCATAAGGGTACAATTGGAATACCACCCCAATTAAATGGGAAATTATGATGAATATTTATTTTGATCATTTAAAATAATAATAACAAAAGTTTTGATAATATTCGAAAAAGATAATGAGTTTGGATAAGAATTCTTTTTAAAGTTGGCTTTGTATTTTTTAAAAGTTAAATAAGAATATAATCACCTTACGACTTCCAAACAGGAGAATATATTTACTTATTTTTTTGCAATATAAATGTATATAAACTATATGAAAAAAAACACTTTATTAAGAAAATTAGATATTTGTATTAATTAATTAATAATATTATTATTACAATTGGCCCCATAAGTTCTCGATATTTAGAAACACGAGCCGCCACAATTGACAGAAATTGAAGAAAATAAAACGAAATAGGATAGAATAAATTAGGAGAAAAATTATTTAAAAAAAAAAGTAATCATAAGGGATTAAGAGGATACTATAATTAGTTAAGGAATTAAATCAATTTCGAACTCGAAAGTTATTTAAAATATAAGTTAATTAATAATAACAATTTTATTACCATCTTAAAATAATTGCATTAGTATTCACACGTAATTATCCAGTGACTGCTAAACTGATGACAATTATTATTGGTTTGTTCATAAATAAAGAACAAAATAAAATGTGATGGTGACGTGGGAGGCTACTAATTTTGTCATATTAAGAAACGGAATTAATTAATATTAATAGTCGTTTCCATAAATTACCTACTCTACTTTAACTTTAATTTTTTTTGGGATTAGAAATGATTATTTAATCATACTTTAGATGTCATAAACTTATATCCAATTAATAATTTATCAATAAAATCTAGAGTTCTTCCAAACTCAATTACTTAATTAATATAATCAACAATGTATATTGATCGAACACCCCACTTTTTTTTTTAATTGAAAATTATTTAGAGATAAAATAAATTAAAAAATACGAACCCATTTGATTTCCAAAAGCCAAGCTAAATACATCATCTAGCATCTTCCACCTTTTTTATTTTCTTTTTAGAAAATGTATTTATGATTTTGATAGTATGTGACAAGTGAGTGAGGGGGGAAACAAAAGAGCCACTATTAAGTTGCCTATTTAAGTGGGCCCCATTTATGGGCGTGGGGGTGGGGGGTAAAATTAAACACATGGCATGAATTGCTTGATTTGGCAGCTATTCTCACCAAATAGGAATGATAGATTTCACGACTTTATAATTGTGGACTTCTTGTAAAATCCATTGGATTGGGGGTTTAAAAAGATGCATATCAACATTTAATTCTTTTCTATGGATTGGATGGGCCACTTCAATAAAGAAGAGCACATAATCTCTACTTTCTTTTTAATTTTATTGATTGTTTAAAATGTTTTTATACATCACACTGAATATAATACTCGATATGATCTCATTTAAATGTTTTATTTTAATTGTCTCTCTATTATATTTATAAAAAAAATTAAAATTGGAGAATGTCTCAATCAATCAATTTATCGCTCTTGTAATTCATTCTCCGGTTTAGGATGTATGGTAAAGAATTAAAGAAATCAAATTGAGATTGAGTAAATTTGGATAAAGAAAAGTGAGATTATAGCTAAAAGCCGAAAAAGCAAGTAATTTTAACAATATCATGCCTCTAATTTTTATTTTTATTTTAAATGAAATCACTAGAGTATTCATTGCTTGTTCACTTATTTATATGTAAGAACATATGTATTCTTACATATAATTAAAATGAATATTAAATAATATAAATGATACAATTTATTAGATGTAGGATGTGGAATTTCAAATATAGAATAAATATAATATAACAGTAGATAAATACATAAATATATTTAGACTTTTTGTTTTTGGATTTATTTCATTTAAATTATAGGACCACACTTTATACTTCAATGTTGTAGTAGAGTAGTGGGTCTTAATTTGACCATTTGACTATGGGGCTTGTATTATTGATTGATGGTATATTATAGATAGGCTAGTCAATTAGGCCCAAGAATAGTTATTTGGCCCATTTTTCGCGTGGATACTTATCTTGGGCTCCTGATTTGGGCCTTAAAAAATATATATTAGGGCTTTATTAGGTTTGAGCCCATAATAGTTTATATTTCTCATATAAGTCCACTCAATAATAACCACTAATTTTCACTAGTAGTTCCATCTATTTATGAATATTTATTCTATTTTGAACCTAAATCATCTTTGCCATCCAACGAGAATTCTCTTTGATGGATATATCAAACAACTTTGAAAATAGAAATACTATTTTATGTAATTGATATAATCTAAATTTAAGTTCGATAAATAGAAAATGATAATACAAGTGTAAAAGTATGAAACACCTACTTGAATTGACTTGATTAATTAGAGCTCGTTTAAGTTTATCCCAATTAATGGTCAAACCAGATAAACTTATAAGTTCGATAACATATCGAACAAACTTAAACAAAAATACATATGATTCAGATCGTCTAGATTCATTTAATTAAATCTTAATTATCCTCGAGGAATGCATCATGCAACCTCAATTTATGGAACCATCAATGTTTTAAGTGAAATATCCATATATTTTTTTAATCAAACTCAGCCTAGTAGTTCCACACTAAATCTTGGCTACCTAAACTTTAGATATGATCAAACCCCTTTTGGATAATTAGACTTTTAAACAAAACTTTTTTCCCTCTTCTTACGTAGGTTGCTTTTACAAAGTTTACTAAAACATTATTGGTCGAAAAAAGATAAAATACTCTAATAATTTGTTACAACTTTAGAAAAAGTAACACATTTTTAGTTGTAGCAGTTGTTAAAATGTTGTTTACTAGTTGTAATTTAGTTAAAAAGTGAGATAAACTCTTCCAACTCTTCATTAATCTACTGAACAACCTTAACCTCATATGTTTGTTGCATTTTTCAGCTGGTCTCAATGCTTACATTAGCAGATTTGTATATATTAAAGAAAGAAAATAAGATTTAATTACTTTTCTTAAAAAACAAAGAAAACTTTTTCAACTATTTATTTGGATAAATTCAGACAAAAAGGGTTCATATTTGCATCAAACATCTTCACAAATGACAACAAGCATATAGCAAAACAAGAATGTCTGAAAATAATCAGAATCACAACAAGGAGATCATGGAATGTCATGAGGATTCCAAGGGCAAAGAAAGCTTGCAAAATGCAGCTTGTTTGACGCCAAAAGGTAAAAGATTCAAGATTACGAAAACCCTAATTTGCCCTCCGGCCCCGAAGAAAAGAAGATTAACAACAACTTGCTCATCTAAGCGATCACATATCAAGTTTTTTGCGCCACCTGAAATAGAGATTTTTTTCTTACATGCATTTATGAATAACATCTAGACTCAAAATCTTGAATCTAGGGTTTTTTCTTCTTCTTTTAACTCTTGATCTTTAAAAGAGTAGTGCTTGCATTTTATTTTATTTTTAGAAATTTAGAGAGACTAGATTTTTGTTTTTTTGTTTGCTTGTTTCTTTTTTTTTTTTTTTAAATTTTCAAGTTGTATCTTGATTAGATCGTGAGCTTAATTTTCTATTGAATGTATATACGCGGATTTGATTTGTAATTTTGTGTGATGTAATTTAGGGTTTTGGTGCTTTTTTCCCCTCATTTGATTTTTTTTTTCTGAAAAAATATTTTGTTTTTACATTTACGGTCGCAACTTGAAAAATAACATATAAAATTAAAATATAACAAAAAAATAGAGCAAGATCAAATTATATTGATTTTGAAAATAAAAACAGTTACAAATTATAAGAAAATTTCAATATCAAAATTACATAGTTTTAATGTGGCACACAAATGGGATAGAGATTTTAGTACAGAGGATTCGGTCTCGGAATTTCATGTATATATTCTGCTCTTGCTAAATAAAGGTTACGTACGAACATTATATACATATGTACACTTATATGTAAACCAATATGTGTGTATACACAAGTGCACGTGTCGACATAAATTAACAATTTATCAATATGTGTAAGTGAGGACAATTGCAATTTAGTGTATTAAAGTTCAATTAACTGCTATAAATATTTGAATTACCAAAGCATCAATACACCACCTTTACATTCTCAAAATTTTCGTTTAGTATTTTTTTTCTTTTGTTCCATATTTCGTTGATGAGGATGATACACCATATAAATAATATATATGAACGTTATATATATATATATATATATATATATATATATTTACATGTGTGTCGATGTAAATTAAGAATTTAAAGTAATGAAAACAATTTAAAAGACCTATTAATAAAATGACTTGCATAGAGGTAGTGTGAAATGTAGTGTGTGATTGGAGATGCTCTAACTAAAATTTTACTTTTACTTTTTGTTGTTACACTTGACTTGAGCTTCATCAGATCAATGGGCTGGGCCGGAGGATGGGCCGTCACCTGAAAGCCCGGATCCAACATTATAATATGGGCTATGAAAATTTTAGAAGCCACCATGATAAAATGCCACAAATATTATCAATGGGTTGGGGGCCCTAGGGTGAAATATTATTTCTTTGAAATTGATGGTCTAATAGTCGTAAGAATAGGTTTTAAATTTAAATTTAGGTAAAATGATGTCATTTGAATGCAAATAAAATTTTATTTTTCATTTGATTATGCAGCTTATAATGTAACGTATGATGTGGTTATTTAGTTGAATATATGGACTCAAGTTCCGATAAATACAATTTTTTTTTTTGAAAAAAAAAATTGCAATACAATTACGATTCAAATCGTAATACTTAATCAATATTTTTTCTAAATTTTAAAATCAAAATAAAATTGTAATTTTTAAAAAGATGATAATTTTTTAATTAATTAATTATGCAGCTTGTAATGTAGCGTATGACGTAGTTATTTTAGTTGAAAATGTGGACTCAAGTCTCAAGTTCCTATAAATACCATTGTTTTTCGAAATTTTTTTTACAAAACAATTATAATTCTTATAGCAATACGTAATTAAACCAATACTTTCTCTAAATTTTAAAATCAGGAAAAAATTGTAATTTTTTAAAAGATGATAATTTTTAATTAATAAAAGAAAAATCAGCTGACGGTTGAAGTCGCCGTCAAAAAAGAGCGTGCGATGTCGTGTTGTAGGTCTGGGAGGAGAATTGTGCCGAAAATGCCACCTAACGCCTCGACAGCGCCAGCGATTTAACGGCGTTAAACGGTTGAGTCACACAACACGTGGCCTCAAAAGGAAGGTGCAGTAACAGTGGGCCCCACATATCAGTATAAATGCCAGTACACGTAGTTACCTTGTTGTGGTCTCAATCATTGGCGTTGCATTATTGGTCTTGTACTTAGTTTTCTGACCAATCTACCCTTCTTTTACTTTTCTTATTCCATGTTCAATATTTTATTTTATTTTTATTTTTTGAGAAAATGCACACATTTGTAGTTGGATAAGAAAAAAAATTAATTCTTCTAGAAAAGCAATGGAAAAATTGTTGTATGGTTTGTAGGCAGTAATATCGAAGTTGGATTTGTCCGATACACATTTTTGGATAATAGTTGCAGGTTTTCTTGTAAATTTTGTAAAATAAAAAAGAAAAAAACGTTTATCCCATAAGAGCCAATGATGAATAAAATGAAAATAGTATAATATTATAGAAAATCTTATTTCTTTAAATTTGATATTTGTTGTTTTTTTTTTTCTCTGACACAATTATATCATTATTAAATGACTATTCATTAAATTTGACACATGAACATATATGGAATATATCATCTAATTTGTAACTGTGAGATTCAATCCAATCATATTATCACTCACCATATATTACAAAATACCCACACGTCATTTATTGCCCAGTCATATAAGAAACACACATTTGAAGGATCTATGGGGACATTTCAATTTCAAATTGGTATGAACGACAATTTTAATTTACTCATTTTCACATTGATTTTGACTTATATCTACCTCATTATTGAGTCTAACTTAATTAAGTATTGAAAAGTTAAATACAACTTAAAATCATTCTAATTAATTCAACGTCTGTCAGTCAGGTTAAATTATACCTAATTTTTCAAGTACTTTCTTTGTTTCAAAATAATAGTTGTTTATGGTTTCTAACCAAGATCAAGAAAACAATAATTACATATTAATTATGTGAATAAAATGACTTTATTACCCAACATTTTAATACGTCTAATTAATGCATACCATTATATAAAAGTACAAAGAACCAAAAAGGCTATGAAGTTGGAAAAACATTATTAATTCATGATTTTTATTAATAAAAAAATAACAATAAATTGAAACAAACTTTATATTTTAAAATTACAAGTATTTTAAAATGATAAAGGAAATTCCAAGGGTGATAATGTAAATAAACAAGAGTCTCATTCTAATTACCATTTATAGCATGTAACAACAAAAGGATAGGGATGTCATTTATGGAAAGAGGCGGGGTTGCTTCAGTCAAAGCGAACCGCCATTGTTGTTCCCAAATCTCTCTCATGGAGTTTAATCAATTTTATATTAAAAAAAAATGGAGGGCATCACCATCATCCAATGTTTTCTTCCATGAGTGAGAATTCGAATACTTTCTTATCATCAAAATGACACGCAACCCCCCACCCCACCCCACCCCCGTAATTAGATAGATATGCATGGAGCAGATACTCAGCTGCTAATCCAGTAAAGCGAGATCGACTCCATTTGCATGTGCAGATTTCTACACACACCAGTGAGTTTGTGTTTAGATTCAGTGTTTGATCTTCATTTTCAGTTGATTTTATGGATAATTTGTTGTTAATTGCTTTCCTTCTTCTTTTTCACCTTCTCTTTTTCCTGAATTTCTGATGAAATGAGTGTAATTTCTTCAATTTTCCATGGCCTTTTTGTGTGTGTGTTTTGATTTGGTATTTGATTGTGAGATTTAAAAAAAGTTGGTAAAATGATTAATTATGAATTGGATATTTGCCTAATTTTGGTTGAATTAATGATAAATGTGAAAGTCATTTGAGATCACAAAAGTGTTGTTTTCCCCTGTAGATAAGGGATGGGGTTTTTTCTATTTTTAGGGGATATTTCCTAAATATTCGTTGATCCAAATATATATATATATATATATATATGTATATATATATGCATGTGTGTGTTTTAAGATTATAAGCTTAGAGTATAGATCAGTTTACTCGAAAAAGATTTGAGATTCTTTGGTTCTTTTAGCTGTGTTTGATTTTAAAAGCTTAGATATATCAATTCTAGTTTTTTCTAAGTTGCAATAATTAAGGGTATGTTTGGATCCGGATGTGTCCATCCGGATTTAGGATGGGCCAAATCCCAATTCTTGTCTGTTATGGGATGGGGAAGGATATCTACCTACATTTTCTACAACTCTCAATAAAAATATCTATTTTTTTTTCAATTCCCCAAAAAACATCTACTTTTTCTATAATTTCTAACGTGATGAGGATATTTTAATTATAATCCTACCCTATATAATTTCAAAACAAACACAAGAATTTCAAAATGCACCTTTTTTTGCAAAATCCACTCAAATCCCAAAATCCACCTCCGCCTCAGTCCAAACATAGCCTAAGTGTTTATATAAAAATATTAATCAACCTTCTAGAGGTTGATGACGACTCGTCTTGGCTGAGACTCATTTGATATTTGAGTATCCTATTGAACTAAAAGTATGTCTTGATAAGAAAAAATCTTGATTTTCTTCTCAAAAACATTTTAGTGTGAATTAGTATAATACACAAAGAAATTAAGTTGGGGAGATAACTGAATTTTTATTGAATATTTGTATGGTTGAGTTGAGATAAAAATGAAATGTTTCCTCAGATTTCAATTTTTGGGAAGCAATTTCCTCGATATGTTTGATAGTTATAAGTAGAATCTAATGAGGAAGATGCAAAAGTATCATTGAAAGGATAGCCTAAAAAAATCCTTGCAATACTTGTGATTTGAGAGTTCTCATTGTGGAATTAAGGAGAAGTAGTACATCTAAAGAATCTCACATCGTCCAAATCCTACCTTCGATGTGGTTTTAATAACTTAGGATTACGGCCCCGAAGGTATGTAAGATGAGACAATGAATATGATATTGACATTTCTCCAAATACTATCACATGCCTTTTCACTTAACTAAAAGTGAGCATTGATATCATCCAACCACTTATTTCCCTTGTGGTTTTAATAACTTAGGATTACGGCCCCGAAGGTATGTAAGATGAGACAATGAATATGATATTGACATTTCTCCAAATACTATCACATGCCTTTTCACTTAACTAAAAGTGAGCATTGATATCATCCAACCACTTATTTCCCTTGCATTAAATTCCTTCTTCTATACAATGGGTCGTAACGAGTTACTAACTGCTGTTTTGTTGGTTGTTAGAGGTCATTAGCTAATTGATGTTGCTTGTCTAACCATTTGTTTCTGATATGATTGTTCCAGAATTAAAGGTGCCCTCATCAAATCTAGTAATGACATACATTTTTTCCTAAACAATAAGATTTTTTTTTTGAGATTTATATCTTAAATTTGGTGGCTAGACTAGGAGGGTTCACCTCATTCATTTATACATGTCAAAAGACATATTGAGACATAGAATAACAAAGATGTATCATATTGCACTTTTTCCTAGGTTTATATAATTAGATCTTCTTAGTTTTGTTCGTAAAACAAATGTCTTTTCCATGAGATGATGTTCATTGACTATCTTTATATATATATATATGTATGTATTTAAATTACACGTACCACGCGTAATGTACTTGAATTTTCTAGGTATCGTGATTGTACACCTATTCTTGAAACATTATGCTTTACTCTATGTTTGATGTTTTTATAGCCATATGCTTGTGGTTGGCTTTGACAATGTTTTATGTCAAATTGGTAGGCATTATGCAACCTCATCCAGATAAAGGAGTGCAAGATGAATATGAAACAAAAAACTATAACTTAAACCAAGCTGGTTCACACGGTTGGCATTATAGCATCGAGGACAATATTTTGTCACCGAGTGGGACCTCTTCGAGTCAGCTAAACTTTTTTCAGTTCGGTGGACAAACTTCGCATGAGATGCCAGGTTTGGGTCCCAAAAACATTTTACCACAGTTTCTTAAATTTCTTGTTTTTCTTATCTCGTATTTGTTCCCATGGGACTATATAACCATTTTGATGTTTATGAATTTAAAGAATTTTCATAATTTGTTGTTGCAGTTCTGGTTGTTTAGATCAGTATTCTCACAAAGGCATGATGAGGTGAAACTGTTGCACCGTTTTTGCATGTGTATGTGGAGTGCTTTGAAATAATATTTGAGATCAGACTTCAAAAAGGCCGTAAGTTCTATGTTTTTTAAGTTAACTTTCAAAAACAATTGAAAAACGAAGATGAACTTTCTTTTCATTATGTTGGTGAAGCTTAAGCCCTACATACTCCAAGAGGCTTGATTTTAGGAGAAGTGGTGGCATTTGACGAAAATTTTTTGGGATTTTAAATTCACCAAACTTGCTTTGATCTCGGTTTTTTGTTTATATGGGAAATAAAATTTTCGTCATTTCATTGGGATTTTTTTTATCGCCCCCCCCCCCCACCCCCCAAAATTTTTTTTTTTACTTGCATGGGATGTCTAAGCCATATTTTAAGCTTCTTTGCATATTTGTTCTTTATGAACTTGTTGATTGGTTTTCTGTAGAAATTTTTTGACTTTTAAATCATAGAAACATGATCTTGAAGTAAGCAGCGGAAAAGAGTTTTGTAGCTTTTGTTGGGGAATGCATGATAATTCTATTTCCTGTTTGAATGGAGAGATGAGTTTATGTCTTAAATTCCTTGGTTTGGCTCCAAAGGAAGAGAACAAAGAGATGCTTATACATATAACTAGAAGAAATGTATGTCGAACAATAAAACAACTCATCTCTTTTCTAGTGATAAACACTAGAACTTGAATTTTTTTTTTTTTTTTTGAAACCAGTACATGGTTTGTGAATTAGGAAAATTGTCGGATAGAGGAGAGAGGCTAAAGGAAAAATGGAAATGAAAAGGCTTTTAAGCAAACATTGTCTAAGGTTGGTATATATCCCATCAATTAGAGTTGCCAGTCTAACATTTCGATCATAGTGAATGATGGTTTCATGAGATGCTCGTGTTACATGTTTTCCTTTAACTTGCAACATAGATTTTGAATTATCTAAATTACTCAAGCCCTCTCTCTCTCTCTCTCTCTCTCTCTCATGTATGTTTAAGCTGACAAAAGTTTTTACAGTGGGCAGGCAGGAGCATGGTGGTATTGCATCATCTGTATTACCTCCTAAGATGGGTGAATATTTAGTGCAAGAAGCTCAACCAGATCAGGTAATTGGCAGCTTCAATGTAAGAACATGGCATTTATTTGGAAGTTACATTATCGCCCGAAGATACTAGATATTAGTAAATAAAGAGCAGGAAGTTTTGGACCTGTCACTAGCTTTTGCAGGACTGAGTTTTAAGTTCGAAATTTATCCAGTTAATTTAGAACCAAATTGATAGCACACTGGCTCATGATCGGTCAGAATTAATATTTGTTACCACTAATTTACTGTGCTCGTGCTAAAACTCTGTCCTAATTGGAAAATAATTTATCAAAGTAGGTATTATATATTTAATTTTTCTGGTGAACACGATTAGTTTTATCGTCTATATTACAGATACAAAGCCATGTATCTTTGAACTAGTGTATTTAAGCAGATTGCATTGTACCATGTCTAATTGTCACACTGCTTCTGACATGTAATAATATTGTTAAATAGAATTTCAAACTTCCATTGCTGCTTAATAATATGTCTAATAGAGTTACTCTTTATGAATTCAGATATACCCAGAGTTGCATGGAGTGCCTCATTATGGAGCAACTTCGCCTTATGTATTGTCGGAGGAGCCTGTTTATGTGAATGCAAAACAGTACCATGCAATCCTGAGGCGAAGACAATTGCGTGCAAAGGCTGAAATGGAGAATAAATTGACGAGATCTAGAAAGGTTCGATTTTTCTATCCATTCTTCTGTTATAAGAGTAGTAGTCTTCTATTTTATCTCATACACCGAACGAAAAAGTGTCTTTACACAATCAAAGACGATGTATTTCAAGTATTCTATAAGGTTATATATAGAGTCGATTAGTGTACTTGTTGAGAAGCCTTAACTGATGTGGCAAGTAGAATCACTAGACTCGAGTGAGCGTGATTCTGCCTGCCACGTCAGCAGTTAAGCAATATTACTTAATTAGTTATTACCTGTTTTCTCCTTGATGTTTGAAATGTTAATCTGTAGTTATAACAGTTTATGCTTCTCTCGTTTACCAGCCATATCTTCACGAATCCCGCCATCTGCACGCCCTGAGGCGGGCCCGAGGATGTGGGGGCCGTTTTATCAACACGAAAAAGAATGACACCTCATCTGGAAATTCTTCTTCTCATGAAGAAGGCAGCAACAACTTCTGTTCAGAACCCGACTCCAGATCATATGCTTCCGTGTCGTCTTCTGGAGCAGTCGAGCCCTCCACGAATCTCAACGACTTCAAGAGGCTTTCGCCTAATTGCACAGATTTCTTCCAATGGAAAAACTATCACAAAAGTTTTTTGTCCAAGTGAAGGTGAGCAAGATTTAATCACATATATATGAATATGATTACACTTCTCTATATCATGTGAGATCATGTGTAGGAACCAATGATATATTTGTACATTATTGAGTGATTTTATTTGAATTTTTCAACCATACTGATATTGTGTAACAGGATGATGTATGTTGTTGGTATTCTTGGCTCTTAGTTTATTGTAATGCAAGGATATCGCAGTATTGTTTTCGATTTTGTATTTCAATATTTTATGTTTTACCTACATAATTGATTCATACAAGTACCTCAAGAAGTAGAATATAAAGAGAAAATAACAGGAAATTGTAGGGAGACAAAAAAGGATAAGGATGATGGAAAAGACATTGCAACTATTAACTTTTAATAGCTAAACATTACCTAAACAAAATTCAAGTGGGGCCCATTTGGCAATTTAGTGTGACGGTGGTGGGCCCACCTTTGAAAAAGCACCAACAGCCGTACGCAATGGGGCGCCGAATGCTGAGCTGGATAGCCTGGATTCATGCAACTTGTCCAAGATAGGTATTGAATTCAAGAATTTATTTTTTAAATGAAGAAAATTAATTTGAGCTCAATTTAACAAAACATAATAAATACGTTTGAATCTAATCTTATGTTTGGTTATCATCTTTAATTATCACGATTTGTAACCACTTGTTTGTGATCATATATTTATATCTAATAATTCAGACATAATCGACCACTAAAATATATGGCTCAACTTACTGATGTTGGCCTTTTATATATCAAGAATGAGACTTGTAAGGTTACATTTCCTTATTTTTTTGTTTCAGTTTAATTATTTAATTAAGTATTCCAACATTAATTGGCCCAAAATTAGAGGAATTTCCTATAAAAAATCCATGGTTGTCATGAATATATTCTAAATAGATCAAATCTAGTCGTGATTTTTGACTTTTAAGATAAGTTGGGAAATTGGGATGAAATTATAACCCCCATTGAGTTCTTGGATGGAAAAATCACTATCAAACTCAACTAGGCATTAAAAGTGAGCAAAATTTCCCAATATCAATTAGCTGTACTGTCTTATCAATTTGCTCATCAAGCCCAACACCAAACCATATGTCATCAACATTGCTAAATAGTAAATACTCAACTTAGAAGCTAACAAGAAACAAAGATTTGAGATTAATTGAATATGAAAAGCATTAATTAAAATCTATCAAATTCCAAGAGAGAAGATAACCTATTTCTCTGTTTCTCAACATAATAACTAACCAACCTAGGCCGCTGCATGATTAAGAATCTCTCTCTCTCTCTCTCTCTCTCATGGAAAGTAAAAGTAGTTCATAAGTACTACTCCACATTATCAATAGGTCAATATTTCATTGCTTCAGAATCTGAAGCATCCAGTCACTATTAGGCTCGTGAAAGAACAATATCTTATTCGTCCAAACGACACATAAAACACATTGGGATAAAGAAAGATCGTTAGCTGGAAAGTCTGAGGCCATGTTAGATTCGAATCTGTCTATCAATCGTTCCGTTCATGGGTGGTTCTACGGGATAAATGCTCAGGCCCCTTGTGCGTCCAGGAGCCCCGCCTCTCATTGAAGCTAAATCAAGCTCAAACCTACACAAACGAGCTCATTAGTGAGGAATCATGAGATCGTGATGTGATGATGAGTCATCACTGCAAGAAACTTACGTGTTGTTTATCAAGATCTTCTGATTACTTCTTGAAACCATGTGTTCAAGAGGAACGTGCACCAATTCTATTGTTAAATCAGGAAATTTGAACAGATTTAGAATGTCAAATTCTGTATAGCTAGAATGGAAGTAGTCGGAAATGAAACGACACATTGTGGAATAAACTAACCTGATTTCTTGGCAATCTTGGCAGCATTCGTAAGGCCCAAAAGTCCCTTTGATATGCAAAAGATATTATGGTTTCAGTACTCCTCTAAAAGATGTAAAATTCAGTATAAATAAGAAAACTCACCTTGAGATTCTCATAGCAAGTGTCGAGGTCATCATTAACTAAAATATGATCAAACAGGCCAGGTTCGTTTCCCTGTTCAATTTCTTTCTGAGCATTTCGCAGTCGCTTCTGGATCTGTTCTTCGCTCTCAGTCCCCCTGTTCACATAAATAAGAATATTTTACTAAAAAGGGCATGTAAGGTTACATAGCGCAAAATCTCTTCAGCCTATCCCACCTAGCACGAAGGCGTTTCTCAAGCTCCTCAGACGAGGGAGGACGGATAAAGATAAAAATAGCTTCCAAAGAGCTAGCCCTCACGGATCTTGCACCTTGAACATCAATATCAAGGATACATCTCTACACGAAAATCACATGAAATTGTTCTTAAGCTTACAACATAAAGAATCATGTTGATTCATGAATAAAATCATCTATTAGAATAAGAAAAAGTACATGCTCTCCACAAGAATGCAAGTCTTCAGCGAATTTTAAATCAGTCATGGATAATGCAAGGAATTTACCTTTCCTTCCTCAGCAACTATATCAACAGCTTCTACACTGGTTCCATAAAGATTTCCATGAACATGTGCAAATTCAAGAAATTTTCCATCATCTATATCTTTCTCCATCACGCTACGATCAGTGAAATGGTAGTGGACGCCGTTCTGCTCATTATTTCTCGGACCTCGGGTTGTGTGGCTTACTGAAAATCCAAACATGTATGGAAATTCTTCCATCAGCTTGGAAATCAGGGTGCCCTTACCAACACCCGAAGGTCCGCTAATAACGATCGGTTTTTCAGCTTCACCAATCACTCCTTTACTCCAAGCAACTACTTCAGCCCCCAATCTAGCTCTCTGCTTTCTAACAAACACAGTATTCACCTGTAAATGAAGAAAACAATCGGAGTTAACGAATGGGATCAAATGATCAATTAAAATGCAAGAGAAACACCAACCTCCAGAAACAAAAAGCTATCATCGGATATTGTTTTCCCTCTCACAACCAAAATCCGATCTTGATCTAAAACAATAGCCGAGAGGCCCCCTGATGGCTTGGGTTTAGTTCCCAACACAATTGGGATCACCCTACAAAGATAAGAAACAATTAGTTAGCTCACCTCCAACTTAAGTAAAACAGCACCAAATCAAGGTAATGCTCCAAAGCTTACCATTCATTCGTAGATTTATCGAAAATACGAACACCAATGGTGGACACAGATTCATGGACCGATTCGCCAATGAAATACTGGATCAATTTAAAAAGTGGAGGGTCACAACCAAACACTCTTAGGGCAGGGGAGAAAATACTCAAAAAGAAGATATTTCTCAGTAAACTCGATAATCATACTGTTTTATCGCAACCAATATCAACAGCAGTTTCATATCCTTCAGGCTTCAAGTGATGCCCATTAGAGAAATTGCTCTTGTAATCATCAATAAAAGCTGGAGCTTCCCCCTAATCATACAATAAAACAAAATATTCGAAAACACATGATAAGTTTCCACTCTGATTCATCAACTACATCACCAAAAATCTTCATACACTAATTTTTCCTTTGCAATAAAGAACAAAATAAATTGGACAACAGCTCACCATAGATTCAAGTGATTCTCCAATTGAGATTATTTCTGCTCAAGGAAACATAAAACAGAAAATCAAAATCGATATAAACTATCAGCAGCTCACATTGCTCGATTTCAGAATCTAAAAGCATAGAAACTTCCCCTCCACAATCAAAAAAATTAAGCATTAACCTATAACATTTGATCTAGCAAAGCAAATCAACGAATATAATGATCTTCATCTTTAAAAAAGCTAACGCCATTACAGCAAACAGGAGCAAAAACTAGAATGCTCAATGAACAACAATGGCATACAACACATTCTGCAACTTTTGCTTTTCATAACAAAAAAAAAAACTCTATCAATTATTAACTAATCAATTAAACACAACCAAGAAAATACTCACAAATATGTCTAAAAATTCCACCAACAAAAAAAAAATCAAAAACCCACCTTCAGCCAGAAACACTGGATCAACAATTAATTTCGACAGATTACGATCAAGAATACCCGTGAGATATGAATGAATCCAGAAGAGCTCCAATATTTCCTTTCGGAAACGATTTTTCTTAGATTCGATGAATTGAGAATAAAAGAATGAATCAGGAATTGAAATTTTCAACGAATATTAAACTTAGACTTGAAAAATCTGGAAATCTAGAACGAGAAGAAGCAGTAGCCGCAAGGAAACCTTCGGAGGAAGTTTCCCCCATTTTCAAGCCCTCAGGTTATTAATGAATTGTATTTACTCCGTCAAGAAAGAGGAGAGACAGAGAGAGAGAGAGAGAGGTGGAATCTGGCTGTATCGAATTTAAGGAACTTTGAATTTGAGGACAATGTCGGTTTTATTTTTATTTTATTTATTTATTTTTGGCTATTCTGTAATTTGTTTCTTTTCTCAATTTAGTTGGATTTGGGGAAAAGTGGAAAGTGCTAGAATAAATTCAAAATTTTATTTTTCATGAAATAAAAACTATAGTGCTTTCCATATTTTGAGAATCTTAATATGTGTAAAAAATTATATCTACTTTTACATAAAACTATTTTATATCTACTTTTATACACATGGTGTGGATAAGAAAAAAAATGATGACTATATAAGGAGAGACAAATTAGATAATGCTTTTAAAAGAATGTTTTTAAATCATATGGCATAACATCATATCATATATATTTGTAAATAAAGTGAGTGGAGGTGATTCAATAAAAGCCATTCAATATTTAAATCATAAAATAAAATTATAGTGATGAATTAAATCTCAATCAGTAATCCTATTGGGTTGGCAATATTGAAAAAGGAAAAATATAAATAATATTCACAAAAACTCATGTGAGACGGTTTCACGGATAGTTTCCGTGAGACGGAGCCCCATCACCCACAAGTAACATGTGAATTGTAGGGTTTGGGTGGTGGGTAATTGAGTTGTGGGTTGACCCGTCTCACACAATGTATTAAAATTCCTAAAATTCCTTGAGACGGTCTCAAAAGAGACTTAGTCAATAATAGTTGATAAAGGATGTCATCATCATACTAGGATTATGAGGTTGACTGACTATATTAAAATCCCAAATTAATGATCCCCCCCTTTAAATCAAAAGACGTGGCCTAACTGATTGTGGTTATTTAGATTTAGAATTATTTATAAAACTCATAGTTTATTTCAAAATAAAAAATATAGTTTCAAACATATAATTCATTACAAAAAAAATTGGCATTCCAATTAATTTATAGAACTTAGAAAACAATATCTCACAAAGGTAATGTTGTCAATAATAAATTGATATGGATCGAAAATAAAATTAAATTGGGCCACCAAAAATGGGCCTTTGACATTTGTGTAAGTGGGCCCAACTCAAAGGTATAATTGTAGGCCGACTAATTGATATTATCTTGGGCTCATAGGCCCAATCTACAAAATTAATCTATATATATATAAAGAAGATATTTGAATGAAATTACTATCATGTCATTTTTCCGTCGAAATCAAAAGGGTATTTTGGGAAATGACATTTTACAAGTTAATAGGTATGTGTGTAGGGACTAGGAAGTAAGGGTGGATAGCTATTCTAGGTTAACACACATGACCAATAGATGAGTGACTTTAGAGTTTTAAGTTTTTTTTTTTTTTTTTTTTTTCTCCTTGAGTTTTAGGCTAAAATATAAACAATTCAAAAAAATGAGGAACAGTTCTTCTTGATGCTGGAAAGAGAAGAGATGTATGTGAAGAGAAAAATAAGGCAAAAAGCTTCCATTAGATTTACTTATTTTTCATTCTAATTTTTTTCCCACACAATTTAAATACTTTATAACTTTTAATTTTAATTCCATTTTTAGTTAATTATATATCAAATTAATCCTCATTCAATAGCTTTAATTTAACATGGATATTAGATATATACAAATAAATGTCAAATTTTAAAAATGGATTTTTTGGGTAAGTTTGAGTTGTTGTTTTTTTTTTTAAATCATCGTGTTTAATTTGAAATTATAATACTACATTGGAGAATTTTAGGCTAAAATGTTAAAATCTACGAGCAAAGATATATTTTATTTAATAAAATTACAAAAAAATAATATTTTAAAAATTGATAACTTTTAAAACAAAATTTATATTTTTCAATTCTTATGACATTTAAACTCTTATTTTTATTCTAAATGTAAGTTGTCTAAGGTGATTAACAAAATAGGGTTTTCGAGCTTGAACCGGTTAGTAATAAAAAATTATAATCAAAATTATTAAATTTAAAGGAGTTTGTGAAAATAAAATCTTATTTAATAAATACGATAGATTTCACTATACTATTTAAAAAATTATGAGTTCATAACAACTAATTTGAAATAGAATAATATATATATATATATAATATTTACAAAACATAATTAAAGAGTTTATAAACTCTTAAATATATTACACTCTATCAAAGAGTTGTTAAACTCAATCAAACACTCTAACAAAGTATTTCCAACAATTAAAGTCATTAATAAATATAAAATAAATTGTGAAATATATACGATTTACTTCATTTATGCTTCATTTACACTAGTTCAAAACTGAGACGTGACACACAATTCACACATAGTATTTCCACTCTTCCATACAATTAATACAAAGGACTATTTGCTAGCTAGGATAGCCCTTTAAGGTTCAAAAACTGAATAGATATATATCCTTCTAACATGAGTTCATAAACCCTATCAAACTTTGTTGTAATAATTGCAAACATTAGTATTTACATAGGAGGTGCTGAACTTTTGTGTATTTATAAATGTAGCCCTAAAAGAAGGATCGTTTAACAGGAGGTCGTCCAACAGCCTTCATCAAATTGGCTATTTCCAATATTCTTGCAACTTTTGTGCCCTTTTTGGCCTCAGCAGAAGCCCTCCTTTCCTCTGCTTTTCTGTGTGCTTTTGCTATGTCATTTCGCATTCTTTCTTGTGCTTTTGCTCTTTTCTCTTCTAGTTTTCTCTGCAAATTATTTCCTCAATTTTGAATGATAGATATGATAAATGAGTAAAAAAATCTATATTAATTATCAAGCAATATTTCCAAGCAATCACATAGGCAGTTGTAAGTAATTTTGAAGGTGATTAAACTGCAAAATTATATCCGTCAAGATTATTTCTCCGAGTTGACAAGAATTAGCTGAAAACATCACCATCACAATTAACTAATCTATGAGCAAAATCAAAATAGCCAGAGAGACTTTTGATGTTGAACTAATTCCAAGAATTCACTAAGTACCTCAATTTTCTTCATCCAAGAAGTGGCCTTTTGCACTTGTTCACCTTCCCAACCGTTGATGATCGCATCTTCACGCTTAAATCGATTGTTAATCTTAGCAATCTTGGCATTTTGCCACGCATTGATCTTCGACTCCACCTCCTCTCTCTTCACTCGTTGCACCGATACTTCTCCATTATGATTACCATTAACGATAGAAAGGGCGAGACCATTTATATCCCTTGGCGATTCCAACGGATTACTATCCGCCACGATCGCCAAGGGGTTGCCCTCATCCTCACCTATTCTGGTCAAACTACTCGAGCCCGGCTCGTGTTCGGGCCCACCACCTATGGTGGACCCCGCCAGGACCAGAGCACTGAACTCCCTACTCATGGTACTGAAGTTCTCGCCGCCCTCGGTGGCGGTGGAGCCGGCCGAGAGGTGGCTGCTCGTCTCCCAAGCCTCGCGGCGTGGGGCCCGCACCGGGGGTGGCCGTGGTGGGGTTAGAGCATAGATGTCCCTGATGATTGGGGATTCACGATCATCATCATGATCATGATCTAGATGACCTTGAAGATTGCTCCTAATTCTATTGGTGGTGGTGGTTAGGGTTAGAGCTCTTTGATCATTATTATTCAACATGTAGCTAGCTTTGTAGAGCCACTGTGTGTGTACAGTGTGTGAGAGAGGAGAGAGAAAGGGGAGAGGATTAATGAAAGGCTTATTATGAACCACACATGCATGCAAGTAATTAGGACAAGATCAGTTGCAACGTTGTTGTTGTGGTATTAGCTTCATCAATTTCTCACCACTTTTATTTTGCTTGGTTTTGTCTTTTGGTCCTTTTGGTTTTTCTTTATTCAATTATTGCCCAAATCCGACACTTTGAGGGCACTTTTCCATGAGGATTCTAGTTGATTTTCTCCACAAAACTTTATCCCTATTGGTCAATAGTTCATTTCTAATATATCATAATATTTTAATATGATTAAACAAGGAATTAACTCATGCATGCTGGCTTTTTACTTTTTACATTGATAGTTACATGCTTAAATTGAACCTATAATATATTTTAATATTATATATGTTGTCCAAAGACTCCAAGCTTATCATGAGTTAAATTCAAACATAGAGACCTAACACATATGACTGGTTTGGAGGTTAACTAAAACATGACCTAATCCTTTCAAGATTATATAAAGCAATTAATTTTCATATTAATATGCCATAAATATCTAATTAACTACCAATATTCATTTTAAAGTATGCTTGTTACTTAGTCCAATTGTATTTTTAAGTTGTAACTATATTGATTTTTGTATTTGAGAGTTTTAATTGAGAAAATTCTCGGACACATCAAACAATTTATTGTGAATGCAAATAATAATTTTCAATAATAAAAAAAGGGTCATGTTCTTCTAAGTAAAACATTTTACTTGTGGTCGACCACACAAAAATAAAATATTTTGCCAGTCGTGACGTGTTATTTATGTCACTTTAAATATTAATTAAAACTGTTATTCAAAGAAATAAGTTATACAATCTGATCGCCAAAGCTTGTAAATTGAAAAGACAAGAGGCCAAATGTAAATTAACCTATAGTTATGGGGGCTTGACTGCAAAAAGAATCATGTTCAACGTTAGTCTTTTTGTCTGAGAGGGGCCCACGCAATTGGGTACATTGTGCTGGTGCATTAGTCACACTCTAATACACGCGTCACGCTGTAATAACCAATCAACTTTAATCTAGTAACGCGACCAATTTTTATTGGCCAGAATTTCCTTTGTGGGCCCCACAAGATTTACCCATTTAATCAAAGACACGTGTACGGTCCTATTTGGGTCGGACTGTTAGGTTGCTAGATTCCCACGTCACATACAAATAATTAATATTATCAAGAACCAATATTAATTTTAACCCATTTTATGTATTGATTTTGACATATAAGAAAACTCAAATTAAGTAATAGAGTCCTCTCACTTTTTCACGTTCTATCTTTGTATTATTATTATTATTATTATTAAAATTGTGTAAATGTATGAAATACAGAAAAAGTATAACATAATAAATTGTGACTGCAAATCAAGAAATAAGGAAAATTGACATTCTTTTTTGGTATTATATTTTTCTTTCAAATATTTTAACTTGAGGAAAAATAATCAAGGAATAACAAACAATTCTTACATAACAATTTAGTTGAAATTAATATAACCAACGATAAGACTCTATGCGATCTAGTCTATTACTATTCAGTACTTTAGTTATAATCATTCAACTTATTAATTAAAATATTTGTGTAAACAAATAAAACATAGATTTGCACATATATCATATATTGGAATAATCAATTACCTAGAAAAAATTGTACGAAGAAATTTCTAAGTAAGATGGATATTTTAGACTCACCAATAAAATAATGTCGAGATTAGAAATTACGCGTATATATAAGATAGTTCATCTATTAATATATTTTAAATTTGTCCCTAACATTTTAGTAAATCATATTTTATTTTATTAATTTAAGATCTATCGTTTTCTTTCTTGGATTTCACCAGGAGTGAGAAAACTATTATTTTTGTTGATGTAATGGAAGTGTGATTGTGTGAAGGTGGAATGTGACATGTGTCCACTTTGATTTTTCTTGTAAATATTGGGCAAACGAAATTCTGTGTGGCATTTTCATTGGAAAATGGTTTGTGAAAATGATGTGTATAGTGCAAGGAATTGTATCAAATCTTGAGTGATGCATGCACAAGGATTTGATAACTTCATTTAAAGCAAAATATTCAACTAGACAAAATCATGAAATTTAGTTATATGTGTCCTTCTTTTACTAATTTATACTTTACTTTGTTAGGTCTTACCATTTTTATGGAGAAAAGCACCTTCCTCTCACATATGTTGGAGTTGTTGTAGCTCCTTAATGTAAGATCTTATATTATATATTTTTTTATATCATACAATGTAAATAGTAATTGTATCATATTAATTGTAAGCAAATGATAAAAATAGAACATATAAAGAATTAAACTTCTTTTACGAATATTCTTCTCCTGCATTTATATTTAAATTTTAGTAAAATTTGTTCATATTTGGTCAGAAGGTTGAACAAACCTCAACTTAGCTTATTAAGTATAAATAGATGGAGATAAAAAGTTTTTGATGAGTGTTATTAGGGTTTCTTTTGATGCATTTTCTTTTTGGTTAATTTCCATGCATGGTCATGATCCACTTTTGTTGCTAACTAATTTTATGACTAATTAATCTCTTCTTTATTCCACTTTCTTTATGCACTAATCATAATGGTTAATGGAATATTTGAAGTAGATATTCTTGGTTATGGTAAATTGGTAATTAACCCACATGCATTCACAATCATCATCATGGTGGAATAAAAACTTAAAATTCCCAAATTATATAAATAAATAAAAAAGGTGAAAAAGTGGTGTATTTGGAATGAGAGTTGTGTGTCTCTATCAATGTTTTCATCATCAAACTTACAAATAAATTAGTCAATTTTTAATAAAAAGACATGGAAATATAAATCCAATTCTCTAGAAAAGCATTTCAATTCCAAAACCTAAATGGCTTTTGGGCCATACCTAATTAAGCCCCATGAATGAATAGTGAAGAGGTTAGGCAAGTTGTGGACTGAGCAATGGGCCAATTACGATCTTCGACTCAACACAATCTTATTGGGCTTCAGTGAGGCCCATATTAAAGCCTCTGAGTGTGGTATTCTAAATTCTAACCTTTTCATAGGCTGAATGATGCCTGTTATAACAACAATACAAATTAAATATGGTCCTGCTTCAAAATAATAATAAATATACATTCTTTAAACAATTTAATCAAACTCTGGACAGTTTTAGTGATAAAGATAATTTTTGCTCTTAACTTAATCAATAAAATAAATAGATATTTAAAACGTAAGTATTAATTTACCTATAATAATCATTAATATATTGACAATCCAAATAATAAAATAATTATCCCTTAAAAAATTAAATTAAATCGAAAATAAACAGCAGCCGCTACTCTTAGTTTGTGACGACGATGCAGCTTCAAGACCATATATCACAACAGCCTCTCACTTCAACTTCAAACCATACCCTCTCTTTCTCTCTCTCTAGCAGTGTAACTGTACCGAGAAAGAGAGAGAAAGAAGAGCAATGGAGAAAGCTTTAGGTTCGCACGTCACTGCTAAGCTCACTCCTAAAGCTGTATCTTTATCATCAAGATATTCTGAACCCATTAAAAGAAATTCCATTTACGGTTCTTCTTGGCTGAAAAGACAATTTTATGGCGGTGCTTTATCCATTAAGACAAAATCAAAGATTTCGAGTGCCCCTCTTCGGAATTCTGTTAAATGCTCTGTTTCCGAAGTCACGGAAACCACCACAGGTATAGTAAATTGTACTGATACTCACGTTCTATATGTGCCTGTTTTGTGTTTGATGTTATGCCTGTGAAGGTTTTTTGACGTGCTACGAGTTTTTGCTATGTTCAGTTGTTTCTATGGTTTGAAACATTGCTTTGTGTTCATTGGCTGACTCTATGTTGTATTTTACATCTTTTTTAGTTATGCTTTGAGCTCAATTTTATGATTTTATCCTTTCTGTGGATTGTGATTGGTGTTTGAAAGGACACAATGATGTTATGGCGTTGTTCTGATCTCTGAGGTTGCTAAGTATGAGTTATTTGTATGTATCAGAGAAGAAGATCCAGTTGATAAGGAGAGCTGACATACGAAATATAGCAATTGTTGCACATGTCGATCATGGGAAGACCACTCTGGTGGATGCTATGTTGAGGCAATCTAAGGTATGTATTGTTGGGATTTTTTAACGAGTTTTCCTTACTAATATAATGCCTAGTGACGCAAATTTCATATTATTCATTTGATAGAGTTGTTTATGAGATGGTTAGAGTTTGTTCTCATATTGTTGGTCTAATTATGAAAGTCTTTCTCCTTATAAACTTTATGAGAACCTGTCTGTAATCCACAGCATGACTTTTGGTTTGTGAGTAATGTAATCTTTGTTTGGATGTTATTCACTTGTGAATATGAAATTCTTGTTTTAGTTGTTGCCAGTGTGTGACCAAATTTAGTTGTTAGGGTGAAATGATGACCAATCTGTATTTTTCTATGTTATGCAGGTTTTTCGTGACAACCAATTTATGCAGGAGAGAATAATGGATTCAAATGATCTGGAGCGTGAAAGGGGAATAACAATTCTTAGCAAAAACACATCTATTACATATAAAGATACAAAGATTAATATCATTGACACACCGGGTCATTCTGATTTTGGAGGTGAAGTTGAGCGCATTCTCAACATGGTGGAAGGAGTTCTTTTAGTGGTATATTCTTTTCTTGGGATATTTGATGACCTTATTACTTTGTTTGTAGCATGTGGATTATTATGTATTTATATCAGATGGGGAGTATAGCTATACATTATGGTGAATTGCCTTCAATCCTTTAAAAAAACCGTCCTTCCATAGAAAGAAATGGAGTAATTTAATCAACTGTGGATAATTGGTTATTCCTCAGCCTTTGTCAAAGCTGAGAACCTTTATGCATTGATAAATCACATTTCTGACAGATTAATGTGCTATGATTTGTAGGTAGATTCTGTTGAGGGTCCAATGCCACAGACAAGATTTGTTTTGAAGAAGGCCCTTGAATTTGGTCATGCAGTTGTTGTTGTCATCAATAAAATCGACAGGCCATCTGCTCGTCCAGATTATGTCATTAATTCGACTTTTGAATTGTTTATTGAACTAAATGCTTCAGATGAACAGGTATGTGTATTCCAACTCTTTATTAGTCCATATCCCTTAAACCTACACGCTAGAGATTATGATATGATCTTGTCCATAGACCTGTGCTTCAGTAGTTTCAAAGTATATTATTGGCTGGACATTTTAGAAGGATAATTGTCTATCATGATAATCAAGGGATAATTCATAACTATCTGTATTCTTTAGAAAATGCATATCCATTTGCTTTTCTTTATGCTGGAAGTGTAAGGAGTTTTAGCTCGACAACAAATTGATCATCATGGATTACTTCTCACTGCAATGCCTTGTAACCTTTCTGGTTTTGTTCTTACTGGCAGTGTGATTTCCAAGTTATATATGCAAGTGGCCTCAAAGGAATGGCAGGACTTTCTCCTGAAAATCTGGCTGAGGATCTTGGACCGCTTTTTGAGTCTGTTGTCAGATGCATACCTGGACCACAAATTGCTAAAGAGGGTTCTCTTCAAATGCTTGTTAGTAGTGATTCTTTTGTTTAATTTTTCAACTTTTCTCTTCATATGAATCTTTAAATTTGTAACTCATTGAAGGAGGTTTGCTTTGTTCTGAACAAATGAAATTGTGATAATATTTCATGAACGAAAAAAATGCATTAGGGTGATGTTTGAGTTATTCAGTGATTTGTGCACAAATATGCTAATAAGTTCAGTTATTGCTAGTGAAATAGTGCTGAAAGTTTAGTAGAAGCATAACTGAATAGGAAAATATTTTCAGTGTGCTTAGGCAATAATACAAAATAGATAGTATTGGTGTTTGCAGGACCATAACACGAATGATCATTTACCAATTAAGTCCAGTACACCTGTAAACTGGTTATTATCTTAAGAGAGCAAATGCCAAATAATCGATCACAGTTACCAACATCCTAGGCAACTTGCCAACTATACCATATTTCATATTTGACAAATAACTGAAAGTTTAAGTTGCTGAGGAAGCAGTGTGACATCATCATTTACATCCATGATTGATTATTATTGATGTAATCCTTCTGACGTATGTCAAATGACCGTGCCTGTATTAACACATCTTGTATGTTTATCACATCACTTTAGGCTACAAATATTGAATACGATGAACATAAAGGGCGCATTGCTATTGGACGTTTGCATGCTGGGGTATTGCGCAGAGGAATGGACGTGCGGGTAAGCTTAATAAAGACTTGATACTGAGTAAATTTAAAGTGTCTGATCAACTTTAATTAATAAATCTATCGATTCTAGAGCCTTGGAGTACTTGGATTCATTCATTATCAAAGGTAACCTTGTTTAAGTAAAAAAAGACAAGCGTTCTGAAACAGTTGTTTTGAGTATTCCTATTTTGTAGAGATGTTGTTCTAGAAGAATTCTTGAACATTCTCACATTTGGCTCTCATGATGTGATAACCTTAAAAGGGATTTAGATGATACAATCTTTTACTTTGTTCAGATTTGCAGCTCAGAAGATGTATGCAGATTTGGTAAAGTAAGCGAACTGTTCGTGTACGAAAAATTCAGTAGAGTTCCTGCAGATACAGTTGAGGCTGGTGACATTTGTGCTGTTTGTGGTATTAATGATATTCAGGTAGGTGATAATATCACGTTACTGTTCCTATTTCTGACACAAGACACAATCTTTCCTTCCTTTCTGATACTGACAAATTCATGGTACAAATATATTTCACTGATCCAGATTGGAGAAACAATTGCAGACAAAACTACAGGGAAGCCATTACCCTCCATAAAGGTGGAAGAACCTACAGTGAGAATGGCTTTCTCAATCAACATTTCACCATTTGTGGGCCGTGAGGTATATGATTGTGCAATATACATCTTTTACTAATGAAAATGGATAGGACTTAAGAATGCAATTTGTTTGCAAATTAAAATCTCATTATGAGAATTTTTTTCGTTCACATCTTGATGTTTGTCCTTACAATTTCCCCCAACTAAGATCTGTTGTATGGATTGTAGGGGAAGTATGTCACTAGTAGAAATCTACGAGATCGACTCTTCCGTGAGCTTGAGCGAAATTTGGCAATGAAAGTTGAAGAGGGTGAAACTTCAGATACATTTATTGTTAGCGGACGTGGAACACTGCATATTACTATTTTAATAGAGAACATGTAAGGGAGACTCCAAACTACAACCATTGGTCACATCTTTTGACATTTCTGATGTACGTAATTTTCCCAGGCGTAGAGAAGGATACGAGTTCATGGTGGGGCCTCCTAAAGTTATCAACAAAAAAGTTAACGACAAGTTGCTGGAACCTTATGAGGTGATCATTTAGTTTTTAGATATATTTACAATGAACATGTTGATTTTCTTGAGATTTCTGTATTCGTGTTTTGTTGGATTTTAACGAAAAAAGATCCACAATGAATATTGCTGCAGATTGCAATTGTGGAGGTACCAGAAGAATACGTGGGACCCGTAGTGGAACTTCTTGGTAGAAGGCGTGGACACATGACAGATTTGCAAGGAGCTGGGTATAAACCATTATTCCCTTGCTTTGACTGATAATTTTCTTTAAAATTGTTTTGTCATTTCCTCATTTACCTTTAACTTTTGCTTCTCATCAGTCATCACTAGAGTTTTTCAACATACTCATGTTTCCGTTTTACTACCTTGATTCTGTCTTAATCAGCCACTGAAACCGAACATTGTACTCTTATTAGGTCTGAAGGCACAACCTTCATGAAATATAAGATACCAACAAGGGGCCTTCTTGGATTGCGAAATTCAATTCTTACTGTAACTCGAGGCACAGCTGTTGTGAACACAATATTTGACGAATATGGCCCTTGGGCTGGTGATATCAACACCCGTGATCAAGGTTCACTGGTAATTTCTTTCTTACCTGGATCAAGATTAACTTCTTTCACATTCAAACACAATATATCCTGTTTAATAACTTTACCCTCCTCTCTTACAAGGTTGCTTTTGAGGAAGGAACCGCGACAACTTATGCCCTCTCAAGTTCACAAGATCGAGGCCAGATGTTTATTGCACCTGGGGTTGATGTGTACAAAGGTCAAATAGTGGGCATTCATCAGCGCCCAGGTGACTTATCTTTGAACGTCTGCAAGAAAAAAGCTGCAACAAATGTCCGTTCAAATAAAGAACAAACAGGTGACAGACATTTTGCTTTAAGCTAATTCTTAATTTAGCCCCAAGTTCTGTACATAAATCCCTTTTTCTTGCTCCTAGTGCTTCTATTTTAAGTTCACATACATATAACCAATCGACAAACGTGTGATCATGAGCCAACCATATGCGATTTCTATTGACTGAATTTTCCATTGGTGCTTGTAGTGGTCCTGGATTCACCCCTCGAGTACAGTCTGGACGACTGCATAGAGTACATTCAAGAAGATGAACTCGTTGAAGTTACTCCCTCGAGCATCCGGATGTGCAAGAACCCTAAAATGATGAAGAAATCATCCCGTTAATCATAACCAGGAAAACGAGAGCCTTATCACTACTCAACTCTCGTTTGCATGTTATCGTTGCAGGCGTATCACTTCTTGCTTCTTGAGCAACCGATTGTTTTCCAACGATGATTGGAGTTCGTATACTTCTGAGAGTAGGTATACTGTATACAAAGGGTACAGAGATTTTTGAACCTTGACAATTGAGGTGGATATGGCAGAGTAGAGCTATAGTTTTACTGCTACTACTGCCAAGTGATCTGTTTATTTAGGATTATTCAAGGAAATTACCAAAAAGGGCCTGTCTTTTGATGCATTTTTATTCTTTAATATAAATTTGCTGTTGATAAATATGATTTACTACAGATAGTGTCTAGTTTGTGAGCCACACCAGATTGGTTTTTGAGCCTCAGTTTATTTCTTGGTAAAATGGTCAAATTATATTAGAAACCAGATTCATTAATTATATTCCTAATCAAGAAAGTTAATTTTTTTTCATATTATAACATACAACTAAATTTTATTAAGTAATGGGCAAATTTCTATGATGTAAAGGGGTGAACTTGTATAAATTAATGACATAAGTAAAAAATAATGAAAAAATATACGATAAATCCATCATTGATTGTAGCCATGTCCAAATTCAAGAAGGCTTGGTCAGGAGAAAACTATATGCCTCATTCTAGATCATTTATAATTAAAGACATTAAATTGTGTAACAAGAAAAGGATAAAAACATTGAATTAAATGTGGAAGCTTCTACCTATGGAGATGTCTGTGTTTTCCTATATGTAGAGGGCAAGAACTTCTGCATATAACTCTGAGAAATAGATAGGACATGATATATATCCATATCCAAAATCAAATGGGTGGAGTGAGGTGTAATTGTTGAGTTGATGTATTGTCAAACTCGAGTTCAGTTTTTCTAAACTCAAACTCAACTCTTCTATAAATTTAAGTTTAGTTCAACTCAATTCGATTGTTCATAATAGATATTCAAGTTTTGTTGTGATGCAATTAAAAAGATTAGATTGATTCGATTTTTTAAAATAAATATACACAAATAGTTGAGTATACTAAAAGATAAAACTATAAAATACATTAAGTGGGGTTTGAATTTTTCATAATTTATTTCGAGCAACTCAATGAAATTGCACGTGTAAACTTTTAAGGTTGAGAAGATAAAAGTTTATATCTAGTTTTAGATCATATATCAATCATTAGATAAAGCATAAAATCAACTCAATCAAGTTTGAAGTAAAACAAGTGCACAAAGAATAAAAGAAATGTCGTTTTATTGAGGACATAAACATTGTACATGAACACCAAATAGAAGTATCTTTAAGAATTCATTTTCTCTGGTTTATGATTCATCAATAGATGCTTCATCTATATTCGTAACTTTAGTCCAATTTTTGGACTTATTCTCTTCATTATGACTATTATTATGAAGCCATTCTCATTTAATCCAATTTTATTCACATATATAAATTGACTTTTTCATTGATGTTTTTTAAATGATTAATCTATTTTGGTCATAACTGCTCAATCCAAATCCAAAATTTTAATTGTGACTAATCGTTTGTTATTTGGCTTGATAAATTAATATTAAAATATATGAATTGCAATCATTGTCAGCTCAAATAATTATATTAATTTAATTTCTGAATTTAGTTAATCTTGTTTTAAGAATAATAAGCAATTTTTTATTTCCAATTTTGGTATTCATATATCTAAATATGTGAAAGTTTGACTCCTCTAGAATTGTTTTACGCAGAGTAAAGCGCGTAAACGACATATCTAATAGCACAAAATTTAAAATTCAATTCAAAAGAAATATAAAAAATTAATTAAAAAAAAAAGTAGATGAAAATGTAGAAGTCTAGTCGCCGAGTTTGACTCGGTACTCGTCTTTGCTTAATCCTCCCAATTCTGATTCTTTTTATCACATGGTTGTTGACAAAATATGTCTTTAAAGTATTCTTAGGATGACCAAACTACTCCTCATACAAAATAATGCACGACCATTTATATATTAGGTGAAATATTCTGTTAAATATCACAACATTAACTAGTGAAGTACTTTTTTTTTTTTTTTTTACCAATTATTTTGCCAAAAAAATGGATAAAATTATTTTTTTGATAAAAGTCAAAAAAAAATAAAAATCAGTAGACTCTCGAAGGTTACGTGAATATGTTTATACCCTGTAAAATCCAACAAAAAACAGACTTTTTTGCTTTTATCAAAATGACAATTTTATCTATTTTCTTAAATTGTGGTAGAAAAATAAAAAAACTATCATTTGTGATAGAAAAATAATCTCGTATATGATATGTGATACTTTGTTCTCCGGACTAATTTATATCATTACTTTTTCAAGAATTAATTATATTTTTGAATATATTGTAAAAAAAAAAATGATGGTAATACATGCTAGTATTTTTCTAATCATTTATATTTTTGATCACATATAGAAAAATAAGAAGTGTTTGTTTTATGACTTCTATAAATGTTCGCTAGATACGTACTAGCATTTCAAAATATTTGTTGTTTAAGGTTGCTTCATAGAGATTAAAACATCATAATAGTTATGAATATGGGAATATGTGTATAAAATGATTATGTTACCCAATCTCTCTCTCTCTATATAAAAAATAATAATTACCCCTAAAAATAGAAATGCCAAAAAAAATTCCGCCCATTTTCACTTTCTAATATTAGAAATATCGTTAATTATTAATTAGTTTATTTTATATGATATTAATTGAATTTATTGTAAATTTCCAAAAATATTGATTTTACATATGAATATATATGGTATATAAACCTTATTATAATAGATGAAGTAAAATATATACATGGTATGTGTAAATCGTAATATATGAAGTAAAAAATATATATGGTATGTAAATTATAATATATGAAGTAAAATTAAAAATTCAATTTTTTAATATACATAGATAATTAAATAACTTCAATAGTGTAATATACTTGAAATTCAAATAATAATTTAATTAGACCAATGAAATAATACATTCCACATTACTAATTTAAAGAATAATAATAATTAAAATATTGTGCGTAGCTATTGAAAAATGAATTAAAAATAAAATAATAATGATTTAATCTTAATGGATTTAATCTAAATTATAATATATTAAATCAACTAAACAAATCCATGCTGGCAAATAAATCCCATGTATCTACCGAATTATATGTATAAAAGCTTTCTTAACTATAAGACCAGATTGAATTTTACAAGTCAGTACTTAAAATTTCATAAAAGTATGTAGTGTGATTTTATGTTATGCCAAAAAAACATTGAATCTATTATCACCATAACACAAATAATCAAATTTAAATTATGTAATATATTATTTCTCTATTAATTTATCAGATATGAATATTTTTTTGTACATTTCGTTTTACAATCTAATGGTCATCATGATTAGATAGATATCTGTATATAACTTGATTTATATTTTAACATTACGTTGCTTAGATATCAATTCCAAATATGTATATATTTTAAATATATATGACTAATCTTGATTTAAGTATATTATTTTTATAATTAACATAAAATACAATAAATTTAAAATCTTATAAATCTTTATGAATATAATGCATCAAGTGATATAATCCTTTAAAATGATAAATTTTTGCATAGTTAATCTATATTTTTCAATATTTGTAAAAATTAATATACGAGTATTGAAATTGGATGTTTTTATGTAACACATTATGTACTACAAAGAATTTTCGAAATCAAAATCTTCAAAATATAGAAAAACGATTTCCAATTTTAATTCATTAAAAAATTTAAAATATCTTATAGAATCATACATGATTGTATTTTTTATATCTTTAAAATGTATTAACACTTTGTTGATAATCGATAAAGGTAAACAAATATGTTTGGTAATCAAATGATATACGATTTTGGTATAATTAATTATGTAGTAATTATGATAATACTTACTATATGATAACAATTATCTTCTTAAAAGTGGAAATGAAACTATTTTCTTGCTCATGTCAACTGTCTAAAAGTAGAAATGCAATAATTTATTATTTTTAATAAAAATTATAAATTAAAAATGATAAAAAAATGATCTAAATATTTGATCAATCTCGAATATAAAATTTACAAAAATTTGATTGAAATATTTTTATATGTTTTTTAACTTTACTTTATCAAGTTATTTATCAAGTTATCCGGACACATCAACAAGGATAAAGTCAAAGTTTACCCACTGATGATAATTATACAATGTATCAAATGTTATTTTTGTTTTAAAATTACCAAATTTTTTTAGTTAAAGTTGTAATTAAAGTAAATATCGTAATTTTTCCAATAATTAACCATATAGTATACGATGTTCTTTCTAAATAAAAAGTACTCCCTCCGTCCCACAATAAGTTTCCCAATTCTTTTTGGGTGTTGTTTTTAAGGAAAATGTGTATTTTAATGTGAGTGGGAGGAGAGAGGGTATTTAGTAGAAAAAGGTGGAAGGGAAAGTGGTTATAATTAGTAGGGCCCACTTACTTATCAAAACAAGGGATGATATATTTGTAATTTTTGTGAAGTTTTCTTTGCCATTTTTAGTAAGTTTTGAAATGGGAAACTTATTGTGGGACGGACCAAAAAGGAAAGTGGGAAACTTATTGTGGGACGGAGGGAGTACTAATTTAAAATTTATCTTAAAAACTTTTTTGTATTGACTTTTTTTAACTTATCTTTTACACCTTTTCGTTTTAAATAATGTACAAAATTCAAGAAAATTGATCTATATTTTTGTTCAAAAAACTTTTATAATTGAGAAATTTTGATTTTTATGGCATCTAAACAAATCAATATAATTTTTTTTAAAAGTTTGTTAAATTTAAATTTTTTATTTTTGAATAATATACAATAATATCTCCATTTTATATCCTCATTATGAATATTTTATTGAACATATATTTACACAATTTTTTTCCAGACCAACTGTGACAAGTACAATTGATAAAATCAACTTAGCTAACCTACCCACCTTGGGCACATGTGATCACCATTGATGTTAAAAGACTAAAATACCCTCCACACATATATCATTTCTTTTGCAATTTTTTTTCTCTTTTTTTTTTTTCGTCTTTTTTGATTCTTTGGTGTTGTTTCTTTAATTTTTTTGAGAAATTGAATACAAAATTCATGTTGGGCATCTCACGAATTAGTTAAATGTATGAAAATCGTATGAAAATTGAATAAAAAAATGCAAAAAAATCGATCAAACCTGACCATCTCCGTTCGGCCACACACATGTTTGGCCACGGTGGTCGAACGCTCTCATGCTTGTTCGGCCAACTAGGGCCGAACAGAGATGATCGGGTTTGATCGATTTTTTTGCGTTTTTTTTTTATGTTAATCCTTTAATTTTTTGAAGAATGTAATGTCAACATAATGACGAATATTCTACGAATTTGTTAAATGAGTGAAAATCGTATCAAAATCATAGGAAAAAACGTAAAAAAATGATTGAACCCGAGCAGTTTTGTTCGGCCCCGGTTGGCCAAATACATAGAAGAGTGTTCGGCCACCATGACTGAACATATAAAAGCATGTTCGGCACGTTCGGCCACCTTGGCCAAACACGAAGAAATACGTTCAGCCATAATGACTGAACAAAACTAGTTGAACAAAACCTAATGATAAAATTGATATATTTTTTTTAAATTTTTGTAATTAAAATTAGGTAGGGTTTAGGAAAGGGTTGTCTCCCCTTCTCTTCCACCGGACGGAAATATTCATGACTATCCTTATTTTTTTTGTTTTAATCCCAACGTGGAAAGGAAATAGAATAAGGGCCTAACGATTCTATATGAGAGAACGGATCGAGTCAAAGTGGACATTTCAAAAAATGCCAGAGTTTAAGACCTCTAATAGATGCCTTTAATTAAGCCCAAGGCATTAGAGGGTATATTCGTAATTTAGGGAAGTTTAGGATCTTTCTGCTAATTGTTGGATAGCGTCTTAGGTGGGTGGCTTCTAGAAGGTCACCCAACAATATTTTGACAAAAACTCCATAATTAATTGCCTCAAAAAGAAAAAGAAACTTCACCTTTAAATTAGTAAACAATAAAATTTCTATACATAATGACTTTATTGCCCATGATACTCTCGCAAAATTCCATCTAAAACCTGCATGATTAATATTTTTATTTTTTTCTCTCTCTTTTTCCAAAATATTGTTATGCAATAATATTTAAGAACTCAATTTGTCACATATATGTTGGGCTTTTTTTTCCCCATTATAGACTACATATTTGATACACATGTAATATATAGTCCACTTGAGAGTATATAACCCATTTTATTTCCTTTATTTCTCGAGAGTAAGTCTCTTGTAAGACCGTCTCACGAAATTTTAATGTATTGCGTGAGACGGGTCACTCACAACCCAATTACCCACCACCCAAACTCTATAATTCATATGTTTTTATGGGTGATGGGCTCCGTCTCACGAAAACTATCCGTGAGACTGTCTCACATGAGTTTTTGTGATTTCTCGATGTTTATGTATTTGTATTTCCATGTTCTTTATGTTGTCCATAATACCTATCTGAACCTTTTACTTACTTAAAATTGTCAATTTGTATGCAAAAATGAGAGAAATTTACATAAGAAAAAAAAAAGCCATTTTCTTCTCTCTTGCGATTTGTCAATTTAAGTTTCTTTCAGGGCGATTTGGAGATTTCATTAGAAATGTAAACTCTTTACAATATAAAGATAAAAAATAAAACGGAAAAAAGTTAGTTAAGAATACATACACGCGGGCATTAGCAGAGAGAGAGAGAGAGAGATAGATATATATATATATATATATATATATATATATATATATAGGTAGGAAGGTTATGAAATGTCAATCACTCTCTCTCTCATGCGCTAAATTCTCTGTTTCAACATTTTCTTCAATCCCACCCTTAAATCTCCATCCCCAGCTCCCATATTTCTCGCCATATCATAGTTTAACGTGAATTCATCAAACGAAGTAGAAATCTTTACATCATCTTTTCTTTTAATAGGAATTTCACAAAGAAACCGATACTTTTCTCTGCGTTTCCACCTGAAAGTTGCACTCGTGAAAGATCTGAAGTTCATCAACTTGATCGTTGTTCGCTATTGATTTCACTGCAATCGGAAAAGGCTAGTACAGATTTGGAGCGGAAAGCTAGGTTCTGATTGAGCTGTTTTTCTCGTTGCATTTCTGAGAATTTCAATTTCGCAAATGGGAAATTGTTGCGCAGTACCAAAAACCTCCGATGAGAAGTCTCACGGAAAGCACAAGCCGAATCCGTTTGCGATCGATAATGGAGGTCATCAAGTGGTGCCAAACGGTGGGCACAAGTCTTACGTGTTGAACAATCCAACAGGGCGTAATATCGAGGAGTTTTACGAGTTGGGGCGCGAGCTCGGTCGCGGTGAATTCGGAGTGACGTATATGTGTACTGATAAAGGCAGCGGAGAAGTGTTTGCGTGTAAATCGATATCGAAGAAGAAGCTGAGGACTAGAGTGGATATTGATGATGTTAGGAGAGAAGTTGAGATCATGAAAAAATTGCCTAAGCATCCGAATATTGTGAGCTTGAAGGATACTTATGAGGATGATCATGCTGTGCACTTGGTTATGGAGTTGTGTGAGGGTGGGGAATTGTTCGATAGGATTGTTGCTAGAGGGCATTATACTGAAAGGGCTGCTGCAGCTGTGACTCGAACTATTGTTGAAGTAATTCAGGTGAAGATTTATGTTATCTGTATTTTCTATGCTGAGATTTCTGGATTTTGATTTTGTTTGGATTTCATACATGAGCTTTTTCCAGTTTCTGGTGATGAAGAATTAGATAATTCTATTCAAATGTGCTCAAATACAGGATAATCTGATTTCTTAGCTATGCTATTATGTTTGCTAAATATTTGAGTATAGAGAATTTGTAGAAAGTCGATCATGTAGCTTGTTGATGAATACTGTGAAGTAATGTGAAGAAATCTGTTATAATAGTTTGGGTTTCTTTGCAGGTTTGCCATGAGAATGGGGTTATGCATCGTGATCTTAAGCCTGAAAATTTCTTGTTTGCGAATATGAAGGAAACGGCACCACTTAAGGCCATTGATTTTGGGCTGTCTGTTTTCTTCAAGCCTGGTAATACATCATAGACTATGATGCTTTTCATTTGCCTATTTGCCAATGCTCAGCTTTGTGGATGATCTCAAATTCCTAGCTAATCTGTTTGAGATTGTACAGGGGAGAGATTCAACGAGATCGTGGGAAGTCCTTATTATATGGCTCCTGAGGTTCTGAAGAGAAACTATGGTCCAGAAATCGATGTTTGGAGTGCTGGTGTTATTCTCTACATATTACTGTGTGGTTTTCCACCCTTTTGGTCTGGTTAGTTCTCTTTTCCATATCTGGAGATACTAATGCTAATATCTTATAAGGGTCTCTACTTATTTCAATGGTGTTAGTAGTGGTTTTCTATGGCAGACCATATTTTTGAATCACATTGGAAATAATATAAATGACACGTCAACTTAAAATCTAGGTTCTTGGTTCTGTGTCTCTAATTCTCTACTTGCAATCTGTGTTGATGTCAACTGTGTTCAAATTGCAGAAACTGAACAAGGAGTTGCGCAAGCAATTATCCGTTCTCATGTGGAGTTCAAAAGAGATCCATGGCCTAAGGTTTCTGATAGAGCAAAGGACCTGGTGAAAAAGATGCTCAACCCTGATGCCAAGCAGCGGCCTACAGCACAGGAAGTTCTAGGTACGTATACATGATCTCTAATCGAAACATTTTTGCTCCTTAAACTGCTTCCTGACAAGCTTAACTGCCAATGCAGATCATCCTTGGTTACAAAATGCCAAAAGTGCTCCTAATGTTTCTCTTGGTGAAACTGTTAGAGCTAGACTGAAGCAATTTTCGATGATGAATAAGCTGAAGAAAAGGGCTCTAAGGGTAATGTCTCTTGCTTTCTTTGTTGGGCCAATCATGTCTTATACATAATAATGTGCACTAAATTACTAAACTGCTTTCCCAAATTTCAGGTTATTGCTGAGCATTTGTCAGTGGAGGAAGTGGCTGGGATCAAAGAGGGATTCAAGGTGATGGATATAAACAACAAGGGAAAGATCAATATCAATGAGTTGAGAGCTGGGCTCCACAAGCTTGGTCATCATATCCCTGAATCTGATCTACAAGCTCTCATGGAAGCTGTAAGTGCATTCATTGATCAAGTTCTCACAACTTCATATCAACTAATTTTCACTCAAGATTCTCATGTTACTCTTTTCATTTGTACAGGGTGATGTAGATAACGACGGATATCTTGACTATGGAGAGTTCGTTGCAATATCCGTACACCTAAGGAAGCTGGGCAGTGATGACCACCTCCGAAAAGCCTTTGATTTCTTCGATAGAAATGGAAGTGGATACATAGAAATCGAGGAGCTGAGGGATGCCTTTGCTGACGAGGAAGAGGAAACTAGTGAAGAGGTCATTAACGCGATTATTCAAGACGTAGACATGGACAAGGTCATTTTCCCATTATTATCCTATAGTCTCAATTTCAGCTTTTTAATCCTCTGTTTCTTGATTATGTAGTCTAACCAATCATTGGTTCTGCAGGATGGATGCATAAGTTATGATGAATTCGCTGCAATGATGAAGGCTGGCACAGACTGGAGAAAGGCATCGAGGCAATATTCACGAGAACGATACAATAGTCTCAGCTTAAAGTTGATGAAGGATGGATCAATACATATGAGCAACGAAAGTAGATAGGCAGAAGAAGTTGAGACTTAGTTTCTCAAGTGAGAACAAGTATTTAAGTGCAAGGAATTAATCTTTTTGTTTTCGATTATCTTTTTTGGTTCTTTTTCGTGTTGGGACTATTTTTTTACTGCTGCTATATGTTGTTTGAAGAAATGTGAAGAATAGGGAGTGTTGTAAGATGTTTATACTTGTAAATATGCTGCTATAACATATTCAATTATTCTGTTCAAAAGCTTTTGTTCTTCTTGATGAAAAAAATATTAATCTTTCCTTTTATGGGTTTCTAGTCCAATTTGCCAAAAAAAACAAAACAAAAAAAAAAGCGTAATGGACTTGAGTAGTTCATTGGGCCACTATCATGATGAGATGTAGAGAAAGCCTTATACACTAGGTACTGGGCTTTGAATTATAAAAGTAAAATATATTGTTGGCCCACGAGAAAATTACTTTTTCTTTATTTTTTTTTTATATTTCAATAGTGCCCATGTAATTTTTTTTTTCTAGTGACATAGAATTTCTATAAAATCATATCACGTAGTCATATTATTGATAGAATAACCAAAATAATAAATTTTGCCCGTAAGAAAAGAACCTCACGGGGGAAAGAAAATAAAATTTCAAGAACACATTATGAGATCAAAAATAAAAGTTCAACATTAAGTAAAACAAAAAAATTCAGTACTTTCGTGTCCTTTTTTTTTTTTTTTCCTTAATCACTTATATAATAATTGTAGGTAAACATATATTTAACACCTATCAAAAATAGAGTTGGACTATTGTAAGGTATTTCAAGAATTTAATTGCTAAAATATTTTAGGACTATCAAAATACATGTATGAAAGACGTGCATGGATTGCACTGGAAAGATATGGAGGAGAGGCAACAGATCAAGACTAAAAACAAGGAAGATTTGTTATCATCTTAATTAGAGTTTGAGGTTATTTAGTTGCCTTATTTGTAGGTTGTATCTTTGGTATTTTGTGTAAATTCTTCCCTTGATTGTTGGAGAATTAGTTAGGATTAGCATGTATATATTGGCAGCTCGTCCTTTGTAAATCAGTACATTTTTTTTCACTTTTTATAATCAATATAGAAGTTCATATTTCTCCAAAACACTAGCCATGGCAGCAGTGCCTTTGTCCATTACATCCATGATCCTTTACGTGTTTTTCAATATGGTATCAGAGCAGTGAGATACACATTTCACTGTCTCTCCAGTTGATCTTCACACTTCCGCTTCACCATGACAGAAACAAGCAAAAACTCCCAGACAAAACCCATTCCAGCCGATGATCAGAGTAATCCACTCTTCCTCAGTCATTGAGAGAATCCAGGGTAGATATTAGTTAGCCAACCTCTCAATTCAAACAATTATCATACATGGAGCCACGCCATGTATGTGGCACTTTCAGCAAAGAACAAATTGGGGTTCATCGATGGTACAATACCACGTCTTACAACTACAGATCCTACTTATTCAAGTTGGATCAGATGCAACCACATGGTCCTTGCATGGATCACAAATTGTCTATCACCAGACATCTCTAATTACACCCTTTATTCTGAATCTGTTGCTCAAGTTTGGAAAGAATTGAAGAGGAGATTCTCACGTTCTAGCAATAATCGGATTTTTATGTTAGAACAAAAACTGATAAGCACCAAACAAGAGGGTGTTGCTATCAGTCTCTATTTTGCCAAATTGAAATCAATTTGGGATGAAATTGCTGTGTATGAAGAACCCTGCACATGTAGTGCTGCTGACTGTGGTGCCCTTTCCACAATGAATAAAAGAAGTGAAACCAGGAAGGTGATGCAATTCCTCCTGGGACTAGATGAGTCATATACATCACTCAGAAATCAGGTACTACTCAAAGATCCTCTGCCTGATCTTGACAGTGTGTTTAGTTTGGCTGTACAAGAGGAATCCAATAATGAGCTTTCCTCAATCATTCACACACCTATGGAGTCTGCTGCCATGACTGCCAAAGGAGAAAACTTAGCACAGGTGAATGTTGTTGTACAAAGAGGACAAAATGTTTCAAAGGGGAACCCAAGAGGAGATTCAAAGTCCTGGAATGCAAGAGGAGGAAATAAGCCTAAGAGAGAATAAATTCTCTAAATTCAAACCACAGAATCAGAATGGTACAGGTAGATATAACTCTCCTATGACAAATCAGGTGACTGGAGAAGAAAGTGCAAGTCAGAAGATGTCTTCATTCTCCCAGGAACAGATTCAGCATCTCATGACACTTCTTCAAGGGAACAATACGCTGTCTACTCATGGTTCAAACCACTCTGACCTCTCTTATAATCATCAAAATGCATCAGGTAATCCTACCACCCACTGTATCCTCACATGCTCATTTGAAAAACGGATCATGGATCCTTGATTCTGGAGCCACTGATCATGTGATCTATGATTCCACACTATATACTCATTGTACTCCCTTACACAATATCCAAGTCAGATTACCAAATGGCAAAAGTCTTAGTGCTAGCCACATAGGATCTGTCCATCTCAACTCTTATATCACTCTTGATCATGTGCTTTGTGTTCCTGATTTTTCTTTTAACTTACTCTCAGTGCATAAGCTTGCCAGCCAACTCAATTGCTCATTTACCTTCTCTGCCAAATCTTGCATGATACAGGAACAAAAAACCTTGAAGAGGATTGGGATAGCTGAAGCTAAGCATGGCCTGTATCATCTCAAATCTGATCATTTTCCTTCACCGAAACAACATATCATTCAAGCCAACACTACCACCAGCCAATCCTTGTTATGGCACCAAAGAATGAGACACCCATCCAATGCTAGAATGAGCTTGTTACACTTAGCTAATCCTAGAATTCCTAGTTCTTTTGACATAATTTCATGTGATGTTTGTCCCAAAGCTAAGCAACACATTATGCCATTTAAGAATGAGTCTAACTTTGTGAATTCTTGTTTTGAATTAATACATGTGGATGTTTGGGGCCCTTTCTCATATCCTTCTCTTAATGGCTCACATTATATTCTCACTGTTGTGGATGATCATAGCCGTTTTACCTGGATATATCTGATGAAACATAAATTCCAAACCAGCAAGTTCCTAAAATCTTTTTACCAATTTGTCTTGAATCAATTCAACACAAAAATAAAGGCCATAAGATCTGACCAAGGCAAAGAATTTTATCTTACTGATTTCTTCACCCAAAATGGTATTCTTCACCAACAAAGTTGTGCCTATACACCACAACAAAACTCTGTAGTGGAGAGAAAACATAGACACCTACTCAATGTGGCCAGATCATTGAGATTCCAAGCCAAATTACCTATAAAATTTTTGGGGGAATGTGTCTTGACAGCAGCTCATTTGATCAACAGAACACCTGCCCCTAACTTACAAAACAACTCACCATTCTCAATCCTATACTCCAAACAACCAGCATATGATCATCTCAGAACCTTTGGGTGTCTTTGTTATGCTACTACACCAACCAGTTCTAGACCTCACAAATTTTCTGAGAGAGCCTACAAATGCATCTTTCTGGGATATCCTGATGGCATTAAGGGGTATAAGATGTATGATATTGAAAATCACAAGGTCCTCATCTCCAGAAATGTGGTGTTTCATGAAACTGAATTCCCTTTTGGTAACATTTCAGCTACCACTGTGATCCCTTCACCCTATTACACTGATCTGAATACTCTAGTACATCCATTGGAGGATATTCCATCTCACACATCAACTGATCATGCTCCCATAACTCCTGAACCACCATCAGATTCTCCTTCATCACCAGTCACACCATCTCTCATACAATCATCACCAAATTCTCTTTTGTCAGATAACATCCAATCATCCTCAGATCATGAATCATCATCCCAAAATATCTCACCACTCGATCCTACACTTCCTGTCACTCTTAGAAGATCTGATAGAGTGAGACAACCTCCCTCATATCTCAAGGACTTCCAATGCAGGCTTGCTGGTAGTTTCACTACATCTAATCCTTCCTCATATGTTCCCACCAGTGAAAGTACACCATATGATCTAAGCCACTACCTTTCATTCAAACATCTTTCTCCTTCCTACTTGAAATATGTCCTAGCCTTAGCCTCCACCACAGAACCTAAGAACTATGAGAAAACAGTGTCTTGTCCCCAATGGAGGGAAGCTATGAGTGCTGAGATTCAGGCTCTTGAAAACAACAACACATGGTCTTTGGTTCCTTTACCACCTAGCAAGATAGTTGTTGGATCTAATTGGGTGTACAAGATCAAACATAAGACAAATGGAGAGGTTGAAAGGTATAAGGCCAGATTAGTAGCAAAGGGATATACTCAGAGGGAAGGACTTGATTTCTTTCACACTTTCTCCCCAGTTGCTAAGATTACAACAGTGAGATGTTTACTCAGCATTGCAGCTAGTAAATGATGGAATTTGTATCAGTTAGATATCAATAATGCTTTCCTTTATGGAGAGTTGAAGGAGGAGGTTTACATGCAACTTCCACTTGGTTTTAACCCCCCTGGTCATCAGAATTTGGTTTGTAAATTGCATAAATCCATCTATGGATTGAAACAGGCATCCAGACAATGGAATCAAAAGTTCAACTCAGTGATTGCACAACAGGGTTTCATCCAGTCCACAGCTGACTATTCCCTCTTTATCAAAAAATCACCTGGTTCCATCACCTTGCTTCTACTTTATGTGGATGATATTGTGATTACTGGAAATGATGAGAAGGAGATTGCTTCTATTAAAAGCTACCTGCAGAAACACTTCAAGCTCAAGGATTTGGGCTCCCTCAAATACTTCCTAGGTATTAAGATTGCTAGGAACAAGACTGGTGTCACCATCAATCAGAGGCAATATGCCTTAGAAATTATTGCAGATTGTGGTTTACTTGGTGCAAAACCACTATCAACTCCTATTGATCCTAATCTGAAACTCTCTGGGGAAAGAGGGAATATCTTGGACAATCCTACAGTTTATAGGAGATTGATTGGGAGATTACTTTACCTCACTGTTACTAGACCAGACATATCATATGTTGTTAATACTCTGAGTCAGTTTTTGGAGACACCAAGAGATTTGCACCTACAGGCTGCACTTAGAGTAGTGAATTATCTGAAGAATGCTCCTGGCCAAGGAATGTTTTTCAGTGCTTCTAATACTATGAATATTAGAGCCTTCTGTGATGCAGATTGGGCGGCATGCATTGATTCTAGAAGGTCAATAACTAGTTATTGTGTCTTCTTAGGTGACTCATTGATCTCATGGAAGTCAAAGAAGCAGCAGACCGTTTCTAGATCATCAGCTGAAGCTGAATATCGATCTATGGCATCCACAGTATGTGAAGTTGTATGGTTGAAAAGATTGTTGCTTGATATGGGGTATAATCATACTAGTTCAGCATTATTATATTGTGATAATAAGGCTGCCTTACACATTGCATCAAATTCAGTTTATCATGAGAGAACCAAACATATAGAAATCGATTGTCATGTTGTTAGGGAGAGGATTCAAGATTGTACTGTCAAGTTGTTTCACATTTCATCCAAAGGGCAGTTGACATATATGTTTACTAAAGGTGTTCATTCTCCACAACTTCGGTCCTTAATGAGCAAGATTGGAGTCCACAATATCTACTCCAATCTTGAGGGGGAATATCAAAATACATGTATGAAAGACGTGCATGGATTGCACTGGAAAGATATGGAGGAGAGGCAACAAATCAAGACTAAAAACAAGGAAGATTTGTTATCATCTTAATTAGAGTTTGAGGCTATTCAGTTGTCTTATCTGTAGGTTGTATCTTTGGTATTTTGTGTAAATTCTTCCCTTGATTGTTGGAGAATCAGTTAGGATTAGAATGTATATATTGGCAGCTCGTCCTTTGTAAATCAGTACATTTTTTTTCACTTTTTATAATCAATATAGAAGTTCATATTTCTCCAAAACACTAGCCATGGCAGCAGTGCCTTTGTCCATTACATCCATGATCCTTTACGTGTTTTTCAATAAGGACTATTCCATTTGTATTGAAATATACATAAAATACAAAATAGAGATTGACTTATGAAAATGAAATTAAACTTAATAATTTTGATGAGATAGATTTTATATAAATTTTTGTATTAAAAAATATCTTTCAATATGATATATCATTAACTAAGTAACGAGCATGGATAATATTGGTACACGTGTTTTCGATATTGTTATGGTTCACACAAACAAGTGGTAAAAACACAATTCCCCTCTCAAATCTCACTTGGTCGGCGGCCAACTCTTCACGAAATCCAAATATCTTTTTAAATTATTCAATGATAATATGTGCTATCTAATTAAAGAATTGTCACAATTACATATTTCATCGTCCTATAATTATTGAACTTCTCTTCTACTTACATCATGATAGAGACTGGTGGATATGATTAACTTCTTCCAATTCCATGTCAAAATGTCCAAGCCTAACATAGTAACATATATGTCTAAATTTCATCTTATGTATGCATAGAGTGTTTTTACATATTAATTGCAATTAAATGGATTTGGTTAAAAACCTAAATTGTCCCGTTACGAATAAAATACACTTTGGCTAAAACATAAATTGTCTTGTTAAAAAGAAAGAAGTAAAACAAACTTTACTAGCTCTTTCCTTTCTCGTTTAAAGATCCAACTTGATATATTCAGTTCTTTTTTGTCGAATCCAATTTGATATTCGTTATTAAATTACGTCTTTAATTCAAATTTTTTTTTTTTTTTTTTTGTAGGGATGCTTGTGTATCTATGCAATATTCTATCAATCATTTCACATAAAATAACAAAACTTCCATAACGTAACACTATTGCAATTTGAATTTTATTTTGCAATTTTACACATGGGACTCCATGTTGAGGCAGAATTTAGGTTCAAATTGGCCATGCCTTTCCAGCAATAATTCTGGCATATTATCATGGATCGTGACAAATTTATTTTTTCAATATGTATAACATATAGAATTAATGTGGAGGCAGAATTTTGGTTCAATATTTTTCTATATTGAAAAGTATAAGATTAAAGTATGACACAATTAAAAGAAAAGCTATAAAAAAAGCTTTTCTTTATTTTAATAAGGAAATTTTATGAAAGCCGAAAGGTTGGTGTTTATGTCTATATAGCCAAGACAATAATTTAAAAGGTCAAATTGAATCATGATATAAATGTACAAAAATCTAATATCGGTGGACCAAAATACCCCAAATAATTGAAACAGCCCAAAATAACTAAAGTAGGCCACCAAAACACTCTAATCAAAGAATAATTGAAAATGAAGTTCAAATTCGAAGTTCATTCAAATGCCAATTTATAAGATTGAAAAAATTGTTTCTTATGCAATCATCAATGCAAAAAATGGCCCTCCAAATAACATAAGAAACATATATATTCTTTGGACAAAACCTATAACGAGTAGAATTTATATGACTATAAGATCGTTCCACAGATTTAACTTTGTGAGATAATCAATCTATAATTTAAACTCAATAATATATATTAACTTGTGAAAATTAATTTTTATTGATCGGATATAGTAGAATTTCAAAACCAACCAATCCAAATAAAATATGGAGTTATGCATGATTTACATGTTAAGAACACACACATATATTTGAATTCAAGAATATGATTTGATCCACTATAGATTTATGACTTCTTAATTATTAAATAAATAGTTAATAAATAATTGTCGTACTACAACATTAATCAAGTGAAAATGATTTAAACCAGCCCCAACAACTTGCCTATGCAAAGAAGACACATATTTTTCATCTTTAATTATTAGTAATTACCTCATATCTTTTTTGTATGGGCCACCAATTTTACTACTTATTACATTTTTAATGTACAAACATCACTTCCGTTTTTTTTCTTTTTCCTTTCTTCGAGGAGTGTGGGGTCCATAGTAAAAGTGGAAGGGTAAATTAGATAACTAGATGCCTCTGGTTATAAATTACTGGTCTGTCATTTGTAAAGTACATTAATGGTTAAGTTGATTGTTAAAAATTAGAGACACAAAAATATATTTAATAGTTCGTTTTGGAGTATTATTTAGTACAAGGAAGTGATTATTGATAATTATCTTTCTTCTTTAAGATAAAATGTTCATTTTTATGAAACTTACAAATCAAAAGCAACGGCCAATAATTTATGGCATGTTCGATCTACATCATGTCATTTTATCTAGCTTGGACCATAGAAGAGAGAAGAAAATTGTCAAGAAAATTGGAATTTATAATTATACATATATATAACAAAATTTTTCGTGTGAGACAATCTCATTGACTAGAATCTATGAAATGGATTTTATATAAAAATTTCAGATATAAATAATTTGTTTTGATTTAATAATAAAATATTCGAAATGAATTAGATGTGATTTCTTCTAACAAAATGTGATTCGTGAGATAGTATTCAAAAATTTTAGTAACATATATGCATGAATATATGTATATGTGTGGAAAACTTAGTATATAAAAAGTGATTGTGGGCTGCAACAAAAGTAGAGAAAATCTAGTATAAATAGTGATCACTACTTTATTATTTAAAGTAGAGAAGCATCATCATTTTGATGGTGAATGATATGCAACACTTAAATGAATAGATTTTGTCACATTCAAATGCTCTTATTCGCAATAAGTAGGATACCTTCCATCGTTACTAACTTTATTTTTCCTATTTTGAAGTAATATATATATATATATATATATATATATATATATATATATATATATATATATATATATATATGTGTGTGTGTGTGTGGATTGAAAAGAGTTATCAAAATATACGAATTATCAAATTAATTTTTAAACATACGAATAACAAGGAGATCTCTTGATAACAATTTTTTTTTTTTAATATTTAAAGTGTGCATGATAATGAAGATAGTATATTACAATGTTATTTTAACTGTTTTATGTTAATGTGCAACAGATATTATCTATATCACAATTAATAAGTATTTTTTACTTGGTAAACAAGTGTATTAAATTAAAAAAAAAATTATTTTGGGTGAAGAAGAACAAACATTTTGCATTTCTTCTCTATAATAATTATGTTTTGTAAATTACTTATGTTGTTGGAGTACTTTTTTTTTTTCCTTTTTAAATTATATAATAGACACACACATATATAATACTAATAAATAGGTAAATGGTAACTATTTAAAAATATGCAGAAATTTATATAAAGTCGTCAATCACAAACAAAATTTTGAGGGATTAAGTACTTCTTACAACTCAAACTTATTTCACGAGTTATTTCTATTTTCTAAATTATTGATTGTGCATTAATCAGTTTTTAGAAATTAAATACAAGAATTGAAAACAATATTGCTCTAAGATTCCTAACCAAGAGATTGATTGAAGGGACATTTTCAAGTCACCAAAGTATTCAAATCTTTCTAAAGATTGGTAACATGTTAGCCACTCAGCACATAGCAGTATTCCGTGTGTTCAAAGGGGTAAGAAATTAGCAATAACAATGATAATATTTAGGCCAAATAGCCCACTGTAACATTTTTGTTATAAGAAATAACTAAAATACCATTAAATATAATAAAGTTACAAAAATACCACAAAAAATAAGGATTGATCCTCAAATATCATAAAAATTGACCGGTCTCAATTTGAATAGTGTTTGATGAGATTGAAGACTGATATCATGTCAGTGCTTCAGTGTTGGGATTGAAGGCAAATATTACACGTATTTTTATTTTTTTACATTATTATACGAATTTGAATTTTGTAGATTATTACACGAAAATATCATTATTATAGGCTTTAATATCATTAAACAAAATAGGCTTACACGAACATTAAAATTTTATATTCCAATAATTAATTAAATAAATAAGTTGTTTATAGATTTAAAATAACAATACTTACACGAACATTGCATATTAAGTCTTATGTCAACATCACATTAAAATATTTTGTTTATGTCTATTTTGATTATTATTTATGTGAATATTTACACGAATTCTTATGTGAATATCAAATGTAATAATATTTACACGAATTCTTGAGAACATTATTAATCAAAATAATAATATTGACACGAATTCTTGAGAACATTATTAGTACATTTGATATTCACATAAGAATTCGTGTAAATATTCACATAAATAATAATCAAAATAGACATAATCAAAATTATTATTAGATTGAGGCTCTTAATTAATGTTATCCAAATCTTTGATTTCGTGTAATAATGTTATAAACTATAGAAAATTTATACTTTTCCCTATATCCAAATCTTTGATTTTCGTGTAATAATGTTATAATAATTTTCTATAGTTTATAATAATGTTAAATTTATAATAGTTTAATAATGTTGAATTTCGTGTAATAATAAAATGTTAAATTTCATGTAATAATGTTAAATTTTTATGGTCTATAATAAATCAAAAATTCGTGCAATAATGTAAAAAAAA
>OX940726.1:22755000-22785000 GCA_954870855.1 Scutellaria minor | reverse complement strand
TGAGAAGCTTCATAGATATATTGATGAAGTGGTTGAAAATTTCAAAATGATGAAGAAATTGGCATCAGAAATGCTATCATTTGAGCTGCTAACTCCAGATCATCCCGAATGTGAAGAAAATCATACTTCTCATAATAAAAATGATGAAGATGAGAATGTAGATTTAGCTGATAAAGACATTCCTTCAAGTAAAGAGTTGGTTGATGCTGTGAGATTTGTTGGTTCAAAGGGTAAGCAGTTTGTGGAGGATGATGATTGTGAGTTTTGGGAAATAAAAGATGAAGTTGGCTATGTTTCAGATTTTCTTATTCATTCAAAGAAGTTTTTGAAAGAAATGGATCAAGGTCATAGAGAGATTGTTGATTACTGTTTCTATGAAGTGAAGACAAATGGCTCAAATTTGTAAGTTTAAGCTGTGTGATTTTAAGTTATCATATGTGTAAGTTTAAGGTTTTGCATATATTTGATTTATGTACATTTAAGGTATCATATGTGAAACTTTAAAGTATCATATTAATACCCGTAAGGTATTATACATGTAGCTTTAAGGTATCAAATGTAAAAGTTTTAATGTATCATATGTATACCTAGGAAGTATCAGTTATATACCTTGAAAGTATGAGATGTTTAACTTTATAGTATCATTTATTAATTTATGTGTTTTTTTGTTTTTGTAACAGAGAAGATATATTTCGGAAATGGTATCTTCATTTTGTACTAAGAGAGGACATTATATCATTATATCCAAACACTATGATTTATGCTAGTGTTATCACTGCATGGTCTTTGATGCTGAATAATGATGTAAAGGTTGATGATAAAAGAACTCGTTTTGTTTTGAACATGGAACACAGTGTAAGTTATGAATAATTTCTACCTGGTAATGTTTGTTTGTTAAGTGGATTTTGTGGTTTACTTTAATGTTTTTTTTATATGTTTAGGACTCCTTGTTTAGGATATTGATGAATATTGGTACATTTGAAGAGAATTCAAGAGCAATGAGATACAGTTGGCAGTTGTGGTTAGCTTCCAACAAGAGCAATCTTCTTAAATCTGTTGAAATGGTAACCCGTTTTAGTAATTGATATGATTATTATATTGAAGTTGCTTATACATTTTTAATAACTGTTTATATTGGTGGAAATTGCAGATTTTCGTCCCATTTGTCTTTGGAAATCACTATGCTGCTGTTGTCTTTAATACTGTTGATAAGAAGTTTCAGTATCTAGACAACAAAAAGTATGAAGATGGGAATGATCAATTTTTTAAAGCTGCTGAAATATTGGTAATTTTAGTTAAGATGTATATTTCTTATAATGAAGTATGAAGTACATATTCTTAAGGTATCATTGTTATAACCTTAAGGTATTAACTGAGGACATTTTATATACCACATATATATACATATCTATTTCTGATTTTAATAAAAAAAAATTTGCTTTTGAATGTTCTCAGAGAATTGAAATGTTGAAATTCTTAGCTGAACAAAAACATGAAAAAATAGTAGAGATGGCAAACTATGGATTTGAGAATGTGGAATTCAAGTGGCAGACAACAAATGAGGATTTAGACTGTGGTGTGTACATGATGCATCACCTGAAGCATTTTGATGGTGTTGTTTATTATTCTCCTGACTTGACCAAGGTATTTTGAATTACTTTTTTGTATTTGTTTACATCATTTTATATGTTGACCATTTTTTTTATTTTTTTAATATTTTCAGGCTGGTATAAGACGAGTTATCAGAGCTGAATTCTGTGCTTCAATTGTATTATCTAACATTAATGAGGTTAAGAAGAATGTATTGGAAAAAGTATTTCAATTTTATCAAAATAAGCCTGCGTTGAGGTTGAAGATAACTGAAAAGAAGAAGATGGAAGCAGCAAAGAAGGGAGGTTTGAAGAAGAGATTAATTGCAGTTCAAAAGACATACAAGACTCGTACAAAGAAAGCGACAAACTGATGTAATAAGGATTGGATTTTAACAATATTTTTAGTTTATATGTTATGGTATAAGGGCTTCAAAACAATGTTATATGTTTTATATTTTTGGTATTTTAGGTATGATAACAATGTTATATAGTTTATGGGTCTGGTCAAATGGAAATGATAACAATCTGTTGTTGGATGTTATATACATCACTATATTGTATACACAGTTGCTGAAGTATTAAAGGTACTATATTTGATCTATGTAGGTATTACATGAACTCACTACAGGTATTACGCATATTCATTTTAATATAACATTATACCTGTTAGGTATTACAAATGTTTATTTCAGGTATTATATAAATTTATTATATGTATTACGCATGTATATCTCAGGTCAATACCATACAATAATTTGTCTAGGTATTATATTAACAAATTATAGGTATAACATATGGTCCCTTTAAGTATTTACATTTTGTTTTTCATTAGGAATGTAACCATATATTATCAGAAATATAAATATATATGAATTAAAATGAATAATCAAAATATGAAAACTTAAAATCGTAAAAAGAAAAAATCAGAGTGTAATACCTTTAGAATATATAACTAGTACATGTAAAGTTTTTTTATAATAGCATAAATGATTAATTCTATATACATGTGGAATCTATATCTAATACTATTAGGTTATAAATAAAATACCTGTAGAGAATTTTTCTATTACCTATAGAACAAATCTTTAATACCTATCATTTATATAAATAATACTTGTAGTTCATTTAGGTAACACTTATAGAATAATTTTGTAATACCTTTAGAATATATAACTAGTCCATGTAAAGTTTTTTTATAATAGTATAAATGTGTAATTCTATATACATGTGGAATCTAAATCTAATACCATTAGTTTATACATAAGATACCTGTGGAGAATTTATCTATTACCTATAGAACAAATGTTTAATACCTGTCATTCATATATATAATACTTGTAGTTCATTTATGTAACACTTATAGAATAATTCTGTAATACCTCAGAAACTTTATGTCATCCATGTAAAGTTTTTTTATAATAGAATAAATGTGTAATTCTATATACATGTGGAATCTAAATCTAATACCATTAGTTTATACATAAGATACCTGTGGAGAATTTATCTATTACCTATAGAACAAATGTTTAATACCTATCATTCATATATATAATACTTGTAGTTCATTTATGTAACACTTATAGAATGATTCTGTAATACCTCAGAAACTTTAAACAATTATATATCAATAGTATTCTGGATTTACAATGTCAAAATCAAATTAAAACAACCTAACAGTAGATGTCTTCGAGCCAAACTCCTTTGTTAATGTTGAATTTGAAGTAGGATCTTTGCTCTTCTTATTCTTTTCAAAATGACCTTTAATCCTTTGTCGTCGTCCTTTTGTAACCGAACGAGCTGGATCAAGAACAATATTTGATTGTGTTGATGTATCAGATTGAATTGTAGAAACTGGTGGAGATATCAAATAGTCTATTGCAAGAATATCTCTTTTATAACTTTCTTCGAGAATCCTTCTTGCTTCCTCATTTCCTTGACATTTCAACACAAGATTGTAATACTTTCGTGCCATATCATGTCGCCATGTTACCTTTTCAGTTGTCGTTGTCACACTTTTAAAATTATCCCAAACATCTGATTTGGCAAGTTTTGTCCATCTTTTTTGTATATAAGTATCTGGTATACTTTGTGCAGAGTTAACATGTAGCACTCTCAGACAATGATAGCATAACATACCATATTCCTCGAATTTCTTGCAAGTATATGTTATTAGTTTCATCTCACAATCAAATATGACTCGATGCATAGGACCATTATCATCAAGTGATGAAATATGATAAACCATTGTGCTATTTTCAACCATTAAAACTGTTGAAGTACTTGAAATGCATTTTATGAATTCATCTTCAAAATCTCTGAAAACAGGTAATGTGTAGATACTTGAAGCATGTTTTAACATACCCGTCATTGGTAATGTGGATTCAGGATCTGATCTTGATGATTGAAATTCATCATATTGCTCATTTAGTCTCCAAGTTTTCAATGTCTCCTTGAAGATTTTGTAAAAATCTGTCAAGCTTGTTGTTTTTTTCACATTGAACCCAATGGCGTAGTTTGTACTTTCACTTCTTTGAGATGATAGCATTCCAGCTGAGAATAAGTCTTTATTTAGCGCTGTACACCATTTCTCTTTCAAGCCATAGAGTCTTGTAAACCATGAATGGTTCTCCAAACCATATTGTGTTATCATCGTTTTCCAACAGATTTCAAAGTCGTTCTCATCAACACAACCTGATAAACACTTATTGAATGTTGCCTTAAATGCCCTATCTGACTTTAGTTCTGCAAATCTACTAATTGCATTCTGTTGTAGATGCCACAGACAAAGACGATGTCTTGTTTGAGGGAATACCTGTATTGTGATGTTTCAGGTATCAGTAATTAACATTTCAGGTATTTTATACAGTATGTTAAGGTATCAGAAATTAACAGGCATGAACAGAGAATACCTTTTCTATTGCATTTACAATTGCTTGATCTTGGTCTGTGAAAATAGTTATAGGTCATTTCCATGCCATTGACTTTTTAAATACTTCAAAAAGCCACTCAAATGTTTCTGTTTTTTCATCGGACAAAAATGCACAAGCAAACATGATATTTTTTCGATGGTTGTTAATACCAACAAAAGGAGAACAAATAAGGTTATATTTATTAGTTCTGTATGTAGTGTCAAATACCATGACATCTCCATAGATCTGATAATCTTTCTTCATCATAGAGTCCCTCCAAAAAATATTACTTAGTCTCCCTTCGTCATCCAACCGAACTCTATAGAAGAAGTCTCCTTCTTTTGCTTGTTCTTCTTGTATCATTTCAATCACAGTTTGTGCATCCCCTGCTTCTATTGCTTTCATCTTTATTCGATTAACAAAGTTCATATGATCCATCTTCGTATGCCCAAGTATTTCCTCACCACCAGCAATGTTTACCATGTATCTATAAGAATTTGTTGCAGATAATCCTGACGATACCATGTCCTCAATCGTCTTGCCTTTTTCTTCGTCAATCTTTCTTTCTGAACGATGAAGATGACTGAGATGTCCTCTTGTTAATGGATGATTATGTAACAGCACATGCTCTACAACTGTGAACAAGCCTTCTTCATTCTTTCTCACTCTCATCGAAACATTACAGTTTGTTCTTGTGATTGGGCATTTTTTTCTGTTCTTTGTTGAACCAGTCCCCTGCCTCTTTAGTCCTTGACAGGAACAAACAAACTTCTTTGCAACTTCTATATGTTTATCATCTGAAGAGTATCTTGTAGTTGATTTGCGAACTGAAAATCCTATTGAACGAGCATGTTTTCGATAAAGTTCATACATTTCATCAATTGTATGTCTTGTTAGTCCAATTAAAGAGCCATTTACATCATTTGTCTCAGTCATGTCATCTACAGAAAAAATATTATAAAACCTTTAGAACAGGTATGCATTACCTATAGAACAGATATATAATACCTATAAAAGAAATATATATGTAATACTATAACAACTCATAACTTAAGTTATAAATATGTGAAAAGATTTTGATAATACTTTAAAGCATGAACAGTCAAAATCAGAGTGTATTACCTTCATTAATTGTATTTGTTGTTAATCCAAGTACATCAATTTCCTCAGGCATGACATCTGGAAGAGAAGCATTGCAATACCATTAGAGCAGTTTTACAACACCTATAGAATAGATATATAATACCATAATTGTAATTTCATGTAATTGACCTTTTAATTTTGTAATACTTTTAGAACATATAAGTAGTAGATGTAAAGTATTTTTATAATAGCATAAAGGTATTACATATATGAAGTTCAAATATGTAATTCTGCAATACATGTGGAGTCTACATCTAATACCATTACTTCATAGATAAAATACATGTAGAGGAGTATTTTAACACCTTTAGAAGATTTGTTTAATACCTGTAATTCTGTGAGTATGTTTAATACCAACAGTCCTTAAAATGGTGTGTAAGCTTAAATACATTATTGTCCAACTTGCTAAAGTCTATTATTTAGTAAATTACATACATGCAGTTCAGGTATGTAATTCAGCGAGTTTATATCTAATACCAATAGTTCATATATATGATACTTTGTAGTTTATTTATGTAACACTTATAAAATAATTCAGTAATACCTCAAAAATATTTTCTAAAAATTATATATCATTGAAGCATAAAATTTGTGCAATACCATATAGGGAACATGTTTAATACCAACAGTCCTTAAAATGGTGTGTAAGCTTAAATACATTATTGTCCAACTTGCTAAAGTCTATTATTTAGTAAATTACATACATGCAGTTCAGGTATGTAATTCAGCGAGTTTATATCTAATACCAATAGTTCATATATATGATACTTTGTAGTTTATTTATGTAACACTTATAGAATAATTCAGTAATACCTCAAAAATATTTTCTAAAAATTATATATCATTGAAGCATAAAATTTGTGCAATACCATATAGGGAACATGTTTAATACCTACAAAACATATTACTAATACCTCAAATGTAATTTTTGTATAACAGTGACCAATCTAGTTAATCGAATTGAAACAATAAAATCATAAATAAACATGCATTGGAAAGTCAATAAACAGAGTGAATTGAAACAAATTAATGTTAATTACCTTCATTTACTATCTGAATAACTTGATTAAGAAAAACAGATGTTGCAGAATTTTCTTCATCTTCTTCACTTGACAATACAATAATTGTATTTGATTGTTCATTGTTCAAATCTTCCAACATTGTTTGATAGAGTGTTTTAATTGCAAGAGAAAAGTAATCGCAGGTTTTGGATGAAAACAACCCAAAATTGATTGTCAATCTGTGAAGAGATTTTGGTGTGGTGGTGGTCTTTGCGACGGCGGTGGCAGAGGATATTAGGACTTCGTTGACAAATTTGTCAACGAAGCCGACGGCGACGGCAATAGCAACCGGCGATGGCGACGGCAACGGTAGAGGATATGAAGGAATTGCAGAAGAAAAACGGGGTGAGGGCTTTGTTGAGAGAATTGTGCAGAGAGAAGGTAAATTAAAAAAAAAAAAAAACTATATATACTAACCCATAATCAACCCGGGTCGGGTTGGGTCAGGTCCCGGGGTACAAGAGTCCTGCCCTTTAAATTAAGATCGGTCAATTTTTATGTTATTTTGGAGTTAATCTTTTTATTTTGTGGTATTTTGATAACTTTATTATATTTGGTGGTATTTTAGTTATTTCTTGTAACAAAAGTGGTACAGTTATTTGCCCATAATATTTATAATAATAATCCATATTATATTAAATAGAAAAGGACGTAGCAGATTCGACTTCATACATCATACACCAACCAATTGTCATTGCATCCGAGACTTGTACCTCTCAAGTGGGACCCACATGTCCGTATAGGACGATAGTACCATGGATCAAGAAACGTGGCCTCAAAATATAGGATTGCAGTTCTTTTGACGAATTTCCTGCGCTTTTTATGAGGGCAATTTTGTCATATACCCATGACATTACTCTTTCTATATATTTTTTTAATTTTTTTTTTTCCAAATATTATAAGTTCGAAATTTTTGGAAATGTGAAATAGGAATGAAGATAATAACCTCCAACATTTTCTTTAATAAATGATGATAAATTTTAAATCTCATAACAAAAGTTACCTACTATTGTTTATGTTATTAATCTCGAAAAAGGAAAAAAAAAAGTTCTACTAAAATGATTATCGTTAAATATTTTAACATTTAACATGTTACATAAAATGTGTGTAATAACACATTCTCTGAGCAGCAAATTAAAACTGTTTTAAATTTCCAAATTTAACAAGTTTAGAGACACATAGATAACTAGTTAATCCAAAATATAAAATGGTTGAAATTAAAATTGATAGGTGGATAAAATAATCAAACTTGAATATGATCCATTTATATATAATATTGACTGGTCACGAATATGATCCATCAATTTAAAATATGTTGTAAATAGATGTATAAGTAAATTCTCTTTTATTCTGTGACCTATAAAGTGATGCTTCTAAGGTTTAATTTACTACATAAATAGCAGTGGGACTCGACTTTTGATGAAGCAAAGCTATACATAATTTAATTTTAAGCATATTGTTCACATCAGATTTTGTAGAACACAAAATCCTAGTCAAACACTAAAGAAGTCGATCCGGTTTTAATGAATTGGACCGAATATAATTTAGAAAATCAAATAAAATAAAAGAAAGACCGTGCCCGGTGCCTACTCGGGCAAATTTGCTAGGCTTGTTCTGGTCGGTCAGTTTTGGCGACCAGAACGTTTTTTATATAAGAATTGAGAATAATAAGAATTGAGAGTAAAAAACTCTCTAATTACAATGATTTCGGAACCCCCTTTTCGAGGATTAAAATTCCTATTTATAGGCTAGACCCGAGATAAGAAATAAATCCCTTGATTTTAGGGTACAGATAAGGAAAAAATCGGACTAAATCCTATCTAAATCGCATATGATTTGATTGTAGATTTGTTTCCAACTCTTCTCTGCTCTTCTAATATGAAGTATCTTCAACCTCTGATCTTTCTTTACCCTTACATAACTAACGGATCTGTTTTTGCTGAGTTGATCTGGCCGACCAATGCCTGGTCGGCTCGGGTGAATGGAACTGGCTCTCCGATCGATCATTCTGGTCGGGACTTATATTCTGGTCGGGCCGACCCTTCCGAGCTCAGTGGTGTCGGCTGTGTCTCATACCCGGTTTTTTCTTCTTCTTGAATCAGCTGATTCTGGTCGGATGAGCAGGTGACCAACACATATATTAGACATATATTAGACGTAATATTATGATATAGTATCACTAATTAAAATAATCCATGTTTAACTAATTGTTGATCCTCTCCCAACAAAAAAAATTTGTAAATTTGTCTGCTTTTTTTTCCTTAAATTTCTTTAAGCAAAAACCCATGTGTAAGCTTTGTCTCGAACAGACCTCGACCAGTGCTTTTCCAAGCAATAATCATTGATTAGGTCGCACTAAATCTAAATAATATTAATTAATTAAAAGCACCTTTTGTTAATATATTGTTAGAATCACATTCACAATCTCAAAGGTTAGTTATTATTATTATTATTATTATTATTATTATTATTATTGTAACTACGACTTAAACTCATCTTCACAATGTTATCTTATTTTATGGGTTATAAGTTGTTATGATCTCATGAAAGTCATGGTGTGTTCTATTATTTTTGAAGGTTCAAATTAATTTATAAATGGTGGATAAAAACCCGGGTAAATTTAAATCTTAATTTCATTTATTTTAATAGAGATCACGTATAATCTTATCTAAAATGATCTTATCTAAAATGCTTAGTTACTACCCTCTCTGCTTTATGATATACAAAAAATTATAACTGTTTTCAGTGTGAAAAGGCTTATTTAATAAATGTTTTAGGCAAAGAATAAGATCTAACTATAAAAAGGGAATGAATGTTAAGAATTAGTAAACAACTAGATCATATTATAGATAATACACACACACACAATTAATATCAAAGAGCTATCACACTTTAGAGCATTTTCAAAATTCTGAGAGCATTATTTTAATTAATTTGCTATAATCTAAAGATTTTAAATCTCCAAATTATATATGAATCAAAACATAATTATAACATATTCTTAAGGTTGTTCAAATCTACTTTTTGTATTAGCAAAAACAATGTCCAATACAATAATACAATTATTAATAGTAGTAGGAGAAACTTGATCACTAATTTCTACAAGCTAGGAATCAAATACAAAAATATAATAATAATAGACCTAACAAATGTCATTCAACTAGCGAAGAATCAATTTTATGATGAGTGAATCACATGCAATTTTAAAATCATGCGGATAACAACAATTGTATATCACATGTGCTTATCTAAAATTTCCATATTCATACAAATAATCATGGATTATAAGAATAAAAATGAAAAAAGAATCTAAGAATAAGTGAGACCATCATCTCACATTCACACTCCAGTGAGCAATTAATAAATAATTATAGCCACAAATTAACCATTAAAACTTTAGAATCAATGTAGATTATTAAGCACTAAATGTGTATCTAATTTTGCTAATTATTTGTAGTTATCTAGAATCGAGAATCTTTATGGCATTGAAGTTGTTTTCTCTAATATTGAAATTGACTCGCGTTAAGTAAATAAATTAAAGATAACTTGTTGACATTATCATGTTGTTCAACGAATATGGTGTTATTTTAGACTATTATGATATGTATGGCAAATATCTATAGTAGTTATTTTAAATAAACTAGTATAAGTCTGGTGCGATGCACAGATATATAAATTTTATTATTTATATATTCTGATATAAAAATGTTGGATATAAAAAATAATAAATTTTATTAAAATTTCAATTAATTTATTATCTGTGTGACACACCATCATAAAATTTAAATATTTTAAATTTAATATGAAAATGTTAATTCATAAAAAAAAAGCCATGTTCTCGATAATACTCAGACGAGGGAATCATTCCTCTATAAAAAAAAAGGCTAGAATGCTTCTATTGATGGTAAGAATAGAGCTTTCACGTCTGCGCATAGAATTAATCATTTTTTGCCCTTCCATTCTCTTCTTACCATATCATGGGTAGTTGGGTCGGAATCCGTGTGATGGTTCGAGAGTAGTTTCAAATATTCTTCGCATCCCAGAGAGATATATGGTTCTCGTGTGATGCACGGGTAAATACATTTCAAGTGTTAGTAATTTTTTGAATTAAAAACGTTAATTTATCATGAAAAACGATATAGTTCTTCAAAAAGTTATTTTAATTTAATCTACTATCCATATAATTTACGAATTTTAAATATTTATTATATTCATCATACATTGTCCGACTACTGTACTAATAGTATTTGTCACAATTGGCCTGGAAAAAATTTATGCAAATATATGCTCAATAACTTATTCATAATGAGTGCAAAATGGTGATATTATTGTATGTTATAATCAAGTTTCGATAATATTTCAACCTCATTTGCCACCCATGTGATGCAGCAAATAAATTTCAAGTATTAATATTTTTTGATATAAAAATGGTGATCATGAAAAATAACATAGATTTTCAAAGTTATTTCAATTTAATATACTACCCATATAATTTACCAATTTTAAATATTTATTGTTTCCATCATGCATATTTTGACTACTTTTCTAATTGATTTTGTCACAATTGTCGTGAAAAAAAACTTATACAAATATATGTTTAATAACATATTCATAATGAGTGTAAAAACAATACATACGTTATTGTATATTACTCCAAAATAAAATTTCTATTTTTTTATATTTTTCTTACTTTGACGATCTAGAAATCTTGAAATTCGATCATTGTATTGTTTTAATTTATTCAATAAACATAAATTTAATACTTATTATAGCAATAATTAAGTATTATTTTATTAGATGAGATCATATTAATTCATATACCATATATAAATTACAATTTTCAAGATTTTGGCAATATCATAGATGATATTGATACCATATATAAATCATGTTTAATATATATTAATAAATTTTAATTTGTAAATTATGAAATAATAAATAATTGTATTTCTACTTTTGGAAGGTGCAAATGGGCGGGAAAATTTTGTCATTTCCATTTTGAGGGGTAATTGTTATTATATATATATATATATATATATATATATATATATATATATATATAGATTTGAGCATTGAACTTACAAACACTCAAACATCTAACAAACAATTTTATGAGCTTGAATTTATATAATCATGCATGTTAATAATTTTAGATGAAGCTACTTGCTAAATTTATGTCAAAAAAAGCAGTCTAACACATCTTACAAATAGTTTTATTAAGCTTAAAGTTTATATAATACAACATGAATGTTAATAATTTTGATGAAACTACTTACTAGATTTATATAAAAAAATCAGCCTAAAATAGCTTACAAATAGTTTTATTAAGCTTTTAGTTTATATAACCACACCTGCTAATAATTTTAGATGAAGCTAATCGCTAGATTTATGATAAAATATAAGAGATGATGATAATCATTTATGGTCACATTTGGATTTCCTTATTGGTGAAGAGAACATGGCTAAATTTTGGTAGTAAAACAACAAACTAACTTTCCTACACTGACACTGTACCAACTACTTTGTTCATTACTCTTGTCCTGAAAAGATACTCCATCTAGTCTAAATTAAATACCAAGCAACTCCAGCCACATGTCAGTTTGCTACTCGCTTTTCTAATTAGAACAGTTCGACGTTTAACGCTCTACGTGCTATATAAACCCAAGCAGGATTCATCTCCAACTCGCATCCCATTGTTGAACACCTGCGTGTGTGTGCATTTCACCGTCTCTCCGTTAACTCTCGCGTGAAGTTTGCATTCCGTGCTGGAATGTTCTTCTGTTGAGCTGTGAATTCTTAGAGTTTAGATTCTCTCTCCTCTCACTCTCTCTACTTACACATCTTCATCGGAGAGAATTTGATCTCGTGGAGCTAAAGGATACTGAAAAGGTAAAGTTGGATGTTTCTTTATGTTTATTCCTTTTTGCTTTTGCTTTATCTGTAGAATTATGCAGAACGTGTGGAGTTGTTTGAGTTCGAAAGTTGAAGTAATATTGCTCGAATTTCTAGCTGAATTTTGCATTTTCTGTCATTGAAAGGCAGTTCTCGAGCAATTTTTTTTGTGAATTTAGGTCATATTTTTTCTATTTTTCGTTACTCTTTCACCAAATTCTTTGGAAATGATTCCGCGCCAAGTGTTTCTTTTGCCTGCATATCAATCTCTGGTTCCTCGTTTGCATTCTCTGAAGAGTATGATTGTACGTCACGATTGTGTTGTACCTTCGAATCGATTGAAGAATTTCAATCTTTTTGGAGGTGATCTTGTTGAGTTTCATTTACTGGAGATTTTGCAATTTTTTTCTTCAAGCTATTATTTTACTTGCTTGCTGCAATTACTGTGGATTTACTATTGACTTTTATGTTTTACTTATGTATTTTATTTTATTTGTGCTAATTACGAGAGAGAAAAAAATGGTGGAGAAAAGGAGAACGAGGAAGACAAAAGACAAACTTTTGTGAAGTCATGTGTAAAAAAGTTCAAAATTGGATCTAACAGAACTCAATGTTTTATAGTGGTCCAAAGATGCTCTCCTTTTCAAATTTAAGATACTGTTCTGTTCTTTGGTTCATATCTTTTCTGCTTTGTTGTTGACTTATTTTGCTGGCATTTACCACATAATTCTGATAACATCAGAGAGTGGTTAGCTTGATAATGATGGCGGATTGATTTCTAACGCGTGCTTCTTCTTTCTGTTTATGCAGTAAAATCTGAAAGAGTAGTAGAACATTCAAGAATGACGGTTACACCGAAGATCTCAGTGAATGAAGGGAACCTTGTGGTTCATGGGAAGACCATTCTCAGTGGAGTCCCCGACAACATCGTGATCACTCCAGGATCCGGTGTAGGCCTCGTTGCAGGTGCATTCATCGGTGCAGCTGCTCCTCATAGCAAAAGCCTCCATGTCTTCCCAGTTGGTGTCTTGGAGTAAGCTCTACAATATGTTATATTATGATTTGTTTCTGTAATTTGGTGCTCAGTTGAATAGCTTTCTGATACATATGCACTTCTATTGGTCGATAGCTTTTCTGATTTGTTCATCAGTCTATTCAAATTGCTGCTCAATGTATTTGGTGATTAGGCATTTTAATGTTTATAATTTTGGTCTGAAACAGGAACGTGCGTTTCATGTGCTTATTTCGTTTCAAGCTGTGGTGGATGACTCAGAGAATCGGAACATGTGGGAAGGACATTCCATTGGAGACACAGTTCATGCTCATTGAGAGCAATGATACCACCACAGCCGAGCATGAAGATGCCCCGACTATCTACACTGTTCTCCTGCCTATTCTTGAAGGGCAGTTTCGTGCAGTTCTTCAAGGCAACGAGAAAGATCAGCTGGAGATCTGCCTTGAGAGTGGTGAGTAGTTCATGTCACCGAAAAGCATTTGGGTTTAGCATTCATCAAACAAAAGGAGATCAAAACGACCATTATTGTGTAATTTCTTTGCAGGAGACAATGCTGTTGAAACCGACCAAGGACTTCACCTTGTTTACATACATGCTGGGACAAGTCCTTTTGAAGTCATCAATCAGGCTGTCAAGTAAGGCCTTGTTTCTTCTTTGGCTTTCTCGTAATTCTTGTTCAATGGGTTTCTCGATGACTTATTAAAATCATTCCTCTGTGAAACAGAGCTGTTGAGAAACACATGCAAACATTTCATCACCGAGAGAAGAAGAAGGTAAAAGAATGTTGTGATTGTGTGGATCCAACCGAAATATCTACATCCAATTTATGCTAATATATATGCATTTTTTGTTTCCCTGTAGTTGCCCAGATTCCTCGATTGGTTTGGCTGGTGCACGTGGGATGCCTTCTACACCGATGTCACTGCTGAGGGCGTTGAAGAAGGACTGAAGAGGTACAATCTAGTGAATTTCAAATTTCTTGGTTCTACAATGATACTAGAAGTTCAAAGTTGTTTGTTTGTGGAGGTCTAGGTTGCTGAAATGATATTTCCTATATTTCCTCTTGCAGCTTGTCTAAGGGAGGAGCACCACCGCGCTTTCTAATCATAGATGACGGCTGGCAGCAGATTGGAAATGACATCAAGAACGATCCAAATTGTGTTGTACAAGAAGGAGCTCAGTAAGGCAACCAACAGTTATAACAAAAGCAATTCAATCTGCTTTTTTCAATCATATCTAACATGCTTCCATTTCTAAATTGCAGGTTCGCAAACAGGCTTATAGGCATCAAAGAGAATGCAAAGTTCCAAAAGAATGAAAAAACCAGTGAGCAGGAATCAGGCCTCAAGCTCGTCGTCAGAGATGCCAAGCAAAAACACAATGTCAAGTACGTTTACGCCTGGCATGCTCTAGCAGGCTACTGGGGTGGGGTGCAGCCTGCAGGACCTGGTCTGGAGCACTACGACACTGCCTTGGCTTATCCGGTCCAATCCCCCGGTGTGCTAGGGAACCAACCAGACATCGTCATGGACAGCCTTGCTGTCCATGGTCTGGGCCTGGTGAACCCTAAGAAGGTCTTCAATTTCTACAACGAGCTCCACGCCTACCTGGCTTCATGTGGAGTTGATGGTGTCAAGGTTGATGTCCAGAATATCATCGAGACTCTGGGCGCTGGCCATGGCGGTCGAGTCTCCCTCACTCGCAGCTATCACCAGGCTCTAGAAGCTTCCATTGCGCGCAACTTTGCTGACAATGGATGCATTTCTTGCATGTGCCATAATACTGATGGAATCTACAGTGCCAGACAGACTGCTGTGGTTAGAGCCTCGGACGATTACTACCCTCGCGACCCTGCTTCCCACACCATCCACATTTCTTCAGTAGCTTACAATACTGTGTTCTTGGGAGAGTTCATGCAACCTGATTGGGATATGTTTCACGTGAGTATCGTCTATTGACATGAAAAACTCGACTTGAATTGAACTGAACTGTACTTAATTTTTTTTGTGTTTGCATTGCAGAGTCTTCACCCAGCTGCTGACTATCATGCTGCAGCTAGAGCTGTAGGAGGATGTGCAATTTATGTCAGGTAATTCTATTAAGTATATTTACCTCTCTTGATTATTATTTTCTCAATAATGTTGAATTTAGTCTCATAACCATTCTTCTTGTATATATATATATACAGTGACAAGCCAGGTCACCACAACTTTGAGCTCTTGAGAAAGCTGGTTCTTCCTGATGGATCAGTTCTTCGTGCACAATTACCCGGACGGCCAACGCTGGACTGTCTCTTTGTCGACCCTGCCAGAGACGGGACAAGGTTCACCACATCATCTCGTCCTATATACCAACTTATATACTTTTAATCAATCATCTCTCAAGAAACTAAAAAGGAAATGTAACAAATGCAGCTTGCTTAAAATCTGGAATGCAAACAAGTGTAGTGGAGTGGTTGGTGTGTTCAACTGCCAGGGTGCAGGCTGGTGCAGGGTCGAAAAGAAGACTCGTATTCACGATGCCTCGCCTGGTACACTCACTGGCTCCATCCAAGCCATAGATGTTGACAACATTGCTCAACTAGCTGGACCAGATTGGGAAGGAGAGACTATAATCTATGCTCAGAGATCTGGAGAGTTAGTTAAGTTGCCAAAAGGGGCATCACTACCTGTCACTCTTAAGGTTCTCGAATACGAACTTTTCCACATTTGCCCTCTCAAGGTCTGTTCCTACTTCCTAAAACATTCTCCATTCATGATTTTTTATTCTAGGACTAACTAGCCTCTCTCCTTTTGGAAAACAGAGAATAACAGAGAACATTTCCGTTGCACCTATTGGCCTACTCGACATGTTCAACTCTAGTGGTGCTGTGGAGCAGTTTGAAGTCGAGAAAACAACCGTCACATTGAAGGTGAGAGGATGTGGCCGCTTTGGGCTCTACTCGTCTCAACGCCCATTGAAATGCCTCGTTGGCAATACTGAGACTGAGTTTGACTACCAACCTGCCTCCGGCCTGGTCACTCTCTCCATCCCAGTACCCGATGAGGAGATGTACAGATGGCCGATTGAGATCCACGTTTAAACCTCCCAACGAGACAAGGAAGAAGAGAATGAGAGAGTTCCTATAATAAGTGCATTATGTACTAGCTATCCAAATAAGATTTGTATCTTCATATATATATGATCATCATTTCCATAATTCCATTACATTACATACAACTTGTGTTTATACTATATATACATACATAATACAGTGATCAAGCATTAGGATAGGAAGAATCCATAGCAATCCCACAAAGCCCCTCTTTAGCAGTAACACCTCTTTCCATTCTTATATACCCCTCCTCACCCCAGCTTGTTCCCCATGAATTCTTGACCAGCCAATACTTAGTACCATCTTCGGTTTTCCCATACCCCACCGCGGTCACCCCGTGGTCGAGTTCAGTCCCACAATCCCCTGTAAACACACCACTAGTGTAGAACTGGAATGCCATTCCACTTGCATCAATGGAGACCGATACGGGCTGATGTGCTACGGCTTTTAGCAGAGCCTCCTCGCTGTTTGTGGGCACTTTCTCGTAGCCCGAAATCTTGGCTGCGTGTGAGGATTCTTCCTTCTTGTTGCAGGTCCCATCTGTGGCACTGTAGGGGTATGTGGATTCAGAGGCTATGCCTTTGTTTGTTGTGATGAATTCGAATGCATCCTCCATGTATCCACCTGCACAACCTTGATCTTGGCTTGTTTTGTCACAATCTACTACTTCTTGCTCTGATAGTGACACCAGTTTGCTTGTTGCTATCTGGTTTATCCCCTCTGTTGCTGCTATTGCTGAGAATGCCCAGCAACTTCCTATAATATTATTCAATCAAATCTAGTTACTTCACTTTTACTTACATAATAAGTGCAAATAGCATCTCCAGAGGTATGCTGAATGCTTCACATTTTAGATTTTTTCACTACAACAATACGTTAGACCATCACTGTAAACCATTAAAATATTTTTCTATTGTTTTTATGAAATATTATTTTTTAGTGTGAATAATAGTGCACACTATTGGAGATGCACAAACTACACTTACCACATTGGCCTTGATCTTTAATAGGTGTGACAGCCCCTTTTTGCCTCCAATCAATGCTAGGTGGCAAAGCATTCACATTTTCGTACTTGAATGATGTAACTTCAGACAAACTCTTCACCTTGAGTCCATTTCTAGCAGCCTTAAACTCCTCATTTGTTTGATCAGCAAATGCATTGAGCCCAAGCTTGTAAGGCCTGGTTCCAGCCTCGTTGAACTTTTCGATGAACTCCACATTGTCCTTAAAGATGTTGAAACGTGTCGCCCTCTCTTCGTTGTCTTTGTAGACACGGCCATATTGGGCCATCCATTGCTCGTGTAACACGAGCAATGGTTTAGGAACCACGCGAGATGTTGTTTGAGAAGCCCACATTGCCATGATTAGGATGGTGAAGATTGAAAGTTTGGTGATTGGAAGAGCCATTTTTGTTTTTGGGTTGAGTATGATGAATCTTGGACTTGCTTGTTCTCTTAAGCTTTGAAGGTGTGTGTATTTATAGAAGACAAGATGAATGTCTCTCTCTTTATTTATTTCTCATTTTGATGTTACATTTGCTAAGGAAATTCTTTAAAAGATTAAATAATATATGTTTCAAATTTGCCGGACAGGTTAAGGTGATTGAATAGTTAAGCTTGTCCGTAAACGGAGTTCATTCATTGAACAATTTGACGAGTTAAAATGATTATGATACCATCTATAGTATAAAATTATGATGTTGATTATAACATTGTTTTTCTTTTTGGACAAAAGATACTCTCATTTATGGACCAATCTCGTAAATTTTGATACTTGAAATGAAGTTTTATTTAAAAATTTGAATGTGGAGTTATTTGCTTTGACATAATAATAAAGTGAAATGAATTAGATGTTTCGTGTAATGAGATCCATGAAACGATCTCATCTAAAAGAATTATTGGATTAAAAGATAATTATTTGTGCAAAAATAATTATGTTATAGTGAGGAAATAGAATCTTGCTTAGAACTAATTATAATAAAATAATTATTTTATAAGACAATTTTATATCTTTATGATCAAACCGTTAATGGGAAAACTGGACTGGGCCTATTTGTGATCCATTATCATGACAATCATGGGCTTTTCCACGGTAACTTGTCATATGTGGCTCAATTCTTGAACCGATCATGGTTCAATTTCAAGCAGGAACGAAAATGTCGTGAAATTTTGCTAAAATTGATGAACTGAAATAATAATATGCAACAATTTTATTTCGTCAAAATATCGTCGATATTTCGGCAATATTTTGGTAAAATATCGTTCAAATTTCGATTTCGGTGAGTCAAATTTCGATTTCGGTGAGTCCCTTCATAAAAATGCGGTATATCGCCGATATATTGGCGATATATCGGTCTTATGCATATGTCGGCGATATACTTTTTTTTTTATGAATTTATTGAGTGGAACATTAAATAATGGCTTTACATGAATCATGTGTTTGTTGCATAGATTGTTTCCACTCGAGATTTCTTATCCACTTTCCACATCATTTATTAAAATGGAGATGAGATTTCTTATCCAAAAATTAGTCATATCATTTGTTATCATAACAGAAAATGTTTATATAATAGTTAATCTATATATTTGTTGTAAACATATCATTTTATTTGGAATTTAAATCAATATATGTATTAATGTTAGTTATAATATTCTGTAAACTACTAGATATATTTTTTAATTTTTTTTACAAAGTTTTCATATTTTTAAAAAAAATGTTCGATATTTCCACCGAAACCGATATATCCGTCGATATTTCCGTAAAATCAAGGTACTGATATTTCCACCGGTACCGATATTTTCGTCCTTGATTTCAAGTGAATACAAAAAAAAAAAAAGAAAAAAAAAGGTTAAACAGTGTGAAAAGTGAAAACTGATTGAAGCGGATTTGATCGGATTAACCAGCGAATTATATCCAAACTTTTTATTTTATTTCTTTACTTTAAAATTTCTCTTTTTTTTTCTTTTTTTTTTCCTTTAAAAGGTCATCATTAATTTCCAAGATTATAATCAATTTCATGAGGAGAGCCATTTTAGGTTGAATTATGAAGCTAATTTTGTTAGAGGAAAAAACCGTTTCTCTTCTTGAACAATTAGTTTCTCTGATGGACGTACCTCATTTCATATTTAAATTAATTTTCCATAATAAAATTCAAGATTATCACACAAACACTAGCAAATAATATGGTACATAGAATTGTGCACGCTATATATCAAGTCAGAAAGAACAAACTTTTAAAGGGAGTACCTCAAAATGTACGATCAATCGATGCTCCAAATTATTCAATAGAACAGGAACACAACAAGGACAATTGATTTGATGATTCTTTATATATATATGTCTGTTGAATAGCTAGTACTGAATGTAAGCTGCAATGCTTTTTATAGTTCGTGTACGTTTCTATAAGGGGAAAAAAAAAAAAAAAAAAAAAAATATATATATATATATATATATATATATATATATATATATATATATATATATGAGACGCTCTCCTATGTAACCGTCTACAAATTAATATTAAACTGTAAAACGTTCTCAATCATTCAAAAGATTTGAATTTAAATGACTCCACCTCATAAAATGTGATCTGTATCCTAATTTTAATTGTCAATATAGTATATATATCATCTTGACCATCTCAGCTAATAGGGTATTCTTGTACCTAACTAATTATATACATATACAGAGAATCTTTGAACTATTTACCCTAACTAATTTTCTTATGACCACATTCAATGTACGACATTTAAGGTTTCAAGAACACTGGCTTTTACATCAGACCAAAATCTAACCTTCAAACTTGAAGATCTAATGGAAGTGTTAATTTTGTGGACCTAGTTACTAAAGATATGCCCTAGAGTAGACAAATATCTAACTCCTCTTTTGCAAATAAGGAAAGTTTGTGATCAAGTGTATATAAGATTAGCTATCTTTGAATTGTGCATTTCCTATTTTTCTCGATAAGCCTAACTTACGCTATATATGCATATGAATAGCGTGTGGAACGTTAAAATTTAGAGTGGATCTTAGTGAGACCGTCTGATGATATAAATTTTTTGTGTAAAATTTATTAGCATCGATTACTTTCTTTTTAAGGTTTCTTATCACCCTTCATCATCTTGTTGACTTCGTACTAAAATAATATTGCAATACTTAGCATGCATGTGTTAGTTTTGGATAGAGTTGGTCTTTGACCAAATTACTAAAGTCTTATCAATTATCATCATGGTACAACATTAGTTTGCAGAACACCAATGAATGAAGATGTGGTGTTTTTCATGTCTCGATTATTATTATTATTATTAGTATTATTTTTGAAATATTGAAGGAAAACTAAAAACTGTTCATTTAAAAGAATATAATTAATTAATAATCAAAACTACATTTTTTTGAGGATTTTAGAGGAATATATATATATATATATATATATATATATGCATGGTTCACATGTCATAAAATTCATGGAATATCTCATCATGTACTAGGAATTTGTTTAATTAAGTCAATCTATACGTACACATAGAATGGAGAGTTAGATAGTACTACAAATGCAAAATTCTTATCCACTTCAATTTATTTTCATGTTGTCTAATTGAATTATATCATATGATACAATTCTATTCAGCACGTGGGAGAAAAAACATACAGAAGTCTTTGATCGATCTAACATATGAGAGGACAAGTGCTATAAAAGTTCAAGTTCAACCCCCTATTAATTTCTAAAAATCTATCTGCATGATTTGCGCCACGTTTATATTATATAGTAGGGTTATCTTCCATTAAAAAAATAAAAACAATTTAATACACAGAACAAACACTATTTTATTAGTATTTTCTTGTTATATTGTTAACTACATTTAGTTGAATTGAAATACTTTATAAAAAATATTTATTTATATATGAGATTTTTCAAAAGAAGGCCTAATAATTAATTTTAGTACTAAATAAGTGCATTATAAATAATAGCAAAGTGTGCATTATATGAATTAATTACTTTTTTTTTATAACACATGTTCAAACTTACATTTAACTAATTAATTGAAGGATAATTACACACACGACCCATCTAAGTTGCTACCAAACTCCTTACTCAGAAGGAATCAATAATTTTTTACCCCAAAAATTTGAATTTACACTGCTTAATTAATTGCCTTGAAGACATTATTATTATTGTTATTGTTAATTGTGATGTTGATGATGTAAAAGCTATAGGTAATTAAGGGTAACTAAATTGATATCGTCATCCACTTTTAAAAGGGATATTGAAAAGGAAGAATAAACCTTAATTAACATATAATTAAATAAATACAATTTTCATTCTCTTGAATTCCAATTTGAAATAAAATGTGTTATAATAATAATATATAGTTTGGCATAATTTTATGCAAGCATGGATCAAAAGTCAGCAACTGCTTTGCTACCTCTTTCGTCTAAATCTTTTCCATTACATGAATTTCACACTAAATGAGTCGTAGAGAACAAGACATATATACCCCCCCACCCCCCTCCCCTCTTCTATAAATATGCAATTTTAGGCATTATGGTGTCATCAACATCCATACCTCTTTCTAAAAAACACTTGTCACACAAAAGAATTGATTTTGATCTTCATTTATATATGGCATCAAGAACCATGAAATTGAATATCGAAAAGTGCTACATTTTGCTATACTTTTCCATTGTTCTCTATTTAAGTTCGTATTGTGCTTCCAGCCTCAGTAACGACTATTTCGTACGTGAATTTGGAAATGATTTTCGAGCATATCCTTCGTATTTTGGAGGCGTTGACTTTGACAATCATCGTTCAGTTAGAAGATCACTTAAAGCCTCGGTCGAAACAGTCAATGTGCTCAATTTTGGAGCTAAAGGAGATGGAAGCACTGATGATACTATGGTACGTAATTAAATTGATCGATGATTCATGCAATTTTGTGATTTTTTTTTTATGGATTTTTAATTAAATTGGTATTTTTTTTCAGGCATTTAAAAAGGCATGGAATGAAGCTTGTTCTTCATCGAAAGATGTTAATTTTGTTGTACCACAGAAGAGAGATTATCTTTTGAAACCAATTAGATTTTCAGGCCCTTGCAAATCTGATATTACAATGCAGGTAAATTAGGTCATGTGATGTGACTCAAAATGAGCCAAAAATATCAAGATTTTTTTTTTTTATACTAATTATTGGCTTCAAATTAATATATATGTACAGATTGGTGGAAGAATTGTAGCATGGAATGATCGTTCGGAGTACATTAAAGATTCAAGACATTGGATATTGATTGAGAATGTTCAAAATCTAGTGGTTTCAGGTGGTGGTGTCATCAATGGAAATGGGAATATCTGGTGGCAAAATTCTTGCAAAATTAACAAAGCTAAGGTAATATATATGATGAAGAAATTAAATGAAAAATCCCTTATATATTAAAATTTGTTTCTATTAGTTTATCGGAAAATTTTCCATTTTCAAACCACTATTTTTATGAAATTTTATAATGGTTTTTTAAGTTGTAAAATTTTCAAATTTAGTCCAATTTTAATCATAAATAATTCGATTTTTTTACAAATATATATCGAATTGATGCAGATACGTAGGACGTTCCAAATGTTGGGGATTTCAATGTCATAAATTATCGACAAAAATCAAATTTCCTACTGAGTAGGACTAAATTTGGAATTAATAGACCATAATAGAAACATGTAAATTAGTGTTAAAAAATGGTTAAAATCTAAGTTATAGGACAAAATCATGGTATTGTTAAGTGATTACATATATGAGAACTTTGTACTAATTATGACTCTCTATCTCTCTCTTTTGCAGCCATGCACCGTTGCTCCAACAGTATGTCGAATATTTCTTATACAACTTTCAATATATATATATATATATTCCATAACTTAAATATTGTTTCTTACAAATAAAATAAAATAATTGTTGCAGGCCTTAACCTTTTTCCAGTGCACCAATTTGGTAGTGAAGAACATAAAGATGCAAAATGCTCAACAAATTCACATGTCCTTTGAGAAGTGTCGAAACGTTGAAGCTTCGAATGTTGTCGTGTCTTCTCCCGGAAATAGCCCTAACACTGACGGAATCCATGTCTCCGACACTCAAAACATCCTTATTTCATCCTCAACCATTGCCACAGGTCTGTGTTTTTAACAATTTCTACAAATTAATATCTATAATTATACAACAATATTTATAGATTTGAGTCACACCTTGTCTAATTCACCTAACACATATATTGTTGCATGATGAATTAGGTGATGACTGTGTCTCGATTGTGAGCGGATCCTACAAGGTTCGACTCACTGATATTACTTGCGGACCTGGCCATGGTATCAGGTTCGGATTGCCTAAAACCCCGAATTTAATTTTATAAGTTATATAATATGATTAATTGGTTATTAATTAGTTTTTTTCTCGATATTTGTTAACTCAGCATCGGAAGCTTAGGTTCGGAAAATTCAAGAGCAGAAGTTTCTGATGTTGTGGTAAATGGTGCTAAGCTTTTTAAGACCACGAATGGTGTCCGAATCAAGACATGGCAGGTAACCCTAGTTGAGATTGAGAACAGATTTAATTACTGTACTGCACATATATATAATAATATTTTGTACACATATATAGGGTGGATTTGGAAGTGTAAGCAATATCAAATTCCAGAATATAGAGATGCAAAATGTGGATAACCCAATAATCATAGACCAACATTACTGTGATCAAGACAAACCATGCAAAGATCAGGTAAAGAAAATTAAATAAAATTAATCTACCATGAAACCTCTTGATAAATCATACTGTATATATATTTAATTAATCTAATCAATTTTTTTTTTTCTCTCAATGTATGATATAGGGCTCAGCTGTGCAAGTGAAAAATATTGTGTATCAGAATATCAAGGGTACAAGTTCTTCAAAAATAGCTATCGCCTTCGATTGCAGTAAGAGCCATCCTTGCCAGGGAATTGTAATGCAAAATGTGAATTTGCGGGGAACTGACAATGAAGATTCTAAAGCTATTTGCAATAACGTCAAGTTCCTTAATTCCGCGACGTTTTTGCCCCATTGTCCTTAATCTATGAAGCAATTGTAATTCTAACTAGTAGGATATTCATATTAATTTTATAGTAGATGTATTTGAATTTTCAAGAATTAATAGATTTAGGTTTTTTTTTTTTTACATTTTTATTAAGATAGGCAAACATTGTAACAATGAAGGTGATAAAAAAATTAATTAGCGCATGTTTCAGTCCTTGGTTCACTGAATTAATTAGATTTATGTCATGAATAAAATGTTCTTTCTTTATTAATCCCCTTGAACTAAATATGCAGACTCATAGTCGTGGCAAAGTAGGTGGTGTCTGTTGATGCATGTGAAATGACTATTTTTACCTTTAATAACAAGTTTACTATGTTACCATTTGTAAATGATACTATAAAGGTAAAAGCCTAAAAAGGTAATTTCACTCTCTCACTTGACATTTTTGCTCACTGCTTTGTTGCTTTCAAGTTCGATTTCTAATGATACTTCACCATCGAAATACCTAATTTGGGCCTCCTTAGTGTAATCACAAAAGCCTGTAAATTATTCCTTAGATTCCAAAATATATAATTGTCGCTGGCTTTACGAAGTAAAATTTATTTCAATTTATTTGTCCTTCTTATTAAGAGTAGTTTCTTTTTATTTTTATTTTTTTACTATCATTTATTGTATTCATAACTTTTATTAGAAACTCTACCTTTAAAGCACCTACATTCATTCTTGAAATATTATTAAATTAAGTAATAGTACTTTAATAATATAATATGTATGTAGTATTCTTACAGGCAATGTCTAAAAAATCGCGATATATCGGCGAGAAATGTATGTAGTATTCTTACAGGCAATGTCTAAAAAATCGCGATATATCGGCGATTTCTCGCCGATATATCTCCAAATCAAAGCCATGGATATAAAATACGCATGCCATGTAATTTTGTTGTTTTATCGGCGATTTATCGCCGATATAATCGCCAATTTTTGAATATCAGCGCAGCATAGTGTATTTTTGGCATTTATCGAGCAGCTGAGTTGCAGAAGCGGTGAATCTGGCGGTGGCTGAGGGATTCGAAGAAGATAACGGTGGTAGGGTTGAGGAAGTGCCGATGGAGAAGAAAACGAAGGCAGAGCAGGTGGTGGTCGCGAATCGCCGGAAAAGATGGAGATGGAGATGGAGAGGAGCGATCGGGTCACATCGGCGGTGAGGCGCGGCAGAGCCACTGTAGCGCCGGAGCTCGGAGAAGAAGACGATGGTCGAAGGTTGGCTGGAGAAGAATGTAGCGGCGAGGCTTGGTGGTCGGAACAGTGAAGAGGCGAGGAGAGAGTGAGCTGGAGACAGCAGCGGTGGAGCTTTTTCTTTGACTCACGAGAGAGGGAGAGATAGAGAAGAAGAGAGAGAGAGAGCAGTGTGAGAGAGAGGGAGAGAGAAGTTGGAGAGAGAGAAAAGATAAGGAGGAGAGAGTATATCCAATTTTCTTTGACTTTTTTTTTTTGATTTACTTCCCCAAATGATTTATTTCCCAAAGGGTGTGTCTCCTGTGTCCCCAGCCCATCCTGTGGGCCCCACATTAATTTTAAATATTTTTTTTTTCCCTCAGATTTTTTATTTATTTTCATGTATAGGTATCACATGTATACCTTCAAGGTATCCATGAAATGCCTTGAATGTATCACATGTATACACTGAAGGTGCGTGGGCGGCGTGAGTGTGAGGTTTGTGAGGTGCGCGCGCGGTGGGGTGGGTGTGCACACGGCGTGGGCGCATGGCCGCGCTGTTTGTGACGTGTGTGCAAGTATGCACATGGATACCTGAAAGGTATTACATGGATACCTTTAAGATATCCATGAAATACCTTTCAGTTATCCATGGAATATCATTTTACAGACATCACATGTATACGTTTAAGGTATACCTTTAAGGTATATATGAGATACCTTCAAGATATATATGGGATACTTGTGCGTGGGTGGTGTGGGTGCACAATTTGTGAGCTGCGCGCGACGTCGGTGCATGGGCGCACGGTGTGCGCGCGCGGCGTGGTGAGATGCACGTAGGTTCCATGGATACCTTCAAGTATACATATGGATACCATCAAGTATATATGTGGATACTTTGCCCATGAATACTGTCAAGATATCCATGGAATACCTATGATAGGTGTTCAGGTGCGCGCATGGAAGGGCTCGGCAGGTGCCCACGTGCGCGTGTCCAGGGTGCGTGGACGCGCGTGAGCACGCGTGGGGCGCGGATTGGGTTGGGGACACGAATCTAAGATTCGTGTCCCGGGGACACACAAGTTTTTGCGTTTCCCAAATGCGTACACTAGGTTGGTAAAGGATAATATATAGTTTAGGTGGTAGAAATGTCATGTTATCATATGAGACAACATTTATATAATAATTTATCTCTAAATTTGTTGTAAACTTATCTTTTTATTTGAAATTTAAGTTCAATATATGTATTAATGTTACTTATAATATTATATAAAATACTAGATATTTTTTTCAAATTTTTAAAAAAATTTGCGTAAAAAACCGATATATCCACCGATATCAATATATCCGTCGATATTTTCTTAAAATCAAGATAGTGATATATCCGTCGATACCGATATTTTAGTCCTTGCTTACAGGAATGTCAGCATTCCCCTTGCAAGAAAGAACATCATTAAAAGAGAGGAAGAGATAAATGCATAATTAGGTGGGGCCAACCTATTAAATTTTTTTTTTTCCCTTTTTCTTTTCTTTAACTTTTTTAGCAGTTTATTAATATCCATATCTATATAAAAAAGAAGGACAGTTGGCAAAATTTACAGTTTTGTCATCATTTTCCCTCCTAAAAATGCGACATCAATATTTGGCTAATAAAAAAATTCCAAAAGTTAATTGTTTTGTCAAGAAAATTAATCATGTTATTTAGGACTATTTTCCCATGTAATATATATTTAGAATTATTTATTTATTTATTATTATTACTATTATTATTTATTATTAGTTGTTGTTGACTGTTGTTCATTGTTGAACAATAGCTTAATTTTTTTTTGTTAACTTTAATTACTTAATGTCTAAAACTATTCTCATTATCAATTTTAAAGTTAAAGAAAATTTTAAGATATTTTTTGTAATTATGAGAAATGTTTTATATATATAAATATTTCAAAACTATATTGTTTCACTTTTAACTAACTCAAAAAGTCATTGAGTTATCAAATTATCAATCGAACAATGAAAAAAATTCAACAAAAGACAAAAACAAATAGAATGTAAGCTTTCAAGTTTTTAATTTTTTTTTTGTTAACTTTAATTACTTAATGTCTAGAATTATTCTTATTATCAATTTTAAAGTTAAACAAATTTTAAGATATTTTTTGTAATTATGAGAAATGTTGTGTATAAATAAATATTTCAAAAATTAGATTATTAATTGGTCACTTTTAACTGACTCCAAAAATCATTGACTTAACAAATTATCTATCGAGCCATGAAAAACATTCAATAAAAGACAAAAACAAATAGAATATAAGCTTTCAAGTTTTTAATTCCTTTTTTTTTTTGTTAACTTTAATTACTTAATGTCTAGAATTATTCTTATTATTAATTTTAAAGTTAAACAAATTTTAATATATTTTTTTGTAATTATGAGATTATTAATCGGTCAATTTTAACTAACTCCAAAAATCATTGGCTTATCAAATTATCCATTGAGGCATGAACTTTTTTTTAACAAAAAACAGAAACAAATAGAACCTAAGCTTTCAAGTTTGTAGTTTAAGTTATTTATAAATTTTGTATTTCAACTTTTTAATATTATCAAATATAATTTAGAATGACATATACAAATTGTGTTATTTGAATTCAGAATAACACACCACCAAAAAACGAATGTAGAAGGAAGCCCTAAAAACACACGAGGGGGTGGGAGGAGTTCAACCAAATTCTACTTTCTTCAATTAAAATTCTACTTTATCTAATGATTTTTTAAAATTATAAAATATACCTTTAAAAATTAATAGAGATATGAAAAATATATTTGTATATTATACAAAATTTGAAATAAAAAGGATGCATGAATAACTTTTTAATATAGCAACTTCATTATATAATTACAAATTGTATATAAAATCACAATAAATAATAAACCGTGCATCATGCGGGTGAATTACTAGTATTCTTAACACATTCAAATTAACCATTATAAATGCCCTTAAAACATAAAAATAATATATGTGTATTGTGTTAATTTACACACATAATAAAAATTATTAAATGTTTCCTTCATTTGTATGAAACAACATTATGCGACAAATAAATTAAAAAGGACTGGGTGTCCCTCTTCAACAACAGCAGCGCCATAAACTACAGTTTTAAACTTACAAAGACAACAATTTACAAATGTTGTCTTTAAGTTTTTTTGTTGTAGCTAGTGATTAAGTTAATTTCTATGAATTAACGTATGTAAAAGCAGGTAATTGCACAGTTTAGTTATACTTGTGAATTGGGCTTATGAAAAGCATCACCAACAAATAAAGTAAGATGTTTCATATACTTTCTCCATCCCAAATTAATTGACGTAGTATTTTTCACACAAATTAAAGAAATCTACAAAATGACCGATCTACCCATCAATTTATCTCTTTCTTTTAATATTTTCAATATTCACTTTGAGATAATAAAGCATTTAATAATGAAGAATAAATTGGGGCAATTTTGAAAGAATTGAGAAAAATGTTTCTTGAATTCCTATAATAACAAATATTTTGGGACAAATTTCAAATGCTAAAATGACAATTAATTTGGGACTGGAAGTAATAATTATCATTTATGTCTCTGCTAATTAAATGTTAGAGTCTAATAAATGATTGGCCAAAGGGTACAGTTGATTTGATTATCTTGTCCTGAGCTGAAGTACATATATATTAATATCTTAATTTCCTTGAATTTAATGCAAATTAAACATTTTAGTGTTATTATCATTAATAGCATTTTACACATGCACACAATTGATAATATATATATATATATATATATATTGGTCGGTTTGTCAGACCAATTAAAGATAAAAACCTACTTCGATATGAGCAAAAACAAGAGTATAATGGGAAGTAGGGTCGATCCACAGGGAACAATGTTTAATTCTTTTGAGCATAAAACGAACAAAAAGGGGTGGATGATATCTACTAAACTAACCAAACTAAGAAAACATCAAATAAAATACGAATAAAACAAGCAACGAAAGATGAAAAGAAAT
>OX940726.1:21235000-21487500 GCA_954870855.1 Scutellaria minor | reverse complement strand
AGAATTGCGTTCTGAAAGTTTCGTTGGAAATAAAATCAAAAATTATGAGGAAAAACAAAAAAATAAAATGAAAATCCTACCCCACAAAAGCCAAGATTCTCCCGCCCCAAGATTTTCACAAAAAACAAGACCGTCTCAGAATTGCATTCTGAAAGTTTTGTTGTAAAGAAAATCTGAAATTATGAAGAAAAACAAAAAAATCACCGACAAATCCTATACCGTGATCGTTGCGAAAGTTAAGATTCTCCTACCATGAGATTTTCACGAAAAATGAGACCATCTCAAAATTGAAAGTTTCGTTGAAAAGGGAATCCAAGATTATAAGGAAAAAAATAAAAAATCACCTGAATATTCTACCCCAAAATGATCACGAAAGCCAAGATTCTCCAGCCCTGAGATTTTCACGAAAAATTAAATGTCACAAAATTAAGTTTTGAAATTTTTGTTCGAAGAAAATCCAAAATTATGAAGGAACACAAAAAATCTCCTGAAAATTCTTCCCCTTAATCGTCACAAAAGTATAGATTCTTCAACCCTGAGATTTTCACAAAAAACAAGGCCGCCTCCAAATTGTGTTTTGAAAGTTTCGTTGGAAAGGAAATTTGAGATTATGAGGAAAAAACAAAATATCAACTGAAAATCATGTCCTGCGATTATCATGAAAGCCAAAATTCTCCTAACCTGAGATTTTTACGAATAATGAAACCACCTTAGAATTTCATTTTGAAAGTTTCTTTGGAAAAAAATCCGAAATTATGAGGAAAAAATAAAAAATCACCTAAAAATTTTGTCTAGGAATTGTCATGAAAGACAAGATTCTTCTGCCCTGAGATTTTAAGGGAAAACGAGACAGACTAAGAATTGTGTTCTGAAAGTTTCGTTGGAAATAAAATCTAAAATTATGAGGAAAAACAAAAAATCACCTGAAAATCCTGTACCGAGATTGTCACGAAAGCTAAGATTCTCCTGCTCCGAGATTTTCACGAAAAACTAAACCGACTCAAAATTATATTCTGAAAGTTTCATTGGAAAGGAAATCAAATATTATGAAGAAAAGTAAAAGATCACCTGAAAATCTTATTCCAGAATAGTCACGAATATCAAGATTCTTCTGTCCCGAATGAACTAAAATTCTAGATACAATATTACAAATAAAGACCAATGATAAAAGGCTCTAACAAAGTCCAACTGACATTTTGGATCGTGAGTCTAACGGGTGAGTCCTAGTATTAAGCTGGCTGGGCCCAACAAAAGAAAAGGTCTAAACCCTTATCTTTGTTTTAGGAAGATATTCAATATTTAGTGCAACAAGATTTTAAATAAAGACTAAATACACAAATAAGGTTTAATGTGCCCATAAGTACACATTAATTACTATCCAAATATCAACTATTTACAGATATTATCCAAATAACTAACTTATAGATATTAATAATGGTACAGAGAATGAGCAAATCCTTAATCTTACATCTTGAATTTCAGTCCTTAGATACTACCAGGAAAATATAAGCATAATCATTGTAAATTGACCTGTATGCAACAGCATTATTGTAAAGATTATAAAACCAAGAAAAAGGCAAACATCCATATACTTTTGAGTGTGCTTGTTAGTCAAGAAAGCAAGCAAATCAATTATTAAACTCAATAAAACCATGATTCAAAGAAAAGGAAAGGAACAGTTAAAATCACACCATAATTTGATCAGCTAATACTCATTAGCACCCAACAACGTACCAATCTTAAAAGTCATGAACGCATCGACACACGCATACGCAGTTGCTCCTCCGTCAGCCGCCGCTCATCCCACCTACCCATCCTCACCGCCTCCGGCTTTTGCAACTCTTTTCCTCAACTCATTCCGATTGTACGACCACGCCGCCAGCCCACGCAAATCCTCGTAGCGCGCTTCGCCTCCAAACCCGTAGTCGCTCTGCAACTTCTCCAGATCGGATTTTATGCCAACACAACGAAGGTGATGTAGTTGAAATCACGGGAGAGGAAATCGACCAGAGATTGGGGGATCTGGACGGAGTGAATGATCTGGTAGACGAGGCACTGGTCGTCGAGAGCTGGAGCACGGAGACGGGGATCCAGCGAGGGGAGAATGAGGGGCGCCATTCGGCTGACGATGAGTTCCGGCAAGTGATGTTGTCAATCCAATCAGTCACGACGGTAGGGTTGTCGGTGACGGTGGTGTGGATGATGGTTTCGTTAAAGAAGGAGAAGTGGAGTAGCAGTTTGTTATGGTGATCGCCATCGTTGAACCTAAAATATTGATGGAGACTAGAGAGAATGCTTTTGGTACTGTAGAGCAGGAGACGTGTGTACTGTGTATTATATAAAGGACTAAAGGGGTGAGTCTCACGCGTATATTTGTGCACGTGGTGTCAGAGGACTGTAACTTCTGGGTTAATTCTCTTTCTTTATTTGTATATGGAAAACATTTTCTCCCTCTATATATATATATATATATATCTTTATATATATATATATTTATATATATATATATATATAAGAAGGATCAAGAATGTCAAATGAGAAGCATACAATATTTTCACATTAAATGTAGCTAATTAATTACTTCAAATTTTATATTATTTAGAAACATTACTAATTAAATAATATAGTAATGTTAATAGATTTATCTAAATAACATATGCTAAAATTCAATATTATAAATTATTTCCATAATTGAAATTTGTTAAATTTAAAAGTTTAAAGAAAAAATATAAATAAATAGAAAAAAACTAAAATAAAGGTGGGGCTGATTGAAAATGTTTGTTCAAACTTATTAATTAATGAAATTGAATAAATTTTTTGAATATGTGATTTAAAATAAATTATGAAATTTATTTGTAAAGTTTTGACTTTCATTTTTTATCGTTTATTTGAAAAGAAAGTTGAGGGTTGTTATAAACGTTGAAAAAAAAAGGCAAAAAAAAAAAAGGTGGGTCTGATGAATAACATAATAGACATAATAATATATATTCTTTTTAAAATAATAAATAAAAAATTATGATCCTCTACAAATGGAACTAATTATAATTCTACAATTAAATAAGTATTTAATCATATTATGTTATATTTAATATTCAATTAAATGATATGCACTGCACAAATCATATATTTAATTTTAATATATAAATAATATTTATATTTTTCAAATTGACCAACTTTTATTTAATTTTTCTATAAAAATCCCGTGTATTACACGGGCCTTATACTAGTTGTATATATAATAAAGTCGGTTTACTTGTTGATTTTCATCCTAAGACCCCGACCACAATACCTCGTACTTGTATGATTTGATCAAAGTTTATCTGAAAAAAGAAAAGGAAAAAAAAACATTTCCTACAATTTAGAATCACAATTAACTCTAAAATTTGCAAAATCTTTTACCAATTTTTAACTTTTTTGCAAATGCTAAACCAAATATGAATTTGATATGGTTTGCATTAAAAATGAAAGTTTTTTAAAATTTAAATTATGATTAAGTAAATAGAAAAAAACAGTCGCAGCTCTCCCTCAATCCATCTCACTCAAAATTAAAATATGATATAACAATAATAAATAATATTACAAATAAAAATAATAAATTTGATATATCATATATTAAAATAAATAAACTATTTCAACTTAAGAATTATATAAACCAATAAATAAATAAAACCCAACAAACCCAAGAACACCACCCCTTTACACCCTAGGTCTCCTCCCTCCCTATCTCTACAGCTTTTTGCTGGAAAAAGCAAGTTAGCTTTAGATTTTATTACTTGATTTAAACGGAAAAATGGAATTATTGTAATTTCTTTCAAAAAATTTCTTTATAACAAAAACTAAATATCGTGATTGTCCGTAATTTCACCATTGTAAACTTTTTCATCACTGGCCTTAATATTGATATTTTTTGTAATTTCACCATTGTAATTGTAAGGATTTATCACTCAAACTCAGAGTACACACCAAGAACCAAGCTATGAAACTATGTTGAAGATGACACAAAAACATAAACGATATCAAATTAATGAGAAAACAAATCAACATGCAAGGATTTATAGGGTTTCGGCTCACCACATCGGCCTACGTGCTCACCACATCGGCCTACGTGCACTGAGAACAAGAATCAAAACAATCCACTAAAAAATGAGGCTGAAAACAGCTAACAAGATTGCCCAGAAAATTAGGGTTTTCACTCATTCATTCACGAACCCTAATCTGCTGAAATCTTACTGAAAACATAATGATAAATTGTGAAACTACAGCTGGTTATACTTCAGTATTTATAGACCCAAAGCCCTAAACTAATTTCAAGAAACCGTTGGTGGATAACGTCGAAAATCTGTTGCAAATTCGTTTTTGCTCGTAGAACCCTAACTGAAGTTTAGCCTACTAACTAACAGAAAAGATCTGGTTCAGACAGAGATCTTGCACACTCAAGTTTGAAAACTTTCAGACCGGTTTTCTTTGGTTTATTCCGGTTCCATGATCCCTGGATTATTTCCGAGTTATACCAATCTTCTCCACATTAACTCTGAAATTGTTATGATTTTTATTCTCCATGAATTGATGAACTATTTTCCATCACCACTCCAGCTTTCCAAGTTAACTAATCTTCTGCAATGTGTGAACTTTGATTCTGGTAGAACATTAGTTAACATGTCAGCTGGATTATCTCTAGTGTATATATATATATATATATATATATATATATATATATATATATAAAAGAAGGATCAAGAATGCCACATGTCAAGCTCACATTATTTTGACATTAAATATGATTAATTAATGACTTTAAATTTTATGTTACAAAGAAAAATTACTAAATAATTTTAAGATGTTATTTATCTAAATAAATATGCTAGACTTCAATATAAAAATTATTTTCATATTTGAAATTAGTTAAATTAAAAAATTTGAAGAAAAAGTGTAAATAAATAAATAAAAAAGAAAAATGCTAAAGTAAAGATGAGTTTATTGAAAGTGATTGTTCAAACTTTCCATTTAAACTTATTAATTATTGAAAAATGAATTATTCTTTCTTAATCTATGTTTTAAAATAAACTATAAAATTAATTTGTGAAATTTTGACTTTCATTTTTTTAAATTTAATTGATAAAAAGGGAGGTTGTTATATATGTTAACAATAAAAAGCAAACTAAAAATGATGATTGGTGGGTTGAAAATATAATAGGCATATCAATATATATTATTTTTAAAATAATAAATTATTTATGATCCTTTGCAAATGCAACATATTTCGACAATTAGATAATTATTTAATCATATTACGTTATATTTAATGTTATGATATTTATTGCACAAATCATAAATTTAATTTTACTGTATAAATAATATTTAAAATTTTCTAATTTTACCAAATTTACTTTATTTTAAATTTTTTTTTATTTTACCAAATTTACTTTATTTTTTTTGTAAAATCCCGTGTATTATACGAGTCCTATACTAATGGATAAATATTTGTAGGGTGTGTACGGTATTAGTTAACCTTAAATTGAAACCAAATTTACCATTCAAATTGAAAATCGAATCAAAATTTTGGTTTGGTTTTCGATATTTTTTGGGCCTTTTTGTTTTCAAACCAAAAACTGAATTTTTTTTTTTAAATATTTCTTTAATTGAAATATTGAATCAATTCATTTCTTAAATTCTATATTTTCAATTCTTTTGGTCCGTTAGTCACTCCTTTTTATTTAGAGTTTTAGATAGACTTAAAATTTAATTTAGTTTGTTTGTAAACTTGGAATTGAAATTTGGATGTGGAGCTTGTTTTATAATTTGAATTTTTTTTATTTTTCATCTAGCAATCCCAAAGTTTCTTTTTGATCTAACCAAAAGGTCAATTCAGCATTGGATAAAAGTGGGAAAATGCCCGGACGGTTAAAATTTTTATATCGAGATGAGTGTTTTATAAAGAAAATAAAAAAATGGTTAAAATTGAAATCAAATAAAAAAAAAATTGGTTTAAACCAAACCAAATCGACATAGTTCGATTTGATTTTCGATTTCAATTTTTGATTAACCAAAAAATCGATTTAATTAGGTCGATTTTAACCAAATGAACAACCCTGAATATTTGTTAAATTGACTTTATATATAGAGAACAAAAGTAAATGATGCTAAGATAAGAAATGTTATTTCACTTTTTATTCAAAAGATGAAAGTAATTTTTAAAGTGTGTTTAAAAAACATATTCCTTAAAAAAATACTTATATTCTAAAAAGTAAAAACGGGTAAAAACATATTTTCCTTATATTAAAGATAAAAACTTATATACAACTGATGCACGGACCCTACAGCCGTGCACACGGTCCGACCTGACCCGTCACGCGCTCGTACGCACCCGCACGCTTCTCTAGGTTGCGGACAAAATCCACAAAACAGCTCCCAGGTGCCTGACCTTTATGTTATGTTAAGCATATCTTTTAATGGTGTTAGACATACATTTTAGTTATGTTAGACATACCTTTTATGTTATGTTAACTATACTTTTTAGTTGTGTTAGACATACCTTTTAGTTATGTTAGTCATACATTTAGTGTTATGTTAAGTATAGCTTTTAGTAGTGTTAGACATACCTTTTAATTATGTTAGACATACCTTTTGTAAGGCTAGCTGTACCTTAGCATTTTTTTTAAACTGACATATTAATACCTTTCATACCTTTTAGTTATATTAGACATACTTTTAGTTATGTTAGTCATACCTTTTAATTATGTTAGTTGTACCTTTATATATATTACATAAATGTATGTTTATGTTGATATAAATGTATAAATAATCTCATATAAATGTATGAGTAATATCAAGGAACAAAATATCGCGATAAATCGGCGATATATCGCCGATTTATCGCGAAAAAATGCCAATCGATATCGATATGCTCCGACGAATTTTTCTGTCAAAATATCGGCGATATATCGATATCGGTCACGTTGTGCACAAATTTGGCAAAATATCGACGATATATCGATATATCGGCGATATATCGGTGATATATCGCCGATATATCGGTTGTCGGTGGAATTTTTTTTTTTTTTTTGATTTTTTTTGAATTTTTTTTTAATGGTAAATTAATTAGGCTAGTGTGTTAAATAATGAAATACATATTTGAATTCAACTATATTTTTAATTAAATAATTAGTAAACTTATATTTAGTAAATTATTTGAATTTAGGTTCCTCATATAAATTAATTAGGCTAGTGTGTTAAACAATGAAATACGTATTTGAATTCAACTAATAGTTTTAATTAAATAATTAGTAAACTTATATTTAGTGAAGTATTTGAATTTAGGTTCCTCATATAAATTAATTAGGCTAGTGTGTTAAACAATGAAATACGTATTTGAATTCAACTAATAGTTTTAATTAAATAATTAGTAAACTTATATTTAGTAAAGTATTTGAATTTAGGTTCCTATCATAAATTATCATGGCTAGTGTGTTAAACAATGAAATATGTATTTGAATTCAAAATTTGTCATGTTATCATAACCAGTGACGAAAATGTTATTATAAGAGACAACGTTTATATAATAGTTTATCTCTAAATTTGTTGTAAACATAACTTTTTATTTGAAATTTAAGTTCAATATATGTATTAATATTACTTATAATATTGTATAAAGTACTAGATATATTTTTCAAATTTTTTTCAAATTTTTTCAATTTTTTTTCAAATTTTTTCAATTTTTTGCGCAAAAACCGATATATCCATCGATATATCCGTAAAATCAAGGTACCGATATATCCACCGATACCGATATTTTCATCCTTGAGTAATATCATATAAATGTAAATATCTACAACTTGTGCCAAATTAGGGTTTATTGTGCCGAAATTAGGGTTTAGGGTTAAATTATGAAATCTGGAAATAAGGGTATCACTAATATAACATAAATGGATGCCTAATATAATATAAAGGTATACCTAACACAACATAAAGGTCGGGGCCAAAAAAAAAAGCGCGAAAAAAAAAGAAGAAAATGCGCGGATTCGAGTCGGATTTAGTCCGACCCGACCCGAGTGCATGGATCTAAGATTCATGCACTAGTTGCACACCAGTCCAACTCTAATAATAATAGTAGTAAAAATTTACAAAACTACACATTAGCAATATCAAAATAAATTGTGTATTGTTCGTAAATTAAAACTCGTTCTCACTCGAGTCTACTCGGCATTGTCGAGGCATTATTTTAGTGGTGGCAATCCATATACTCATGGTGTCATGTGTTTTACTATTGTATATTATGTATTTATGTTAATAAAATTTCTAAAATTTGTGTTTTTTATTGTGTTGTGTTTATCCATGTCTTATTATATTATTGTCTCTGTATTTCGAATTATATAATATATCGTGCATATTATTATGTAGTACAAAGAATTGAGAGTCTTGATAAAATTCTAAACTTCTTAGAAATACAATAAAAACAAAATAACATCATAATAGACGTTCTCTGAGAACTTATCATTATATCCTTATGTTATTACCTTCCCTTCAATTCATTCTTCAAATACAGACAAATTAAGTTTGTCAATATTGCATTTTCTTATTAAAGTAATAAGTTTTCAATGTGAATAGATTTATAAACTATATTTTAATGTTTGAGGAAATACAATTAATTCAAATAAAATAGAATATACATTTAAGAAACTGATAAGCTTTTAAGAGCTTGTAAACCTAATCAAACACCTTTGTAGTCTTTAAATACTTTTTACTTCAAAAATTGTATATTAATTCTGTATCAATGTTGAGTTCTACGTCATCACTTGTGTGTGTAATTAAGTATATAGGTTTAAGATGTATAATAATCTATCACACATAAATTAATTATACGAATTTAAAAAATGTGAATTACATTCAAATATAAATTATAGCAATGTGTTGACTAGCATAATACATGTTTATTGTGCATTGACTAGGGATGTTAGTGAGATTCTTATCCAGCAAATGTAGACACTTCTAAGATAGATATTTATTCTTCATTCAAATGTGCGAAATGTGTTTGAAATTCTTGACATAATTAAGAACCCTAAAAAAGCCTCTATTTTAAGCTTTAATATTTCAGTTTCATATACTCCCTTCGTCCCACCTTATTTTGCCTACTTTCCATTTTTGTTTGTCCCAACTTATTTTGCCAGCCCAAAAATGGCAAAAAACAATTTACGACCTTACCCCTTCATTTCTTTCATTTTACAAAATTACCACTAAAATTATACCTTTAAATTTTGTTTATCTTTCCTTAATCTATATTAATGCTACCTAACACTTATCTTAATTAATGATCCAGTTAATCAAAAACAAAGCCCACTCAAATTATACCCTATCACTCTGCGTCTCTCTCTATCATACATTTCTGGAATCTTCATCTCCATCTCTCTCTATCTCCGAAACCCTAATCTCCCACTGTGCGCCGTTCCCATTCCCACTGCGCCATTTCTGGAATCTTCATCTCCATCTCTCTCTCTATCACTCTTCTGGGCGATTCGAGTTAGGACGAGGGTTGTTTGTCCGAATCTGAGTTTGAAGGGGGTTTCGTGGCCGATTCGGAGGAAAGCTTCGTGGCCGAAACTCCCCTTGAAGGAGATGGGGTTGCTCTCCCTCAAGGGATCGAGGTACCCTCCTTCTGCAGTGAATATGATGTGGATCCAGATTTGGTTGCTTTTAAAACTGAGTGTTTGGCACCCTCAGTTCGAAAGGTTAAAGTACTCCAAACCTCTTGTGTATTTGATTCATGCTTGTTGTTTCTGTGATGTTTCTATGTTGTTTATGATGATTTCTGAGTTTGCTGATGACTGAGAATGATAAGAATGGATGCTTGCTTATGCATGTTGATTCTGTGATGAAGTGTCTACACTTCTGAGAATGGTTGGAATGTATGCTCTAAATTTCTGATGCATGCTTTTATGCTGATTTCTGAGTTTGCTGAAAGGCTGAGAATGATGAGAATGGATGTTGATTTCTGTGTATGTTAATGTGTTGTGCTGATTCTGTGATGAAGTCTACACTTCTGAGAATGGTGAGAATGTATGCTGAACTTATGATGCTTGCTTTTATGATGATTTATGATTATGTGATAACTGCTGGAGTCTGTCCAGTGTATTTGAAAGACTGCTGGAGTCTGTCCAGTTTATTTGAATGACTTGTGATGATTCTTTTCTGCTGATTTTTTATGTGAATGCATGGTAGTTACCTCAAAGCTGCCCAACAGTTATCTGTTGTCTCTGTGAAAAAAAATGACATGGTGTTGCATGTTGTAGCTTGTCATGGTCTGTTTTAGGACTACCATGCATTGCTGCCATCTCACCTTTAATATGAAAAAAACCCAATGATGAAATCTTTCTGAGGGAAAATAAGACTGACATAAAATTAAATTGATTCAATTGTTTACAGTTTAAGTAAAAGGTACACTGCATGTGTTTACACTGTAAACAAAAAATCAGATTGTCAAAATGCATTCTAAGCCTACTTTACATGTACCCTAACTCTGTTAGAATACCCCCAATGTCATAAGATTCAGTGGCTGCTTCATTTTCTAAGAGAAAGTCTATTGCTTGCCTTACTACTTGCTCATCCACTTCAAGTGTCAATGGCTAACACTTTCTTGTGCTGCCTTTCCAATGTGAGACAACTTGTAATAATTGCCTCAATTTACCTTTAAAATGTCAACCATGCATGCTTGTAGTGTTAGAAATATGTTGTTCAATTTTGGATGCTCTAGTTCTTCAAATGATTGAAGAACATTAGCAACCAAGTCATCAACGTTGTAGGATCTTGTTTCAATCTGCAAGGATTGAATAGCCCTGAAGTACCCTAAGTCCAACACATTAGTGTCTGGAGAATTTGGTGGTTGACACATCAACTGTATATCAAATCCATCTTGCATGGCAACCATCCTGAAATCTGGGTCCATATTGCTTATATGAGGTCTTGCATTGTCTTGTTGGATGATGATTTTTTTACTTGCATTTGCTGGCCACTTGGCCTTAATTGCTGGGAGTATCTGTTATGCCATATGATGAAACAATAACAGCAAACAATTCACCATAAACTGTGTTAGTAATGTCACCAAAGCAGCCCAATAGTTAATCAAAATCGTAGGGCAGTTTTTAGGAGACTTACATAACACATTAAGTAATGAAAAATTTGTGTGTTTTGAGTTACCTTTTCTAAAAGACAGCTCTTAATCACTTCTTTGTTTATGGAGTCAATTGGTTTTGTAACCATTGCACCCCTTGGTCTGTTTGCTGACTTTCTGATGGCGAGAAGTTGTTGTGTGAATGGGAAAATTCCAATCTTCCCATCAAACAACAACTCCCCTTGTTCTGTGTATTGTGGCCTTGCCACAACAGCCATAAACATGACTTTTGATATGAAACGCTTACTTTTATAAGCCCTGTATGGATCATCCTCTGTACTTAGCTTATAAGCCATTTCACTTGTCCGTTGCATATAGAACCACTTATCGTCTATATGAACTATGTTATGTATTGATTTAAAGCTGATCTTGTTGCTCATATGTTTGTGCAAGAAACATAGGCTGAATTTGATTCTGCTCACCTTATTTGAATCTGTCAATGCTGGTTTGATTGCATTTGTATGTGCTTTAAGTTTACCCGATTTGACCCACCTCCCCACTTCTGATTTACTGACTTGAAGCTCTGTTGCTAACCTCCTTATTGTGCCTCTCTTGGAGAAGGGAATGACTTTAATGGCTTCCTCATCAAACTGTTTAAGTTGAGATGAAGTATGACGTGACCTTTCAGGAAAAGAAATAGGCTGCCCCTCTGAAATTTGCTTCCTTGCAGCTTGCCATATAAGTCGGACAGTACGAACGGACACTCCAAATGATGCTGCGACTTCTGCAGTGATGCCATTATTCAAAACGCCGTTTTTGTTGTTTACGAGAAGCCGCTGAGCTATTAGAAGTCGTGCTGATGGAGTTATATTTGTTCCTTTTCGGTTGTTTGTCATTTTCCTTAAATCTGCAATTTTGTGTTGTTTTGGGTTGTTGGTTGTTGAAGATGCATTGAATGCATATGGTCTTGTATTTATAGAACTATAGGATTTGAATTTGCTTCTGATTTGGTGGGAAATTTGAATTTTTGCTGTAAAGATCATCCTCTGTAATTTTTTCAGATTTGGTGGGAATTTTTCTCACCTGAAAATTTTAAGCAGCGCAGCCTTTATGGAAATTTCTGTTATGCAGTTTTTATTTTATTTTATCTGCATTTTTGAGTTTACAATTAACATACTAATCAACTTCCTAATTAAAGTGAAAAAAACATAAACTTAAACATTCAATCAACAGTCAACTGTATTTTCTTAGGATCCGTGTCGGTCAGAGTAGGCAAAATAAGTGGGGACGGAGGGAGTATATCTTATGATCTTGTGCATGCATGTAGATAGCAAAAGACATTAATACCCCTCAAAGTCGAAAACCAATCGAATTAAAGAAACGAAAGAATTATCCCATCCTCAACACCAAACAAACAAGGGATTCGAGATATCCAGTACTAGCCATATTGCTAAAAGTAAAAGGATTAAGACTAATTGTGATCTAAAAGAGAAGTAAGATGAATTAACCCAACCAACCTCTGCGTAGATATTAAGCTACGAAGTCCTCAACCAGGACGATTCCAATTTCATAAGCGACGACAGGATCGACGGTGGCGTACAGCACCTCCACCTCCGTCAGCTCCGCCTTATCCCACCGACAAGCCACCACCGGCTTCTTCACCCATTTCCCCAACACCACGTTCGCCAATTCTCTCATCGTCGGGTTCCTGTTCAGATCCGGACGCCCATACTGATCTGCCGCCATTTCTGCCAAGTCCAAGCACGGCGCGATCTTTTCGATCTTGTAGTCCTCTATCAGCTTCTCCAGCTTCGATTGTATTTGGACGCCAACCAACACATTGTGCGGATGTGAGAGGAATTCGAATAGGTCTGGCGGGATGGGGGTTGTTCTCTGGAAGATTTGGTAGATCAGGCAGCGGGTGCCGACGCAGAGCTGAAGGATTCCGATCGGGTTCCGATCATCGTCTTCGTCGGAAGGGCTCCACTCGACGTCGAGGCCGATGACGTGGGCGCCAGCGCAACCTCTGTTGGTAATAGACTTGATTTCGTTGATCCAGGCAGTCACGGCGAGGGCTTCTTCAGTGACGACAGTGGAGACGATTTTGCCGATGATGGAAACTTCGTAGATCTTCGTGTACCTAGACTGCTGGTGAAGTCTGATGGTGGGATTTGGAGTGGGCGCCGCCATTGTTGAAGAGATGAAGCTTTTTCTGTTTTTTCGGTGAGCGGCGCGCGGCACTGTTACTGTGTGATTGAATTTGAAAGGAGGGTTTTGCTTTTGGGAGTGTCAGATATATACATTTAATTAATGCTGTTTTTTTGGGGGGAAAATTTGTTACCAACAATTTATCATTTTATCCTAAATATAAGTGCATATATTTATTTTTATCTTTAATTTAAAACAATAAACACATGTTGAAGTGCATATATTATACGAAAACCCCTTTTTCTTTTTCTTTTTTTACGTAAATATAGTACGTATATTAAATTAGTAATATATGTAGTTTGCTTTTTTTTTTTTTTTTTTTTTTTGTATTGTTGTTTTAGGAAAACATACAAGTGTAGTCGTAAGTCTATAAAGGAGCCAATCATTAAATTATCCACCATGCAAATGAGAGGGAAATTAAAAAATTAATAATAATCGTAATTTAAGAAACTATAAATTAGCATTATCAAAGCCAATTTTGCATTAATTGTTCATAAAAACTTGTTCTCACTCGAGTTCGCTACCACATTAGATCTTCTATTACACTTGATGTTACATCTCCTATTCCAAAACAATCACCACACGCCAAGTGTATTCGATGACATCACTATTTAATACATGTCATATAATAAATGCTATGAAACATGAGATGTAACACCAAATGTAATAGAGGATCCAATCCGGTTCACTACTCGGAACTGTTGAGCTATAATTTTAGATGTGGCAATTCATATATTCATGGTGTGTCTTTTACTGTCGTATATTTTGTTTTAAATTTTATTTAATTATATATATGAAAATAAATATATTTTAATAAAATTTCCAAGATTTGTGTTTTTGTATCATATCATGGGTATTGTGTATTTCAAAGAATTGAGATCCTCAATAGAATTCTAAACTTTTTAAAAATATAATAAAACAATATCACATCCTAATAGACTTGCAGAAAAATCATCGATCATATATATATATATATATATATATATATATATATATATATATATATATATATATATATTATAACCCTTTCTTCAAATACAATTCGCCAATGCATTTTCTTAGTACAGTAACATGTTTTCTATGATGTTGATAAAAGTTGTTTTTCATGTATTTTTGCGTACACTTATGTATTCGTTCGAGTATTTTATGTACGTACATTTTTATAATGATTTATATGATTTTATTATATTATTTGGTTCGTGCTTAGTTTCATGATTTTAGTAAAAAAAAGTACAGGTTTCAAGTATAAGTGTAATTGATAATTAAAGAAGAAATCATGAAAAAAATGAGGAAAAAAAGGGACTGAAACATTGTCAAAATTACATCTGTAACAGGAAAAAAACAATATAATTGAAAAAAAAAAATCAAAATTAATAATTCATTTCATAAATGTTCATTTTTCACCAAAGAATTAATAAACCCTAGAAAACGTCGTGGATAAAAGGAGCTAGAAACCCTTAATGAAGAAAAGAAAACTAGTCTTAATAACTAATAAAAGTTCATTAAGGTAATTAGGGCAGATTAATTAATGAAGTGAACAAGGTGTGTGGATGATGATCAGTAGTAACGAGCGTCATTGATCAAAGCAGTACCGATCCGAAAAGAGATGAAAGCATTGAGACACGCATACTTGACCTGCTCCAGGCTCAGGAATCTGTTATCCCACCAGCTCTCCAGTCTCACCAATCTGTTCTCCGACCAACTCCGCCGAACCCATACCGGCTTCTCCATCTCTATATCCAACACACAGCTCGCCAGACTCTTCAACCCCTCTCTCTTATAACGATCCATACCACTCGCACTCGCAGCCAGTGTCCCCCCCCTTTCCCAAAAAATTTATCATCCTTACTTTTAATGTTATAATATTTTCCTAAAATTATGAGTAATATAATCATCGTAATAGAGTATAATATTTCCGATGTAATATTTATTATTTGATATTAGTATATATACACACCGATAAAATTATATACATTTGAATTTCAGTAGGATTAGAAATCTTGTGTTGATGGGATTTTGTTGGATAAGAATTGTAAAATCGAATTATTATCCTATAATAACTCCTCGATTATAAACGTATATATATACCTCAAATTTTACTCATCTCAAAAAATAAAAAAAATCACATGATGGAAATCACCAAGAAAGCAACATCAATATTCTTCTTCTCAATTCTCGCCTTCTCAGTGGTGCCCGGCGGAGGGGAGGCGCGTGAGTATCCAACAGATCACAGAAGCTCTGCAGAACTTTTCCTGCGATGCATGAGGATGCTGCGTCCCGGTGTCGTGAACCCTAATCGGAATTGGTTCTACGACTCCCCCATGAACAAATACGACGTCACTTTGTGCGAAGATTCTCTCATACTAATGCAGTTTTCTTACATCGTCAACGGTACATTACCAGAGGGATATGTAGAAGCTCTCCGAACCCGATATAATAAGGACCAAAGTTTGGTCAACTTTCGTATATGTGAGCTTGATCTGAAGCGTTGTCCAGATGAGACTAAAGCTCTTCGGAGTAGATACTACGATGAGCTCCGAATCCGATACAATAACAATCAAACCCTAGTTGATTTCATATATGTGTCCTTGATTTCAGTCCATGTCCCAATCAGATGAAAGACATTCTGAGAAGTTACTATGAGGATGGGCTCGATTTCGTGCAGTGGCCGAAGCAAACTAAAGGTCTTCTAGAAGGGTACTATCACTACAAGAAAAATAGGATACAACCCCCTCAAAGACAACCCCTTTTATGAATTTGTATAGTCAATAATAAAATTATCCACCATGCAGATGAGAAGGAAAGAAATTAATAATAATAGCAATTTAAAAAAGGGAAAAATTCAATATTAGTCCCTTTAAAAAGCTATTGTCCAATGTTCGTCTACTATGGAAGCATTTTTCAATTTTAGTCCAATTAAGCCAAAAACGTCACTATTTGGTCCATTTTTCACCGGAATAATACTTTCGCCTTTTTCACAGGAATAGCACTTTCGCCGGCGATTGTAATACAATCGCTCCCAATTTTAATTTTCGCCCCACTTGCGCTTATTTGACACATTTTATCACACGTGGCATGTTTAAAGGTGAACTTAATATCCACATTGGATTAAATATTAAATAATTAATAAAAAACTTTAAACAAAAATTAAATAGATCATTAATTAACATTTTAAATGAAAAACATATTTAAAAAACAAGGAAAAAAAGGCAAATCAGCGGCGTTGGAAGGATCGAACTGCCCAGCGAGAACCCTAGCGGCGGTGACGGTGGCTCCGCCGCTTTTCTTCGTGTGGGCTGCGGCGGTGCAACTGCTTTCTTAGATTCAATTTGGGATTTTTGATTCAATTTTTGATTTTAATTTTTAGATTCAATTTTTGATCTAGAGGCTCTATCACTCGCCTTCTTCTCCGCCAAGCACCACCGCCTTCATCGTCATCATCTCCGCCTCTCAGATCCGCCGCCTCTGCAACAGCCACCATCGCCGCCGTCGCCCATCTCCTTCGGCGAGCCACTTACAGTCCACCACCATCTTCATCTCTCCTTCACAGCTGACCCGACTCCACCCAACCACCTCTGCAACCACCACCGATTCTCCATCACCATCTTTTCCGGCGAGCCACTTACTTTCCATCACCATCACCGATCCATCTTCATCGCCAAGCTCTACCCCCAATTCGCAAATCACCACAAAACCATCTTCCAAAATCTCTGCCCCTGTGCAGCTGCTTTTTTTTTTAATTTTACATTCAATTTTTTATTTTAGATTTTAGATTTTAATTTTTTATTTTAGTATTGGCCTTTTAGTAAATCATAGTAATATTCCGATTTTAATTAAATTTTATGTTTTTAAAATATTATTTTTATTTTTAAATAAAAATCTCTATATTATTAAAAAAATCTTAACAATTATTTAAAAATATTAATAACATTAAGAAAAATTTAGATAAATATTAAATTATAATTTTAATAAAAATAATATTCAAATTTTGAATTTAATTTTTGAGTTATAAATTATAATTTATATTTTAATATAAAAATCTAAATATTATTTACAATTTTAAAATATTTAAGATGAAAAAATTATATAAAAATTGTAATAAGAAATATTTAAATCAGTATTAAAATACTAATAATAAACTAAATATAAATTAAAATAAATAAATAAAACTAAATAAATAAAACTAAAATTGGGGGCGATTGTATTACAATCACCGACAAGAGTGGTATTCCGGCGAAAAGTGGACCAAATAGTAACGATTTTTGGTTTAATTAGACTAAAATTGAAAACTGCTTCCATAGTGGACGAAAATTGGACAGTAGCTTTTTAAATGGACTAAAATTGAATTTAAGCCATTTAAAAAACTATACATTAGCATTAACAAAGTCTATTTTGCATTGTTAGTAAAAACTCGTTCTCACTCGAGTTGAGTCTACTCGACATCGTTGACGCATAATTTTAGATGTGGCGATTCATATATTCATGTCGTGAGTTTTATTACCATATATTTTGTATTTATCTTATTTGATTATATACAGGAAAATAAGTGTTTTAATAAAATTTCTAAGATTTGTGTTTTTGTTGCGTGTTACGGATATTGTGTATTCCAAATAATTGAAAGTCTCAATAGAAGAAAATCACATAGTAATAGAATTGCTCTGAAAAATCACCATCATATCTTTGTGTTTATTACCCTTCCTTCAAATATTCCTTCTTCAAATACAATTTGTCAATGCATTTTCTTATTACAGTAACAAGTTTTCAATGATATTCATAAGTGTTGTTTTCCATGTATTTTTGCGAACACATATATTCGTTTGAGTATGTTCATGTAGGTTAATTTTTATAGTGATTTATATAATTTTATTATATTAATTGCATTTGATGGGTTTAGTAAGAAAAAAATACAAGTTTCAAGTATAATTGATAATAATAGAAAAACAAGGAAAAAAACAAAGATAAATAAGGCCAAAATCGCATGAAAAATGATAATTTAAAAAATCAAAATTGTTTCTGTCAAATTTTCACTTTTTTTTTCAATGAATTGCGTGGGGGCAAAAGATTGACGAGGAAGACGATGAATAGTGTTTTCGGGAAACAACTGCATTACATGCAGTTTCTTTTTTTTTTATTCAAAAAACAAACAATTGTTTAAACAGATGTTTGTTGGACGGTAATTCTTTATTTTTGATTTTTTAAATTCTTTTTCCATTTTTTTATTTTTTTAATTAAGAAAAATAAAATTAGAAATTAAAAGCCAATTCAGCAAAATTGGCCCGAAAAACCCGAATTGGATGGTTCATGTGCAATTTCAGCCCATTGAACGCTTCAGGTTGAAATTGGATAAAATTTGCGAAACCCGAAAAGTTAAAGTTCTAAATTACCGACCTGAAAACTTTATGTTTGAAATTGTCAGACCCTCAAGTTTATTGGGAAAAAATAATAAACTTTATAGAATATTAGCTTTTAAGAGCTCATATGCTCAATCAAACACCTTCATACTCTCTAAAGTCTAACCTAACCATTACTTGATTCCGAAACACATAACTCAATCTTATGGAATAAAACTAAGTAAACATTATCGATTTTATATAAATACAATGTTGAGTTCTACATCATTAATTTTTTGTGTGTAATTAATTATATAGCTTTAAGGTGTATAATAATTTTTTATCAAAAAAAAAAGATGTATAATAATTTATCTCACATAATTAAATTAATTACGAAATTCAAAAAAAAAAAAGTGAATTAGACTCAAATGTAAATGACAACAGTGTGTTGACTAGCATAATACATGTTTATTGTGCAAAGGGATGTTAGTGACGTTTTATCCAACAGACAATTCTTAGATAAATATCGATAATGTCTTTGAAATTTTTGATATAATTAAGAACCCTAAAAGATCCTCTATTTCATGTTTTATTTCAGTTTCAAATATACTATCTTGTGTATGCTATTTTAAAAATCATGAAAAACAAAATCATTTGAAAAATGTTGCTCTAAAATTATCACGAAAAAAAAATCATGTTGCTCTAAAATTATCATGAAAAACAAAATCAACTCAAAATGTTGTTATGAAAATATCACGAAAAATAAAATATGAGATTATCACGAAAAACAAAATATCACATAAAAATGCTGCTATAAAATTATCCTTCAAAATGTTGTTCTGAAAATATCACGAAAAACAAAATCTAAGAATATCACGAAAAATAATATCACCTGAAGCTCAGAGAATATCACCAAAAACAAAATCACATTGCTCTAAAATTATCACAAAAAACAAAATCTACTCAAAATGTTGTTCTGAAAATATCACGAAAAATAAAATATGAGATTATCACGAAAAACAAAATCACCTAAAAATGCTGCTCTAAGATAATCACGAAAACTAAAAGCAAGCTACTCTAAAATTATCACGAAACCAAAATCCTTGTTCGGAGATTATCACGGAAAAACAAAATCTAAGATTATCACGAAAAAAAAATCTGAATATGCTACTCTGAGATTATCACCAAAACAAAAAGGGTTAAATTCAATTTTAGTCCATTTAAAAAGCTACTGTCCATTTTTCGTCCACCATCGAAGCGTTTTTCAATTTTAGTCTAATTAAGCCAAAAATCGTCACTATTTTGTCCATTTTTCACCGGAATACCACTCTTGCCGGCGATTGTAATACAATCACCCCCAATTTTAGTTTTTTTTATTTTAATTTATATTTAGTTTATTATTATTATTATTTTAATACTGATTTAAATATTTCTTATTAAAATTTTTATATAATTTTTTCATCTTAAATATTTTAAAATTTTAAATAATATTTAGATTTTTATATTAAAATATAAATTATAATTTATAACTCAAAAATTAAATTCAAAATCTGAATATTATTTTTATTAAAATTATAATTTATAATTTAATATTTATCTAAATTTTGCTTAATGTCATTAATATTTTTAAATAATTGTTAAGATTTTTTTTTAATAATATATAGATTTTTATTTAAAAATACAAATAATATTTTAAAAACATAAAATTTAATTAAAATCGGAATATTACTATGATTTAAATTATTATTTATGTTTAAATTGATTTAAATATTTCTTAATGTTATTTATACTTTTTATAATTTTTTTCATTTTAACATTTTTAAATTTTAAAAGAGTAAACTACTTTTTTCGCCCATTATGTTTGCCTTTTCGCAGTTTTGTCCTTTTTTAATTCGGGCTTGCAATTTAGGATATTATTTTTTAAAATTTCGCAATTACTGCCCAATTTCGGCCCGAATCGATTAATTGGGCTGAAATCGCACGTTTTTTGCACGTGACTCCTCAATTCGGACTGAAATGGATTAGGTGGCTGATCATTTATTGACGTGGATTTTCTTTCTTATTTTTTTTACTGACATGTGTATTATTATTTATTTTAATAATTAAAAAAAAATCAGAAAATCAAAAAAAAAAAAATTGCAACCCTATCCTCTTTCTCTCTCCTCACACTGCGCTCTCTCTCTCTGCAGATTCACTGTTCGCCGCCGTTTTCTTCACCAGTCGCCGCCTTCCACCACCGCTCCATCAACCACCATCAACAAATACACCGCCATCTTCTCCTGCTCCACCCCCTTCTCCCCTTCAATTTCGCCGCCGCCTCAGCAGCGAAGCTATCTCCACCGCCAAGCTCGAGCACCGTCATCTTCTTAATCATCCACACCGCCGCTCTGCGCGATTCCGGCGAGTTCCACCACCGTCTTCATCTTCTTCTCCGTAGCAGCCCTTCTCCATCTCCGGCGGACTGTTTCTTCTTCTCCGTCCATTGCTCTGCCACCGCTGCTACTCATCTTCTCCCTTTTCGCAGGCCAGCCGTTTCACACTTCACCACTTCTCTTCCGACCCTTCTCCAGCCGCCCATCTTCTCCATCTCCGAACAATACACCACCGCTTTCTTCTCCGCTCCTCACCGTCGCCGGACAGCTGCTCAACCGTCGAGACCACCGCCGCCGATTGCTGCTTCTCCCTTTCACCGTCGCTCATTTCTCCGTCTCCATCACCATCTTCGCAGCTTCCCCTGTTTCACCTTGATTCCTAACCTTCGTCATCTCCGGCCGCCGCTCCTACTGCATCTGCAACAGCAGCTTCGCCAAGCTCCATCTTCACCATCACAGCTTCTCCCTCCAGAAAAACCGAGAGAAAGGGAGAGAGGGATCGAAGAGAGTGAGGGAAAGGGTTTTTTTTTTCTTTTTCTTTTAATTAATTTTGAATTAGGTAGTGGGGTCCACTTAAAATACATATGGCGCCTGGAAATTAATTGTAAAATTCCACGTCAGATAATCACTCGCCACCTCATCAAATTAAGTCCGAAAAACGTGCAATTTCAACCCAAATAAACAATTCGGGCTGAAATTGGGCAATAATTGCTAATTTTGAAAACATAAAATCCTACATTGCCATTGATAAAAAATAAAGTTCTAAATTGTCAGCCCGTAAAATAGAAAATCCTAAATTGCAAGCCCGAATTAAAAAAGGGCAAAACTGCGAAAAGGCAAATATAATGGGCGAAAAAAGTAGTTTACTCATTTTAAAATAATATTTATATTTTCATTTAATTTATTGGATTTTGTAAAAAAGTTCCATGGTGGACGAAAATTGGATAGTGGCTTTTTAAATGGACTAAAATTGAATTTTTCCCCATTTAAAATGTGTCACATAAGTGCGAGTGGGGCGAAAATTAAAATTGGAGGCGATTGTATTACAATCACCGGCGAGAGTGGTATTCCAACGAAAAATGGACCAAATAGTGACAATTTTTCACTTAATTAGACTAAAATTGAAAAACGCTTCCATGGTGGATGGAAAATGGACAGTAGCTTTTTAAATGGACTAAAATTGAATTTAACCCGAACAAAAATCAAGCTACTTTGAGATTATCACTAAAAATAAAATTTCCTCAAAATGTTGTTCTGAAATATCACGAAAAACAAAAATTTGAGATTATCGCGAAAAATAAAATCTGCTTAGAGATTATCATCGAAAAATAAAATCATGCTCCTCTTGATTATCACGAAAAACAAAATCAACTTAAAATATATAATGAATATATAACAAAAACAAAATCTAAGATAATCATGAGATATAAAATCTTCTGAAAATGTAGCTTTAAGATTATCATAAAAACAAAATCAGGCTAATCTGAGATTATCACGAGAAACAAAACCTCCTCAAAATATTGTTCTGAAAATATTACGAAAAACAAAATCACTTGAAAATGCTATTCTGAGGACATCACAGAAAGATCATCATAGAAACCAAAATCACATTGCTCTGAGATTATCATGTAAAACAGAATCTACTAAAAATTCCGGCTAAAAATATCACTAAAAACATAATCTCAAAAATAATCACGAAAAATAAAATCACCTGAAAATATCAAGATTCTCCTGCCCATAGATTTTCACGAAAAATTAAATCATCTCACAATTGGGTTCTAAAAGTTTCGTTAGAAAGGAAATCCAAAATTATGAGGAAAAAAAAAAGACTTGAAAATTCTACCCCAATATCATCACGAAAATAAAGATTCTTCACCACGAGATTTTCACGAAAAATTAAACTGTCTCAAAATTGCGTTATGAAAATTTCGTTGGAAAGAAAATCCAAAATTATGAGGAAAAATAAAAAATGACATGAAATTTTTTCCCTAAGATCATCACGAAAGCCAAGATTCTGTTACGAAATTTTCACGAAAAATTAAATCGTCTCAGAATTGGGATCTGAAAGTTTCGTTGGAAAGAAAATCCATAATTATGAGAAAAAGTCAAAAAATCACCTGAAAATTCTTTCTTAGGATTGTCACGAAAGACAAGATTCTCCTGCCTCAAGATTTTTACGAAAAATTAAACCTCCTGAGAATTGCGTTCTGAAAGTTTCATTGGAAATGAAACATAAAATTATGAGGAAAAGTAAAAAATCACCTAAAAATACTGCCCTAAGATCGTCACGAAAGTCAAGATTCTCTTGCCTAGAGATTTTCACGAAAAATTAAATCGTCTCAAAATTGCATTCAGAAAGTTTCGTTTGAAAGGAAATCCAAAATTATGAGAAAAATAAAAAAAAGACTTGAAAATTCTACCCCAATATTATCACGAAAACAAAGATTCTTAAACACGAGATTTTCACGAAAAATTAAACTATCTTAGAATTGGGTTATGAATGTTTCGTTGGAAAGCAAATCCAAAATTATGAGGAAAATAAAAAATGACATGAAAATCCTGCCTAGGATCATCACAAAAGCAAATATTCTCCTTCCTCTAGATTTTCACGAAAAATTAAACCGACTCAGAATTGTGTTCTGAAAGTTTCGTTGGAAAGTAAATCTAAACTTATGAGAATAAACAAAAAATCACCTAAAAATTATGTTATAGGATCGTCCCGAAAACCAAGATTCTTTTGTCCATAAATTTTAACGAAAAATTAAACCGTCTTAGAATTGCGTTCTGAAAGTTTTGTTTGAAAGGAAATCCAAAATTATGAGAAAAAATAAAAAAAGACTTAAAATTATTACTCAAGATCATCACGAAAACAAAGATACTCCTACCACGAGATATTTTCACGAAAAATTAAACTGTCTTAGAATTACGTTCTGAAAGTTTTGTTGGAAAAGAAATAAAAAATTATGAGAAAAAATAAAAAATGACATGAAAATCCTGTCCAGGATCTTCACGAAAGCCAAGATTCTCCTGCCTCGAGATTTTCACAAAAAAGTAAACCGCCTTAGAATTGCAATCTGAAAGTATAGTTGGAAAGAAAATTTAAAATTATGAGAAAAAATGAAAATCACCTGAAAATTCTGTCATATGATCGTCACAAAAGCAGAGATTCTAATTTCTTTAGATTTTCACGAAAAATTAAACCGTCTCGGAATTGCGTTCTGAAACTTTCATTAGAAAGGAAATCCAAAATTATGAGGAAAAATAAAAAATGACATGAAAATTTTGCCCCAAGATCATCACAAAAGCCAAAATTCTCATGCCACGAAATTTTCACGAAAAATTTAATCGTCACAGAATTGCGTTTGAAAGTTTCGTTGGAAAGAAAATCCAAAATTATGAGAAAAAACAAAAAAACCACCTGAAAATTATGTCTTATTATCGTCACTAAAGAAAAAATTCTCCAAACACGAGATTTTCACGAAAAATTAAATCACTTCAGAATTGCTTACTGAAAGTTTCATTGGAAAGGAAATCTAAAATTTTGAGGAAAAGTAAAAAATCACCTGAAAATACCACACCAAGATCGTCACGAAAGCCAAGATTCTCCTGTCTGGAGATTTTCACGAAAACTTAAACCGTCTCAGAATTGCGTTTAGAAAGTTCAGTTTGAAAGGAAATCCAAAATTATGACGAAAAGTAAAGAAATACTTGAAAATTATGCCCCAATAGCATAACGAAACCAAGATTCTCCTGCTATGAAATTCTCACGAAAAATAAAACCGTCTCAGAATTGCTTTGTGAAAGTTTTGTTGGAAAGGAAATCCAAAAAGTAAGAGAGAAAACAAAAAATCACCTGAAAATTCTGTCATAGAATCGTCACGAAAGCCAAGATTCTCCTACACATAGATTTCAAAAAATATTAAACCGTCTCAAAATTGTTCCGAAAGTTTCATTAGAAAAGAAATCCAAAATTATGAGAAAAAACAAAAAATGACTTGCAAATTATCAGAATTGCGTTCTCAAAGTTTCATTGCAAAGGAAATTCAGAATTAAGAGAAAAAACAAAAAATCACCTGAAAATTCTGCTCTAGGATTGTCACGAAATAAAAAATTCTCATGTCTCGAGATTTTCACGTAAAAATAAATCACCTCAGAATTGCGATTTGAAAGTTTCATTGGAAAGAAAATCTAAAATTACGAGGAAAAGTAAAAAAAGACTTGAAAATTCTACCCTAATTTTATCACAAAAACAAAGATTAAACTGTCTTAGAATTGCATTCTAAAAGTTTCATTAGAAAAAAAATCCAAAATTTTGAGGAAAAACAACAAATGACCTGAAAATCCTGCCCAGGATCATCACGAAGGCAAGATTCTCTTGTCTCGAGATTTTTATGAAAAATTAAACAACCTCAAAATTACGTTCTAAAAGTTTCGTTAGTAAGCAAATCTAAAATTATGAGAAAAAATAAAAAATCACCTGAAAATTCAGCGAAATGATCGTCACAAAAGTCAAGATTCTCCTGCCCATAAACTATCACGAAAAATTAAATCGTCTTAAAATTGCGTTCTGAAAGTTTCGTTAGAAAGAAAATTTAAAATTATGAGGAAAGACAAAAAATCACCTGAAAATTTTGCCCCAAAATCGTTACGAAAGCCAAGATTCTCCTGCCCATAATTTTTTACGAAAATTTAACCGTATCAAAATTACGTTTTGAAAGTTTTGTTGGAAAGAAAATTCAAAATTATGTGGAAAGATAAAAAATGACATGAAAATTTTGCCCCAAGATCACCATGAAAGCCACCACGAAATTTTGCACGAAAATTGAAACTGTCTGAAAATTACATTCTGAAAGTTTCATTAGAAAGAAAATCCAAAATTATGAGGAAAAGAAAAAAATGACATGATAATTTTGCCCGAAGATCATCATGAAAGCAAAGATTCTCCTGTCTCGAGATTTTCACGAAAATTTAAATCGTCTCAGAATTGCGTTTTGAAAGTTTTATTGGAATATAAATCTAAAATTATGTCAAAAAATAAAAAATTACCTGAAAATTATGCCCTAGTATCGTCAATAAAGCAAAAATTCTCTCGCTTGGAGATTTTCATGAAAAATTAAAACGTATCAGAATTGGATTTTGAAAGTTTCATTGGAATGAAAATCTAAAATTATGAGGAAAAGTATAAAATCACCTGAAAATATTGCCCCAAATCCATCACGAAAGCCAAAATTCTTCTGCCTGGATATTTTCAGGAAAAACTTAAATCGTCTCAAAATTGCGTTCTGATAGTTTATGAGGAAAAATAAAAAAAAGACTTGAAAATTATGCCCAAAGATCATCACGAAAGCGAAGATTCTCCTGTCTTGAGATTTTCACGAAAAATTAAACCGCATCTGAATTGCAAAGATCATCACGAAAGCGAAGATTCTCCTGCCTTGAGATTTTCACGAAAAATTAAACCGCATCTGAATTGCATTCTGACAGTTTCGTTGGAAAAAAAAACCTAAAATTATGAGAAAAAACAAAAAATCACCTGAAAATTCTGCCGTAGAATCGTCACGAAAACAAAAATTCTCCTGCCTCAAGATTTTCACGAAAAATTAAACCGCCCTAAAATTGCGTTTTAAAAATTTCATTAGAAAAGAAATCTATAATTATGAGGAAAAGTAAAAATTTACCTGAAAATATTGCCCCAAGATCGTCACGAAAGCCACCACGAAATTTTCACAAAAAATTAAACTGTTTGAGAATTGCATTCTGAAAGTTTCGTTGGAAAGGAAACCCAAAATTATGAGGAAAAACAAAAATTGACATGAAAATTTTGCCCCAAGATCATCACGAAAGCAAAGATTCTCTTGCCTCAAGATTTTCATGAAAAATTAAACTGTCTCAGAATTGCGTTCTGAAAGTTTCATTGGAATAGAAATCTAAAATTATGCCTGAAGATCATCACGAAAGCGAAGATTCTCTTGCCTCAAGATTTTCATGAAAAATTAAACTGCCTTAGAATTGTGTTCTTAAAGTTTCGTTGGAAAGTAAATCTAAAATTATGAGAAAAACATAAAATCACTTGACAATTCTATTATAGGATCGTCATGAAAGCAAAAATTCTCATGTATCGAGATTTTCATGAAAAATTAAACCGCCTTAAAATTGCGTTCTGAAAGTTTCATTAGAAAGGAAATCTAAAATTATGAGGAAAAGTAAAAAATCACCTGAAAATATTGCCCTAATATCGTCACGAAAGCCGAGAGTCTTGCCTAGATATTTTCATGAAAAATTAAACCGTCTCAAAATTGCGTTCTGAGAGTTTCATTTGAAATAAAATCCAAAATTATGAGGAAAAACAAAAAAAGACTCGAAAATTATGTCCAAGATCATTATGAAAACCATGATTCTCCTACCACGAGATTTCACTAAAAATTAAACTGTCTCAAAATTGCTTTTTGAAAGTTTCGTTGGAAAGAAAATTTAAAATTATGAGAAAAAACAATAAATGACTTGGAAATCCTGCCTCAGGATCATCACGAAAATGAAGATTCTCTTACCTTGAGATTTTCACGAAAAATTAAAGCTCCTCAGAATTGCGTTCAGTAAGTTTTGTTGGATAGAAAATTCAAAATTATTTGGAAAAGCAAAAAAATCACCTTAAAATTCACTCAGGATCGTTACGAAAGCTAAAATTCTCCTACCCAAAGATTTTCATGAAAAATTAAATCGCCTCACAATTGCGTTTTGAAAGTCTTGTTGTAAAGGAAATCCGAGATTATGAGGAAAAATAAAAAATCATCTGAAAATCTTGCCCCTAGATCGTCACCAAAGCTGAGATTCTCCCGCCCGAGATTTTCACGAAAAATGAAAATGCCTTAAAATTACGTTTTGAATGTTTCCTTGGAATGAAAATCCGAGATTATGAGTAAATACAAAAAAATCACCTGAAATCTTACCCCTGAATCGTCACCAAAGCTGAGATTCCACAACTCTTTTATTAAGTTAAAGGATGCTCCTAACTCATATTCGAAATAAACATGGGAAAAAAAAAAATTCACTCAAGCAAACATATATAGCATTCTATGTAGAAAGCATAGTAAAATCAAAAAACAAAAAATCTGAAATTATGAGGAAAAACAAAAAATTACCTCGAAATTCTACCTCAAGACCATCACAAAAGCTAAAATTCTCCTGGCACGAGATTTTCACGAAAAATTAAACCTTCTCAGAATTGCATTCTGAAAGTTTTGTTGGAATATAAATAAAAAATTACGAGAAAAAGTAAAAAAAATCACCTAAAAATTCAACCCAAGATCATCACGATAGCCAAGATTCTACTGTTCTGAGGTTTTTTTTGAAAAAATAAACCACCTCAGAATTGTGTTCAGAAAGTTTCATTGAAAGAAAATCCGAGACTTTGAGGAAAAACAAAAAATGACCTGAAAATTCTGCCCCTGAATCTTCATGAAAGTCAAGATTTCCCTGCCCTAAGATTTTATGAAAACAAAACCACCTTAGAATTGCATTCTGAAAGTTTCGTTGAAAAGAAATCCAAAATTATGAGAAAAAATAAAAAATCACCTGAAAATCTACCCCAAGATCGTTACGAAAGCCAAAATTCTAATACCCCGAGATTTTTACAAAAAATTAAACTGTCTCAAAATTGTGTTCTAAAAGTTTCGTTAGAAAGTAAATTCAAAATTATTTGGAAAAATAAAAAATCACCTGAAAATTCTTCCCTAGGATCGTCACGAAAAACAACATTCTCCTGCTCTAAGATTTTCACGAAAAATTAAATCGTCTCAGAATTACGTTCTGAAAGTTTCATTGGAAAGAAGATAAAAAATTATGAGAAAAAACAAAAAATCACCAGAAAATTCTGTCCTAGGATCGTCACGAATGCCAAGATTTTCACAAAAAATTAAACCATCTCAAAATTGCGTTTTGAAAATTTCATTGGAAAGTTAATCCAAAATTATGATAAATGCAAAAAATCACAAAAAATTTGCCCTAGGATTGTCACGAAAGCCAAGATTCTCCTATCCCGAGATTTTCAAAAAAAAAAAAACCTTTTCAGAATTGCGTTTAGAACAAAAGATTCTCCTATCCCGAGATTTTCAAAAAAAAAAAAACCTTTTCAGAATTGCGTTTAGAACGTTTGTTGGAAAGGAAATCCAAAATTATGAGAAAAAGTAAATAATGACTTGAAAATTTTGCCCCAAGATCATCATGAAAACCAAGATTATCCTGCCACAAGATTTTCATGAAAAACTAAACTATCTTAGAATTGCGTTCTGAAAGTTTCATTGGAAAGAAAATCCAAAATTCTGAGGAAAAATAAAAAATGACTTTAAAATTCTGCCCAAAATCGTCACGAAAGTCAAGATTCTCCAACTCCGAGATTTTCTTGAAAAACAAAATTGCCTTAGAATTGCGTTCTGAAAATTTCATTGGAAATGAAATCCAAAATTATGAAGAATAACAAAAAATCACTTGAAAATTCTGCCCCTGGATCGTCACAAAAGCCAAAATTCTCCTACCCCGAGTTTTTAAATAGTAAATATTAATGGAAATACTTATTTCATAGAACCCACAAAAACTGACCAGTTTTACTATCGATTAGAACCACATTTGAAATGGCAGAAACTATCATATATTATCGTTCTTAAAAAAATGAGCATTTATTACCACCTAAAATAAAACACTTATGTTAAACATATTGTCACGCACTCAGAAAAACCTGGGCCGAATTTTGGATATATTGGATGGGCTAGGAGGTTCACCCATATTCAAGCCCATATTTTATAGTCTTAAATAGGCCGCCTACGAAATAATCACATTATACATACGACTCTCTAAAAAAGTGGTGTGTTTTATTTGACTTTGTTTTATATGAATTGTTGTATTACAGATTTTAAATAACCATAAAAATTTCAGTAGTAGATTGTACGTAATTAAAGATGATCTCATTCATCTTGTAAGAATTTTATGTTCTATCCATTTTATTTCAAGTAGATACCACAGCTCTTTTATTAAGTTAAAGGATGCTCCTAACTCATATTCGAACTAAACATCAGAAAAAAAAAAAAAATTCATCAGACTCAAGCAAACATATATAGCATTCTGTGTAGAGAGCATAGTAACATAAAAAAACAAAGGGCTCAACAAACTGCAATGGAACACTTATATCAATACCCAGAAAATTCGGAATCCTTTATTATATATTAAATGATCCATCACAGATACCACAAATCCAAGCAAAAACACACAAATTAACAGCTAGCAAAAGTTCTAAATAAAACAAAACATAGATCAAAAGACCCATTTGATTTTGATCACCATTTTCAAAATTAGCAAAAACATAGGCTGTTTAAAATGCATGTATGTCAAGTCTGTGATCAGTGATAAGGGGCAGTCAACAATGTCCAACCAATTTCAAATTAGACGAAAGCATCAATGCACGCTTACTTTACACGAATCTCCCCAACTCTTTCAGCCCCCAATTCTTCAGCCCCATACTCCTCCGTCACCAAGCACCGCTGCCAAAACCATAGTCGTTATCATCTTCTCCAGATCTGAATCTATTCCCACTCCAACAAAGATAGGGACAGAGGAAATCCTTTAGGGTTACAGGGACTTACCTAGAGTGGGAGATCTGGTAAACGAGACAGCGGCGGCAGATGCAGAGCTGGAGTACGGCTACGCGGATGCGAACACCAGGTCGAAGGAGAAGCGCCACTCAACGTAGAGTCCAACGATGAGGCGGTGGGTGTACTGGACGTCGGAAATCTACTCGGAAGCTTTGTCGGGGTCGTGGGTGACGGTGGTGAAGATTGGGTCGGTGTGGAAGGAAATGTCGTAGGTGTTGTGTGTCTCCGACGCCAAGTTGTGGCCACTAATGTCGAACACCATTGTTGAACTTGAAAGGAAGATTGAGTGTGTGATTGTGTGTGTTTTGTTGGAGAGAAAAGGGTTTATGAAGGGAAATGTTGAGTGTGTGATTGTGTGTGTTTTGTTGGAGAGAAAAAGGTTTATGAAGGGAAAGGAGCAAAGGACTGTCGCGTACTGATTACAGCGCGTGGTTGTCTATAGGATTGCGACACGTGGATTTCCTAATAATTCCATTTCTTTGGGATTTTTTTTTAATCAATTTTTTTGGGATTTTTCTTAATAATACAAAATCTTGACTAAAAAGTATCCCAAAATCTTGACGTGACATCCTTGTATCATCATTGCATGTAGACATTAGGATTAGGAAGTGCCTTTTATGTACTATTGTTTTCGGAAAACAATTGAAATTGTAACTATATTAATAAGCCGATCATAAAATTGCAAAATTTTACAGTAAGGAATTAGAGTTTGTCCACCGTGAAAATGAGAGGGAAAAAAAAACACGAACTAATAATAATAGTAAAAATTTACAAAATTACACATATTAGTAATATTGAAATCAATTTTGCATTATTCACAAAAACCCATTCTCACTGAGTCTATTGACGTTGAGGCATTATATTAGGGGTGGCAATTCATATATTCATCTCGTATATTTTACTATATAGTAGGTTTTGTATCTATTTTATTTGATTATATACGTGAAAATAAGTATATTTTAATAAAATTCCAACTTTTGAGTTTTCATACATTAATTTTACATGTGTTGTGTTGCATATTTGCATTCATCATATAAATATCATAAATGTTTATTCATATCTTATCGTGTTATTGTCACTAGGTCAAATCGTGTTCATGTTATTTCGGAGACAAAAAATTGAGAGTCTTAATTGAATTTAAACTTTCTTAGAAGTATAGTAAAACCAAAATGAACTCGCGATAGACTTCCTTAATTTGTAAAATTATCATCATATCTTTTATGTTATTACCCCACACAGATTGAGTTTGTCAATGCAGTTTCTTATTCAACTAATAAGTTTTCAATGATCTAATTTTAAAAAAATATTTCCAAATTTTATTGAATAATTCATAACTTAAGTTGATGTTCACGAATAGGAACAAAAAGTTTTATATACTCAACAAAAAAAAAAAAAAACCCTAAAAACGTCATGGATAAAAGGAGAAACCCTTAATGAACAAAAGAAAACCAATCCTAACTAATAAAAGCTAATATTCCTAAAAAAAAAAAAAAGGTAAAGAATAAAAGGTAATTAGGGGATATTAACTAATGTGGTGGATGATCAGTAATAACGAGAGTCAGTGATGAAAGCCCAAGCAATGAGAAAGGAGAGGAAAGCATGTTGAGTGGCATAGTTGATCTGCTTGAGGCTCAGAAATCTGTTATCCCACCAACTCATCCCAAGAACACAAACCGGCTTCTCCATCTCTATGTTCAACACACAGCTGGCCAGTGTCTCCAACCCCTCTCTCTTATAGCCATCCATACCACTCACACTCGCCGCCACCTCTCCCAAATCCGCCTTCCACGTGGCCTCCACTCCAATCCCATACTCTTTCTGCAACCTCATCAGTTTCTCCTTCACACCCACTCCCACCAAAGTATGCAACTCATCCGAAAGCAAATCCGACAGAGCTGAAGGAATGTACGGAGAGTGGAGGATCTGGTAGATGAGGCAGACATTGCCGGTGCAGAGCTGGATCACCGCGATGTGGTTTTCTTCACTGTCAGGACACCACTCCACGTGGAAGCCGAAGATGAGGTGTTCCAAGGGGTAATCTCTCTTTAAGTCGGAAATCCAACCGGAGACGGTGCTAGGGTTGGAGGTGACGGTGGTCCAGATGGGGTGGCTGAAGTAGGATAAACGTACTTCGTAGCTCTGATAATCGGGTGGCTGTGATGGACCGGCAAAGATAAATGAATAACTTCCCGTTGATAGCAGATCTTCTTCTTCTTCTTCTTCCGGCTTTTTTAATATCACGTACTCTTCTAAGTTGGCAAATTCTTCCAGATTATCTTCGGTGGATGAATGTTGACTATAATCGAACTGCGATGGAGAATCGGCAGCAGCGGACAAGGTGAAAGATTCATCTTCATGTATATTCAGCATTGAGTCCAGATCTTCGATGCTCAATATCGCCATTGTTGAGAGTAATTTGAATGGGACTAATGGAAGAACTGTAAGTGTATTTATAATGTACAATGGCGCCCTACTCCTTGTTGAAGAAGGATTCCTAGTTCTATTGGAAACAGATTTTTGAATACAAAGATACGTTATATATATACTTGAAATGGATAAAGACCTGTACAATTAAGAACATTAATTGAGATTACTTAATTATATTGAGATATATTGGAACAACATTACTTATTGGAAAAGAGTTGCATCCAAACTATACAAGTAATATTCCGTTCGGGTATTTTTAGTATTAATATTTATAATATATTTATATTATTATTATTATTATTATTATTATTGAAATAATTAACTCGATCGACATGCAGTTCTTATTATGAAATTTTTAATTACATGCATGTACTGGGACAATTTGTAAACTAGAAAATCTATTCTGGTTTAATTAGATTTTTTGGAAAACAAACATTTCATGTAATTCTATGTATGATAAATTAAGTTTTCTGTTTAAATTTTTTGCCTATTTCATTTTGATGAATATTAGTGGCTTTTCCATTAAGTCCGGTTGTAGAATTTGGTTTTGGAGAAGATTTAATTTAATCTTCTTCATTTATTTAAGTGTGAAATACATAATTTAAAAAGGTTACATGTATATTGTTGATGTAGAAATGAAGAAGCTATGTATTTATTTGCATGATACATATATAACATGCATGCACAATGGAGAAGTAGAGGAGAAGAACATGATTGATCAACATGCATGCAGTGCTTGTTAATGGTGGATAGATGGCAATTAGATGAGGACATTCACTCTTATAAAGCCCAACACTCTAGCAACGATTCGTATTAACTGTGAAACCGCACCCCCTATAATTCCGACAAGAGTGCCTTTAGCGGTGGATAAACCTAATTCACACCGGTGATGGTCGTCCCAACAGTTATTATGCCACCTTGAGATCTAATGCAGCTCAGCCTTACGGGAGCCCCGGAGACGGGCTGGCTGCCGGGGAGGCAGATTCCGGTGGGGGTGCAGCATTTTTCTAATTTTGAACTATATCTTAAAATTAGGCAAGTTTGAATTTTGAAGTAGATATGGGTTAGGGTTGGGCTGATATATATAAATTGATCATCTACATGATAACTTCTCAATTATAGTGGTAAAATTGAAATCGACCCACATGCATATTTTTGTAGAACATATAAAAATCTTACTTTAATTTACAGATATTACAAAGTAACATCTTAACTAGCAGTTGTGATCTATACTACATTTGATGAATTTCACTAGACATATAATGTTTAGGAAAAATGCAATTTTTGTTTTATAAATTTGATCATGTGCATTTTCAAAAACTAACTTTACAAACTTTTGTAATGATACTTTTAACATCTAACTATCTTTCAACCTTACTTTGATTTAAGTTGAATTGAAATTTCAATTTCGGATGATAAAAGCTAATATGCTTGTTGATGATGCCGATATGACGCTCCAAATTAACAATTTATATTGTATGAAGAGAATTGATCTACTTAATATTAATTTGAGATTCAAAAAATTATCTATGTGCCCGGATGAAGGATTTTCTCTCCATTAATTCGTCACACTAATTAAACTTGAACTACAAGTGGAAAAACTAAACTTATAATAGTGGACCACTGTAGAATCCCATAAAGTTAGAAATTGAAAAATGGATAAGGTAGAATTATATGATCAAAATTCAAAACTTCCCAATTTATTCACATAATGTTTATGCAATTATGTGAAAATAGAAAACAAAGTATTAAAGAAATGCGGATAAGGGCAAGATCGATTGCATCCATAAATTACTGAAATTCTGAAATTAAACCAAATTCAAAATTTTAGAGTAAAATGTATCAAAGAGCACTCATCATTCTGGTGATAAAAAATAAATGACTCCACTAAAATAAAATGTATTGTATTAATTAAATTAATAAAATATTTATTAATGCATGGTAGCCACCGACAAAGTAATAAAAATCCAATGTGATAATGTTGAATTACGTTTTTCTACTCTAGTTTGTAGCAACTAACTAATTTAATTTTACAAATCCAAGTCTTACTTGGACAAATTTTGTCAATAATAATCCATGTAAAATAGCAAATCTGTTCAAGCCTAGCTATATTTGAAAGCGCTGAAGCGTAACTAGCCAACTAAATCATTCCCTTATTAATTACATAAAATTTTAAGTCTAACTTTTAGATGCTTTATAGCTGGTCTGATAAATATTAGGGAAAGTTACAATTTTGTCATGTAATTTAGGTCTCATTTTTTACCATTTTACATATTTCAAATTAATTTGGTTCTTTAATTGTCTTTTTTTTTCTTTCTAATTTTTGTCGGATTTTTAATTTTTGTCTAAGTGGACACTGAAATTGCTGATGTAGACAATTCAAATGAAATGAGAATAAAATTGGAAAAAAGAAATTATAAGATCGAAATTAGTATACATAAAATTGATGTTAAAAAAAATGGATAAGATTTAATTTACATGACAAAAATTGAGTTTTTCCCTAAATTTATTACCAAAGTTTTAATTAGATTTCCTTTTATATATAGTACATATTATCTAAAATAATATCAATCACTTTTCAAGTTTTTACTTAAACGTTGAGTATTAAAATTATATATATATATATATATATATATATATATATATATATATATATATATATCTCGATACGATTTAATATATTTTGTGAAGGGACAAATATATAGGAAGGCCCATGGGTTCAAGAAATTAATAAATAGAAAAAAATATTCATTTGCATATTTGATTTCCAAACTAAATAAACAAGATTATATTAATAATAAACGCCAATATAAAATAGAAATCCTGTTTGATTAATAAACAGGAATTATTCCATGAATATATAGTAGGGATGCCATTTCGTGCTATCATATTTTTTTGTCTCATAAGTCAACCTTGATTGGTTTCATAACAATCATGTTTTTTAAAACACATGCAACCTGGTCTGAAAAATTGGAACAATATTGCTCAATTGTGGTCCTAAAACACAACCTGATCTTGTGGTCCTATTTTGACAGTAACATTCCAAATTTGATGAAAATTTGTCATGATGTGACTACATTAATTAAACAAAATATATTGTATTAATTAGATTAATGAAATTTTCAATAGTGGACCACCGACAAAGTATATACAAAACAAATGCATGTGATAATTAATGTGTTAAAGTACGTTTTTTTTAAACCCAGAAGTACGTTCTACTCTAGTTTGTAGCTACTAATTAACTTAATTATACTTAATATATAGTACTATATACTTGAAATGGATAAAGACCTGTACAAATAAAGCAAAAATTAATTAAATATGTATTTAACATATAAATACTCCAACAAGCATAATATAAAAATTAATTGAGCCTTTATTAGATTAGGATTAACATTAATCTTCTCCATTTATTTAAGAGTGAAATAGATAATATATGTATTGTTGATGCAAACAGAGACGGACGCACGTTAGGGCCAAGGGGGCACTGGGCCCCTGAAATTTTTGTAAAATACTAAGGGTATTTTCGTCTTTTCACATTTTTTTAATTAAAAAATATATATATATTGAAATTTTATTAATCAAGCAGTGGCTCTTCCAAAACTTACAGTGGCTAGAAATTTATTTTTTCCTTCATCTTCACCCTTAATTTTCCCCTCCTCTCTCACACACAAATCCTAATTTCATTTCTCCCAATTGTTTCTCCATAGAATTTTAAGGTAAAGTGTTCTCTTTATATTATTTGTTTGTTTTTTTTTTTTTCATTATTATTGTTGATTTATTATGCCTTAAAGTTATATATGTGATGTAGTAGTGTGAAGTTGGAAAACATTGATAAATAATTTGGCATTTTATTTACGAATTGTTTATCTATACTTAAGATTTGAATTATGAAAAAACTATGTTGTGGTAGGAGATGAAAAAACTTATTTTGTTGAATGCCTAAATTATTTTATTCGCTAAATTACTATAGGATTTAATTTCTTTTGAGAAAGAAAAAAATCAAAAAAATTATTTTGTTTACTTAACTCTTGAAATTTCAAATTTTTTTTTGCTCAAATCTCATTTTATTTTACTTATCCTTTGAAATTTAAATTCTTTTGCTCATAGGTTTTACCAAGTTCTTGAACTTTTAATGTATTTCTAATATTTGTCCTTTTTTATAGATAATGGAAAGATACTTCGGAAAAATGCAACCTACTATGAAGACATCATCATCTTCTGTCAATGCACCTCTTATTCAACCTCAACTATCATTGAGTCAAGATAAAAATAATAGTTGCATATATTGAAAAAGATGTATTTAGAAATGTTAGTAATGAAGCAATTATGCAACAATTTCATAACATGAAAAATAGAAGAGAAATGTTGTAATACATTGATTTTATTGAGATTGTGATATATATATGCTCTATCTCAAATATTATTGTAACTTTTTATTGATTGACTTGGGCCCTCTGAGTCGAAATCCTGGGTCCGTCACTGGATGCAGACATCAACAATCTACATATATAGCATGCATGCATGCAACTTATTGAAGCTGCTATATCATAAACTTGCATAATGAGAAGTAGTGGAGAAGAATATCAGCAAGCTATATTGATGGCAATTAGATGGTGACATTCACTCTTATAAAGCCGGAGACTGTAACAACGATTCGTGTCAATAGTGGAACGACACCCCCTACAACGCCGACGAAAGTGTCGTTAACGGTGGATAAAATGGGACAGATAGTTGCATTGAGTGGAAGGTTAACGACGGCAACGCATGGAATAGAGAGGAGGTTAATGGGGGTGAGTATTCCCGTTAGGTTAGTAGCAGTAATGGTAAATCGTCCATTCACACCGGTGGTGGTTGTTCCAACAGTTATTATGCCACCTGAAGATGCGATGCAGTTCAGTCTTATGGGAGCTCCGGAGACGGGCTGGCTGCCAGGGAGGCAGATTCCAGTGGGGGTGCAGCAAAGGACGCCGGAGACTTGCAAGTTTCTGAAGATTGCAACACCGTGGGCTAGTGGATTTGCAGTGGCAAAGAGGATGAGAGTGATGAGGAAAAATGCACAAGGATGGTTATAAGCCATTTTTGTATGTATTGATATTTTTTGACAAGTATGCTATGTTTATATGTATTGATATTTTGGATTTGTTGTGTTTGAATGTAAGGAAAGTACCCCTATTTTAGCTGGGTTTTTTTTTTGGTTGAGATTTGTTATACTCGGTCAGTAAATCCATACGGATAAGTCATGTAGGCTACTGATAAGGCTACTAGCCATCAATTAAATTATATTATTTAGGCTACTGGCCACCGATTAAATTACTACGGATAAGTCATGTAGGCTACTGATAAGGCTACTGGCCATCAATTAAATTATATTATTTAGGCTACTGGCCATCGATTAAATTACTACGGATAAGTCATGTAGGCTACTGATAAGGCTACTAGCCATCAATTAAAATTATTTAGGCTACTGGCCACCGATTAAATTATACTACTGATAAGCCATGTAGGCTACTGATAAGGCCACTGGCCATCAATTAAAATTATTTAGGCTACTGGCCACCGATTAAATTATGCTACCGATAAGCCATTTAGGCTATTGATAAGACAATTGGCCACCGATTTGGCCTTCTTTGCTACTGGTATTAAACACACATGATCGGTCAGGAACATTTTCAGATCAATAAAACAATTGAAGGATAATCAAAGGGATAAAGCTTGAAGAATAACACCTGTGAAGACAGATGTCAAGCCTACAATGACACAGTTGTTACCTACTACTTCATGCAGCAGTACATCTGTAACTAGACTCACCACTTGTATAAGCTATTACAGTAGCTATAATAATAGCTTTTACTATTTTTAGATTAAAACTCCACTATAAAAGGGAGAGTTACTACCCAAGAAAGGATCATCGAGCAATAAAAACAATTTCTTTTTACCTCTCTTATTCATAGCATAATCGGTCACCAAGTAGCCTCAATACTCCTCCACTGTTTTCAATTGCTAATCGGTCGGTGCAAATAATTAACCCCGCATAATTACTCACAAACTATCAAGTTTATTTGGAAGTTGATCTTTTGCATCAACAAATTGGCGCTAGAAAGAGGGGGAGAAGACTACAACATATCAAACATGTCTCGACCTACTGATGATATTCCAAGGAGTCCAACAAGCTCGACCGATAACCATAATCAAGATAATCATGGTCGAAATAAGGACCAAACACAAATCAATCAAGTCCCGACAGAAATTGTCGTAGAACATCTTACCCAAGCCCCTGAGCTATGGGCGGTACTGACTTCTATATGCAGGCAGCAGCTAGAGGTTGCAAAACGAATCAATCGGGAGGAACCAGAAGTAGACTCACATATGGAAACTAATAGACGTGGAAGACCAGAACATCCAATTCAAAGTCAAGTGGTGGAGAGCCCTCGCCCATCCTTGAGAAGGACACACCATCGAAGAATGCACTCTCGAACTGCCAGTGTGTTTGACCGACTAGGAGCAACCGCTAATCCACCACATTAGCATAAACGTGAACACCTACCAGATACAACATCTCGGTCAGCTAGACGAAAGATAGACCGAGAACCAATACCAGCACCACAAGCTCCCACTCGTGGAAACATCCTAACAAATGGAGCTAATCAAGGGTCGGGTCTCGCTCATGACCTGGTGGAAATTCAACGTCTACGGGATCGCATTACGGAGTTGGAAAGTAGACAACGTCATGCCCCTGACCTAGGGGAGAACTCCTTGGAGAAGGTATCTCCCTTTTCTCTTCAAATATTATCTGAACTATTACCGAATAAAATGAAGTTACCACAAATCGGACTCTATAATGGGGAGACCGATCCTATTTCACACCTAGATAAATATTTATCTTGGATGGAGCTCCAGGGAGCGACCAATGCGATTTTGTGTCGGGTTTTTCTTATGACCTTAGGTGACCGAGCCCACCGATGGTACAGAATGTTGCCAAAACACTCAATCCATCCACGGAAAGAACTTTCTTCACTTTTTTCGGCTCAATTTATGAGATCTAAAATTAGGACAGTACCCAAAGAGAGGCTAGTTGCTATAAAACCAAACAAAGATGAATCATTAAGGGAATATTTGGATCGATTTAACAAACAAATAATGGAGATGGAGAAGATATCCGATGATGTCATTTTGATGGCGGTAATCTCGGGGCTACGTCCACAAAGTCGGTTTTGGTGGTCTATCCATGAGCAGGGGCCTCAAACTTACCAAGATTTCTTAGTAAGAGCAGAAAGACATATTTGTGCAGAGGAGGCGGTGAATTCTCAGCATGATAATCGGATAGATAGAGTAAGGGAAGCTCAAGGTCGAAAAGAGACAACAAAAGAGCCAACCGAGGAGAAGATAAGTCGGTCAGGGGCCGCTTTCAAGCCATTTGATACCACTCAAGAACAATATGTTAAGAGTATATTGACACTCAAACCAGAAGAGGTGTATGAACAAGTGAAAGAGATGGAAATTCTCCCTCCAGTAAGACCTTTGATGAAAAATCCTACTGAGTTAGATCACAGTAGGTACTGCAGATACCATCGATCAGTAGGTCATAACACTGATGAGTGTCGTGACCTACTAAGAGCCTTTTTTCGTTTGATTGAGAAAGGTAACCTGAAAAGATTTACAAAGAAACCTCCGACCGAAGAGAAGCTGATTGAAGGACCACAACAACAAGGTGAACAAGACCGACCACCAGTACCAGAACGCCCTATGCCGAAGATTTTTTCAATAGTCAACATGAACGATTCGTCACTCGGGGTTTCTAATCAGAAAAAGAAACAACGGATACGAGAAACTACCAACGCTTATCAGCGATGCTTTATGATGTCCTCCGGATCAGGATCAAATACCACATGAGGTACAATGCATTATAATGATTTAGAGGCAGCTGTAGGGATCATTCATCCTCATAATGATCCATTGATAGTCACTCTCGAAATTTTAAGGACCCCAGTACATAGGATAATGATTGATACAGGGAGTTATGCAAATATCATGTATTATGATATTTATCGGCAACTAAGCGCAAACACTTTACCAGTTCGAAAGTGCAATGATGTGATAACCGGATTTGGTGGGTGTTCAACAGTACCTTTAGGAGTAATTGATTTACCAATTGAACTCGGAGATGGTGAAATTAAGAAGACAATCATTACAGAATTTGTGATAATGGAAGCAGACTCAGTACCTAACTACAATGTAATTCTGGGAAGACCAGCACTCTATCGGCTCCATGCTTCAGTATCTATGTATCATTATTGTTTAAAGTTTCCGACTCCATTCGGAGAAGGGATTGTTCGGGGAAATCAACGTGAAGCGATGGAATGTCAACATTTACTTAAACCCATGGAGATATATTTAATGGAGAATGAAGACCCAGGACATATAGCTGACCGAGTAGGTCAAGAAAATTTCGAAGAAGAACAAAACCACCAAGAAGAACTCTTAGTACCTGGGCATATTGAGGTATGTGAGACTCTGGATCCACGAAAGGATGATAGAAAGAAGCGAGCATAGCCTGTAGAGGAGATAGATATAATAGTCATGGATGATACAGTACCCAAAAGTGAACTTAGAATCGGTCAAAATTTACAAGAACCCATTCGAGGTGACCTCATGGATTTTTTACGAGCTAATTTGGATGTATTTGCTTGGACCCACTCCGATATGATTGAGATTGACTCAGAAAAAACATGTCACCGATTGAGTATTGATCTCAAAGTTAAACCAGTAGCTCAAAAAAGAAGGAAATTGGGCCCTGAAAGGTATGAAGCTTTAAACTTAGAGGTCTTAAAACTACTTGGGAATGGATTCATAAGGGAAGCAAGGTACCCCAAATGGGTGGCTAATCCCGTGTTGGTTCGTAAACCGAATGGGGCTTGGAGACTTTGTATTGACTTTACTGATCTTAATAAGGCATGCCCGAAGGATAACTACCCATTACCACACATAGATCAGATGGTGGATGCCACCGCTGGACATGAGCTAATGAGTTTTATGGATGCTTACTCTGGATATAATCAAATTCCAATGCACCCAGACGATGAGGAGAACACTGCCTTTATGACCGACCGAGGACTTTACTGGTATCGAATGATGCCCTTCGGCTTAAAGAATACAGGCGCAACATATCAAAGGTTAGTCAATAAAATGTTTGCAAAACAACTCGGTCATACAATGGAAGTATATGTCGACGATATATTGGTTAAAAGTTTGAAGGCGCGTGATCATATCACACACTTAGTCGAAATGTTTGGAATATTGAGGGAATATAAGATGAAGTTGAATCCGAAGAAGTGTGTTTTTGGTGTTGGCTCAGGAAAATTTCTCGGCTATATGGTCAGTCAAAGAGGCATAGAGGTCAATCCTGCCAAGATAACTGCAATCATCAACTTACACCCACCGACTAAGCCCAAACAAGTACAGAGTCTTACCGGCCGAGTAGCAACCCTTAGTCGGTTTATCTCTCTATCCACCGACAGATGTAAGCCCTTCTTTGACACTATCAAGAAAAATAAGAATTTTCAATGGAATGAGGAATGTTAGAATGCTTTTGAGAAATTGAAAGAATTTTTAGCATATCCTCCTGTCATGGCAAAACCTTTGCCGAATGAAGTTCTTTACTTATACTTGGCGGTTTCAAATTGGGCAATTAGTGTTGTTCTTATTCGGCATGATGGACATATACAACATCCTGTATATTATGTGAGTCAAGCCTTGCATAATGCTGAAATAAGATACCCACCGATGGATAAGTTAGCATATGCCCTGATTATATCAGCTCGAAAACTTCGACCTTACTTTCTTGGTCACCGAATAGAGGTTCTAACTAACTACCCCTTGAGACAAGCTCTACAACGACCAGATGCATCAGGACGAATGTTAAAGTGGTCGGTGGAACTTGGTCAATATGATATCTCTTACACACCAAGAACGGCAATCAAAGATCAAGCTGTAGCTGACTTCATTGTGGAATTTTCACCACCGGTTGAGTTGCAACGTGAGTTGACAGTGCCTTGGAGACTCTTTGTTGATGGATCTTCATCTGTAGAAGGGGCCGGTGCTGGTATAGTACTACTCGGCCCTGGTCAACAGTGCTACTGCACAGCACTAAAATTAGAATTTTCTGCAAGCAACAATGAAGCTGAGTATGAAGCTGTATTAGCAAGACTACAAATGGCGAAATCCCTAGGAGTAACCAATGTCACTCTACATAGTGACTCACAATTGGTTATAAGTCAGATTCGAGGCGCATATGTTGCCAAAGATGAAAAGATGGTACGATATCTTAGCCAGGTTAAAAAAAGAATGGAGGAGTTACAGGTCCAAGTAGAACAAGTACCTAGAGCTGAAAATGCTCAAGCTGATGCATTGGCTCGATTGGCATCAGGGGCCGGAATAGCCAACTTAACAACAATTGAAGTCGGTCGGCAAGTGGCGCCTTCAATTGTGATCGATTGCAATATGATGGAGATAGACGAGAAATCAAGCTGGATGAGTCAAATTAAAAGTTATCTGTAGAGAGAAGAAGTCCCCGATAACCCCATCCAAGCCCGTCAACTTCGTATTAGAGCTACAAGATACACCTTAGTAGAAGGGGTACTTTACAAAAAAGGATTTTCACTACCACTACTGCGATGTCTTGATGAAGAGGATGTTCAGTATGTTATGAGAGAAATCCATGAAGAAATCTGCGGCAATCACTCGGGGGGCCAAGCCTTAGCATTTAAAATCATCTGCCAGGGATATTTTTGGCCAAACTTAAAGAATGATGCAATTGAATTTGCTCGAAAATGTGAAAAATGTCAGCATTTTGCACCATCGAATAGATTTCCAGCCCATGACTTAACTATGGTGATAAGTCCATGGCCTTTTGCGAAATGGAGGATTGATTTAATCGGACCACTACAATTGGGAAATGTGGAGTTAAGTATGTCATTGTCGCAGTCGATTACTTCACGAAATGGGTAGAGGTTGAACCTCTAGCTAAGATTACTGAAAACAAGATGGTAGATTTCGTATGGAAGTCGATAATATGTCGATTCGGAATACCACACTCTATCGTGACCGATAATGCTAAACAATTTGATAACACCGAGTTTAAAGAATTTTGTGTTGGGCTACATATTCGAAATCATTTTCCTACACCATACCATCCGCAGTCCAACGGTCAAGTTAAAGCAGTCAATAAAATTCTCAAGTACACATTGAAGACTCGGTTAGAAGAATCAAAGGGGTGTTGGCCCGAAGAGCTACCAAGAGCACTCTGGTCTTATCGGACTACTTATCGAACAGCTATTGGGGAAACTCCTTTTTCATTGGCCTTTGGGACGGAAGTTGTTATCCCTGTAGAAATTGGAATCCCATCGTACCGAGTTGTGAATTATAATGAGCATCAAAGTGACAAAAATCATAAAACAGAGCTGGACTTAGTGGAGGAAAAGAGAAGGGACGCTGGCCTAAGGAATGCAATATTGAAACAAAGAAGTGCACGTTATTTCAATCGTCAAGTACGGAGTAGAAGGTTCCAAGTTGGAGACTTGGTGCTAAAAAAAATACAAGACCAAAATTTGGCACCACTCAAACCGACTTGGGAGGGCCCTTTTAAGGTAGTACGAATTTTACCCAACGGAGCTTATGAGTTAGAAACCATGGAGGAGAGAAAATTAAGGCATCCATGGAATGTACAACATCTCAAAAAATACTATCAGTAGGTACTTAGTTTTTTAAGACTTTCTTTTTCTTTTGTCGGTCTTGTTTTCTCTTTTGTCGGTCATCCTAAACCTCATGTAAATTTTACTTGTTAAATAAAGTATGTTGTTATCTAGCTACTGATCCAAAAAAAAATGAAAATTGAGCATTAAAGTTCAAAGTACGAGAATGTCTTACATAAGAGAAAATCAGTTCAGAATGAAGAAATAAGCTCTTACAAAACAAAAACAAAATATAATCTAAGTCTCGGCAACATCTTCCCCAGTGGCCTCCTGCTGACCGACAAGCTCCACATCAGACCGACCGACAACATCAGCAGTCTCCGTCTCCTCCTCCGTACCAAAATCCGGTACCCAAGAGAGACTCTTTTTCTCAATAAAAGCCAGTAGCTCGGCCTTCAAAGACTCGACACCAACACTTGGGTCTTTCACCATGCTTTTGATGATATCTTCCTTAGCCAGCACATAAGCCAAGTTGTAATCAGCAACATACTCCGAAGAAGCCTTAAAATTCTCCACTGTCTTCTCGGTGATCTCATCTTTCACTCGGGCTACCTCTTCAGCAACTTTTTCCTCGAGAGAACTCTTAAGTGCTTCAATCTCTTTCTCCTTCTCAGTTAAAGTCTTCTCCGCTGCGTTTGCCCTCTTTCTTACCTCTCTCTCGGCTTTCTCAGAATCTTTTAGTCGTTGTCTTAACTCTGCTGAAACCCCATTTTCTGCCTCATAGTTGGTCTTCAAAGAACCAAGTTGGTTACCCATTATCAGATATTCGTTCTCCATCTTCACCATGTCAGCCCTCGCCTTCACAAGAAAATCCAGACACCGACCACCCATAACCATGGCCGAAGTGATTTGCTCAGAAGTAGTCATGGATCCAGCATACTCCTCCATCTTCGGGGTCCAAGATCGAAGTGGGATTTCACTTGCCTCTCGAACATCCTGAGGAAAATCTTCCAAATTTCTTGATGCTGGGGTAACCACCGAGCAGTAGTCTCGATAAAAAGTTGGTTTTTTCCCCTTTTCCATTTGAGTCGACCGATTAGGATCCAAGTCAAAGAAGAGACCACTCTTATCGGTCGGCAACCTCCTAGAGGGAGCAGCTACAGGACGCGGGGCGTGATGCAATGATAACACAGTTGATTGAGAGGGAGGATTAGTAGATACCCGCTGTCTTTTCTCGTGGGCTGCTCTCCCGGCTGCTGGGGTAGGTGCTGAGTAAGGCCTCTTTGGTGCTGCAGGAGCCTTTCCATTCCTCTTGGACATACGTGCGAGGATATCATCTTGCTCCATGAATTGCCAAGGTTTTTTCCTATATTCAACTACAAATCAAGTATATATTCATTCAGTAATCTTAAAAACATGTTTTAGATAAATAGTAGCAAGTAAAATTACTGAAGATTACCAAAAATCGGAGGCGTAAGTTTCTCGTCGGGATGATAGGTGCTAAGTTCGGCCTCAAATAGAGCTCTCTCGGTCACTAGATATAAAAAATTAGGCCTACAAAAAGAAAAATTATTAAGGATATTAGAACACTAAAAAATAAAGTAATTTTAGGGAAAGCACTTACGGCACTCGGAGGCATAAGTTGCTCGAGGGCAAATAGACATTCCATCTCTTTCAAAATTCGGTGTCGACCAATTCCCACCAATAAAAAACCACCTTTCACACCAATTTTTAACACTATCGGCTATCCCAGTTAAAAACCTACTCGCATTCCTCCTGGCTAAGTAAAACCACCCCGAATTTACTCCATCAGCTCTAACTTGGAATAAATAAGACATCTCAGTAGGTGTAGGAATACTCCAACCCTCCCGGTGAAACAGTAGTATGGTCCCAATGAGGAGTGACCATGCATTTGGGGACAATTGACTAGGGGCAATCCCCCACTCAAAAAGGTATTCGGTGATAATCCTAGGTAAGGGAAATCTAAGGCCAGAATATAGCATCCGATAATGAACACTACTACAACCGACAGGAGGCCTATCTATAGACTCACCGACTTCAGGTAAAAATAAAGTAACATCACCTGGAATACGATATGTACGCCTATATGCATCTAACCTTTCAAAATCAGTATCACTACGAATTCGGCTGGCTAAAAATTTTGTTGCCGAATAGGTACTAGGAGGTGGTCTAGCCCAAATTTTTTCTATTTCCTCTCTATCGGTCTGAGATACCTCACTAGAGTCTCTAGTCATCCTTAATGGTTCGACCGATATCGTACGAGACTCTCCCTCACCCTCTCCGTCACTATCAAATTGAAATTCATATTCTCTCAGTACACTACTTGTACTTCGTGAATCTTCTCCACTCATAATCACTATAAATATATACAAGATAAGGAGAGACCGATTGAAGAAAAAAGATGGTGACCAATAGCGTACCTTAATTGGTGACCGTTTAGCTCTCTTTAAAAGTTTTTTTTTAGGAATTTTTGAAGGGTGCTGATAGAGAATGAAGAGAAAACCACTATTAATAGGGAAAAGTTTCTTGGAAAGTGGGCAACCTAAAATTTTCGCCTAAGGTAACCCTAATTTTCGCAGGCAAAAAAATATATATATATATAAAAGTGACCGATAGATTTTTGGATCCATTTCTTGGTTATTACCAAAAACCGAATCCAAGGGGCCATTGTTATACTCGGTCAGTAAATCCCTACGAATAAGTCATGTAGGCTACTGATAAGGCTACTGGCCATCAATTAAATTATATTATTTAGGCTACTGGCCACCGATTAAATTACTACGGATAAGTCATGTAGGCTACTGATAAGGCTACTGGCCATCAATTAAATTATATTATTTAGGCTACTGGCCACCGATTAAATTACTACGGATAAGTCATGTAGGCTACTGATAAGGCTACTAGCCATCAATTAAAATTATTTAGGCTACTGGCCATCGATTAAATTATACTACTGATAAGCATGTAGGCTACTGATAAGGCCACTGGCCATCAATTAAAATTATTTAGGCTACTAGTCACCGATTAAATTATGCTACTGATAAGCCATTTAGGCTATTGATAAGGTAATTGGCCACCGATTTGGCCTTCTTTGCTACTGGCATTAAACACACATGATCGCTCAGGAACATTTTCAGATCAATAAAACAATTGAAGGATAATCAAAGGGATAAAGCTTGAAGAATAACACCTGTGAAGACAGATGTCAAGCCTACAATGACACGGTTGTTACCTACTACTCCATGCAGCAGTACATCTGTAACTAGACTCACCACTTGTATAAGCTATTACAGTAGCTATAATAATAGTTTTTACTATTTTTAGATTAAAACTCCACTATAAAAGGGAGAGTTACTACCCAAGAAAGGATCATCGAGTAATAAAAACAACTTTTTTTTACCTCTCTTATTCATAGCATAATCGGTCACCAAGTAGCCTCAATACTCCTCCATTGTTTTCAATTGCTAATCGGTCGGTGCAAATAATTAACCCCGCATAATTACTCACAAACTATCAAGTTTATTTGGAAGTTGATCTTTTGCATCAACAAGATTCTTGAAAGTGTTTTTTTTTTTTTTTTTTGAACAATATCTCCAAATTAGGCAAGTTTGAATTTTGAAGTAGATCGTTAGGGTTTGGCTGATATGAATTGATCTTAATTATATGTGATAAATTCTCAATTATAGTGGTAAAATTCAAATTGACCCACAATGCACATTTTTTTAGAACATGCAAAATCCTTGAAAAAAAAATGCACCTTTTGTTCTAAGTTTGATATCGAACATGTGCATTTTTAAAAATTAACTTCACAAACTTCTATTATGACTATTCATGCAATAATTCATATGATATCGTCGCATGTAGGATGTTAGGTGAGACGAAACGTTATATAATCTTATATGAGACCGATATTAACTGTGTTGAATGAATTGACTCGTTTTTATTGATATATATATAAACTCTGATGTATATAAGATCTCACATGAGACCGTCTCACATATGATCTACTCGATTCTTTAACATCTAACTTTGTTTCAACCTTAATTTGGTTTAAGTTGAAATTTCTATTTCAGGCGATAAAATTAAGCTACTATGATCGCTAACTGTTGATGATGCCAGAGACGGACCGAGAGGGGGCCAAGGGGGCACTGGCCCCCCTGAATTTTTTCCAAAATAATAGGGGTATTTTCGTCTTTTTACATTTTTTATTAAAAAAAAAGAAAAAATATTCAAAACTTATTAAACATGCGTGTGTATCAGTAGTTCTTCTTACACAGGCTAAATAGGGATGTAAATGAACCAAGCCGTTCGTGAACTATTCGAAGCTCGGTTCGATAAAAGTTTGTTCGAATTCGTTTATTGTGATTCGTTAAGATAAACAAACTCAAATTTGGTGATATTCGGCTTGATAGCTCGTGAACATGTTAGTTAGAAAGCTCGTGAGCTAGTTCGTAAGATATAATACTAATACTGTATTCGTTAAATTAGGCTTGAGTTCGTTCGGTAACTAAACAAACCAAACTCAAATACTCAATAGTTTGGTTCCACTCGATTCGATTACATCCCTAAGGCCAAACTTCATTTTCATCTTCATTCTTCATCCTTAATTTTTCCTTCTTTCTTTCACACACATAAACCCTAATTTCATTTCTCTCAATTGTTTCTCCATAGAATTTCAAGGTAACGTGTTCTCTTTATATTATTTGTTTATTTTCTTCTTTTTTTTTCATTATTATTGTTGATTTATTATGCCTTAAGTTATATATGTGATGTAGTAGCGTTAAGTTGAAAATATTGATAAATAATTTGGCATTTTATTTACGAATTGTTTATATATACTTAAGATTTGAATTATGAAAAAAATTATGTTGTGGTAGGAGATGGAAAAACTTATTTTGTTGGATGCCTAAATTATTTTATTGGTTAAATTACTATAGGATTTAATTTCTTTTGAGAAAGAAAAAAAATAAAAAAAAAATATTTTGTTTACCTAACTCTTGAAATTTCAATTTTTTTTGCTCAAATCTCATTTTATTTTACTTATCTCTTGAAATTTGAATTCTTTTGTTCATACGTTTTACCAAGTTCATGAATTTTTAATATATTTCTAATATTTGTCCTATTTTTATAGATAATAGAAAGAGTTTTTTCAGCAATGAAGATCATTAAGAGTTCTCTTTCGCAATTGAATGAGTGATATACTATTGAATGATAGTTTAGTTGCATACATTGAAAATGATGTATTTAGAAATGTTAGTAATGAAGCTATTATACAACGATTTCAGAATATGAAAAATAGAAGAATCTTGTAATACATTGATTTTATCGAGATTGCAATATATGCTCTTTCTCTAATATTATTGTATCTTTTTTATTAATTGACTTGGACCCCCTGAGTCAAAATTCTGGGTCCGTCACTGGATGATGCTGATGCATGTGACAATCAAATTAACAATTTATATTCTATGAAGAGAAAATTAATCTTCGTGCCATTAGTTAGAGAATTTTTTTTTATCTATGTGCTCCAAATTTAAGATTTTCATTCCATTAATTCGTCACAATTATTAGTACTGAAAGTTGATTCTTTTTTTTATTAAAACTGGACTACAAGTGGAAAAGATAAACTTAGTGGATCACTATGGAATCCGTAAATTAAGTTAGAAATTGAAAAATGGATATGGTAGAATTATATGATCAAAATTGAAAACTTCCCAATTTATTTTCTGTATGCAATTATGTGAAGAATAGAAAAACAATATATTATTGAAATTCCGATAAGGGCACGATTGCATCCATTAATTACCGAAATTCTGAAACCAAATTCAGAATTTCAGACTAAAATGTATCAAGTAGCACTCATCACCCTAGTGAACAAAAAATAAAAATAATAATAAAAAAAGACCACTAAAATAAAATTTATTGTATTAATTAAAATAATTGAATATTTAATGTGATCCACCGACAAAGTAATAAAAATCCAATGTGATAAAGTTGAAGTACGTTTTTTCTACTCTAGTTTGCAGCTACTAATTAATTTAATTTTACAAATCCAAGTCTTAGTTAAATAATTTTTGTCAATAATCTATGTAAAATAGCAAATCTATTCAAGCCTAGCTATATTTTAAAGCACTGAAATGTAACTGGCCTGCTAAATAATTCCCCTTTAAGTAACTTTCAGATGCTTTATAAGTGTGGGGTATGATAAATTTTAGGAAAAATTATAATTTTCGTTGTGTAACTTAAGTCTTATCTATCTTTTACCATCAATTTTATGTAGTTTAAGTTTGGTCCTATAATTAGTATCATTTTTTTCTTCTAATTTTTATTCGATTTTTTATTTTGTTCTATGTAGAGGCTAGAATTGTTGATGTAGTTATTCCAATTCCGACGTCCACATAAGCAGAAATTGATATTTCGAGTAAAATCAGATCAAATTAAAATTGGAAAATAAAAAAGTTAGAACCAAAATTAAAATACATAAAATTGGTCGTAAAAAGATGGACAAAACCTAAATTACATGACAAAAATTGAGATTTTCCCTAACTTTTATTACCAAAGTTTTAATTATAGCTTTCCTTTTATAGTATATATTATCATAAATGATAACAACCATTTTTCAAGTTTTTCCTTAAATAGGAGAAATAATCAATTTTTATATATTACGGTACGATTTAATATATTTGGTAAATGGACAATATAGCTAGGAATGCCATTCAAGAAGTGATAAACAAATAATTAAACCCATGAATAGTAGGGATCAACACATTTCGTCATACTTTTTCACGTCGTAACCTTTTATCACTCATGTAAATAGTCTCATAAACAATCGTTTTTTTCCAATTTAGTTTCAAAATTTGAGACATTGTTCGATTTTAGTTATTATTTTAATCAAAAAATTTATAATCTATTAAAAATAATTTACATGTGCGTTGTATGTGATATCTACTTTGGGACGTTTCCGTAGCCTTAAATGACAACTATTTTAATCCGGCAGAGTTTGAATTTTTGGCTAATATCAAGCAATGTCTCAAATTACAAGGCTAAATTAAAAAAAAAAAAAAAGAGAGAGAGAGAATTGTTTTGGGATCATTTGCGTAAGTGGTGTGAAAGTTATAATAAGACGAAAAATGATTTTAACTATATTATTTTTGTGTTAGTAGCTCATGCTACATGTTTTTTTAATTAATCCAATTTATTGTACAATGAACATAAAATATATAAAAAAATTCAAGGACACGATAAATATTTATATTTTCAACGAATTAAATTTAAAAAGTCGTGTTTAGCTTCATCATGCTTATCTTGTTATTTTGTCTTTATTATTCATAGTGTGTGTTTATAACCTAGTGATAAATAAAAGTATACATATATAATTAATATTTATTCAGCATCCGACCACACAAATAAAAATATTTGTTTATGAACATGCTGCATCATGTCCACTTGTAATTAGCCTTTGACAAATTTTATCCAATATTCTCTATAAAAGAGTAAATTTTTGTAGGTTCTTATTTTGGAAACTAGCTCCCAACCCCCCCCCCCCCCCCCCCCCCACGGCCATGTGAGCAAAAATAATTTTCTCAATTTGACTTCAGAAAATTAATTTGGACATCTTCAATTTATGGAAGTATCATATATAAGATTATATCTTAGCATGACTACATTTCTCCACTATATTCACATGTAAATATATCTATAATTATACATTATGTAAGGATTTTTGTGCAAACAAAGTTTATTCCTGATATTATGAGAAAGGTGATGAGACTAGCTCCTGATTCTAAACATTTAAGTTTTGCTTTTTATAATTTTCAAATTTTGGTCTATCTTAATTGAAAAAACGAGATATCCACCAACAATTGCTGACATAATCACATGAATACCAATAAAGTAGATGTTAAGTTCCAAATTAAGAATATTTATTAATTGTATGAACGAAAAATTGATTACATGACACCAAATTAAGGGATCAAAACTAATATGTGCGTCTCAAATTGAGGATTTTGCTTTCATTTAGTGCCACATAAAATAATTTTTTCCCTTAAAATCAAACTACCCATTAACAATGTCTCATCATTATCAGTGCCCATAACATTATCGATAGAAATCAAAATTCTGATGAAAAAACCGGACTAAAAGAAACAAAACCTAAAGACCAATATTATTAAAACTCGTAAAAAACTAATTATCCAAAATTAGGCATAACTAAAGTTATAGGATCAATATTAATGAAAAATTTCTTAAAGTATTTATATAATTATATATTATATAAATAAACAATTCGATCAAATAAAGTTAATACCCAAAATTAATTTCCAAAGGAACAAAGGTTATTCACTTATTAAATGTTCAGCCAAATGCAAAACTAAAAACTTTATTCACTTATAATATATATATATATATATATATATATATCCCAACAAGTATATAATTCATGAGCATTAGATTAATATTTAACTTTTAATCTTCTCCATTATTTAAATATGAAATACATAATATAAAAAAGGTTACATATTTATTGTTGATACATAAATCAACAAAATAAAGTGGAAACAAGGCACAAGCCATGTATTTATTTGCATGCAAGCATGCATGCTTGCTGGTTATTCAAACTGATATATTATATAATGAGAAGTGGTGGAGAAGAACATAATAGATGAAGATGCAGTAGTTGTTAATGATCGATGATGGCAATTAGATGGTGACATTCACTCTTATAAAGCCCAACACTCTAGCAACGATTTGTGTCAACAGTGGAATGGCACCCCCTACAACGCCGACAAGAGTGCCGTTAACGGTGGACAAAACGGGGCAGATAGTTGCATTGAGTGGAAGGTTAACGACGGCAACGCATGGAATAGAGAGGAGGTTAATGGGGGTAAGTATTCCCGCTAGGTTAGTAGCAGTAATGGTAAATCGTCCATCGACACCGGTGGTGGTTGTCCCAACAGTTATTATGCCACCTGAAGATGCGACACAGTTCAGGCTTACGGGAGCTCCGGAGACGGGCTGGCTGCCGGGGAGGCAGGTTCCGGTGGCGGTGCAGCAAAGGACGCCGGAGACTCTCAGGCTTCTGAAGAATGACAATTGGCCGTGGGCTAGCGGATTTGCAGCGGCGAAGAGGATGAGAGAGATGAGGAAAAATGCAGAAGCATGGTTGTAAGACATTGGTTTTGTGATGAGAAGAATACTGTATATGTTGTTTTAGATATGGTGTGTTTGAATGTAAGGAAATAACCCTTATTTATACTTTTTTTTTTTTTTTTGCTTTTGGTTTTATATAAATTCTTAAAAGTAAATACTTTTGGTCAGTATGTTAAAATTAGGCAAGTTTGAATTTTGAAACAGACATATAGAGGGTTAGGGTTGGGCAGCTATAACTTGATGATCAATGTAGTCAATTGCAATGATAAACCCACCATGCATATTTTTGTACAACTTGCAAAAATCTTACTTTTAGTTTGTAGAAATTGATAGTTTCAATTTTGTTTCGATCAGTTTCATCAAATGTAATATATATATATATATATATATTGAGATGAATAAGAAAAAAAATTATTTAAAAATCAGATAAAATAAGAAATAATGATATGCGTTATGTAAGAAAATAAAAAAATTAAAAGAAAAAATTACGTAAAAAGGAAAACAACGTTGGAGATTGGGTTCTTAACGTTGGAGATTTGGCTTCATAAGGAACCCAACAGTTGTACCTTATCATCACTCTATGTATATATCATTCACAATTGTAGAGGATAATTGTACATATCTAATTGATATAAATCAAAGTCATATATATTTACGACTTTTATTGAAAATTGTTCCTAGGGTCAGTTTCCTGTGCAACTGATGCATGCACTCGGGTAAGATCCATGCACTCGGGTTGGATCGGGTCGAATCCGACCCCCGCGTTTTTTCCTTTTTTTTTTTTTTTTTTTTTTGCCCTAACATTTATATTACGTTAATCATACATTTATATTATATTAGTCATACATCTATGTTATATTAGTGATACCCTTATGTCCAGATTTCATACCCTTAGTGCAATACTTAACTTTTAAAAAAAAATTCGTTGGTCTTCATACTATGTTAGTCATACATTTATGTTATATTAATCATACATTTATATACAAATATCATACTTTTATGTAATACTTTAACCCTAAACCCTAATTTCGGCACAAATTGTAGATATTTACATTTATGTGATATTACTCATACATTTATGTGAGATTATTTATACATTTATATCAACATAAACATACATTTATGTAATATATATAAGGTACAACTAACATAACTAAAATGTATGACTAACATAACTAAAGGTATGCCTAATATAACTAAAAGGTATGAAAAGTATTAATATGTCTATCTAAAAAAAATGCTAAGGTACAACTAGTCTTACAAAAGGTATGTCTAATATAACTAAAAGGTATGAAAAGTATTAATATGTCTATCTAAAAAAAATGCTAAGGTACAACTAGTCTTACAAAAGGTATGTCTAATATAACTAAAATGTATGACTAACACTACTAAAAGGTATACTTCACATAACATAAAAGTTAGGCACATGGGAGCATATTTGGATGGATTTTATTCACGACCTAGAGACGCGTGCGGACACGTACGGGCGCGTAGTGGGTCGACCCGACCCGAGTGCACAGATCTAGGGTCTGTGCACCAGGTACACAAAAGTTTTTGTCATGTTCTTAAGTCTATTACTTTAATGTTTGTATTACCTTGCATGTATTTTTATTTTACAATTAATATAAAATATATTAACCCTATTTAATTGAATAATCTCTAAATTTAATTTAATATTATATGCATTAATTACCAAGACGATAGGATGACCTCAAATACACAAGTTCGATTTGATAATCTAGGATTATGCTAATTAAGCTCTAGTTTATTATAAATAAAAATTAAATCACAACAATTAGGATTCATGATCTAAAATTCTATCAATCAATTATCAAACACTTAAGATCAATCCAAATTCTATCAATCAATTATCAAACACTTAAGATCAATCCAAATCAATTTGAAATATGAAATACATAACATAAAAAGGTAACATTATGTACTGTTGACGCAGAAATCAACAAAATAAAGTGGAAACATACAAGCCATGTATTTATTTAAACTGCTATATTATATAATGAGAAGTGGTGGAGAAGAAGAACATGGATGAACATGTAGTAGTTGTTAATGATCGATGATGGGAATTAGATGGTGACACTGATGAGAGATCTGGCCGTGGGCGAAGAGGAAAAATGCACAAGCATGGTTATAAGCCATTATGTATGTATGGAGGTTTTGTGATGAGAAGAATACTATATATGGTGTTTTAATTTGGATTTGGTTTTGATATTAATTCTTAAAACTAAATTATTCTTTTGGTTAATATCTTAAAATTAGGCAAGATGGATTTCGAAGCAGAGATATAGAGGGTTAGGGTTGGGTTGTTATACTTGTACAACTTGCAAACATCTTACTTTAATTTGTAGAAATTAAATTGTAACTTTCAATTTTGTTTTCATAAGTTTCATCAAATGTAGCATATATAGAATACAGTTGTCGTGTAGAAGTGTGCATATCCAATTGATACAAATCAATGTCATATATTTATGACTTCTTTTGAAAAATTGATTTTAACTCGATCTATTGTTTTTATGTTTGTTTTAATTTGTATACTTACATGTATTTTTATTTTACAATGAACATAAACTAACCTTTTTTTTTTCTTTTTTTTTTTGGAAGAATACGATATGTATATATATTTTCAACTAATTAATTAATTTTGGAAGTCGTGTTTAGCTTTATACTTAGTTGTAATTTTGTCTTTATAATTCGTGGTAATGTTGTTTGTTAACTAGTACTCATATATAAAAGTATATAAGAGCATTATAGCATAAAAATGTACATATATGAACATGCATCATGTCCACTTGTAATTAGCCTTTGATAAATCTTATCAATATTTCGGAAACTACCTCCCAACCCATAAAGTATAGAACACCCACCAACTCCCTAACCCCCTCCATATGAGCAAAAAGAATTTTCTCAATTTGACTTAAGTAAATTAAATTTGGACATATCAATTCATGGAAGTTTCTCATAACGTTATAAATTATAATGTATGATAACATTATATTACATACCAAATCACCATTTTTATTAATTTTGTTTTAATTACAAGTTACAACATGATTTTTTGACCCTAACATTATGAATCACCATCTTCTAATTTTTACAAATCGGTACATGATCCAGCCATTTGTAAAGGTTCAAAAATTTTAAAAAATATTCTCATCATCGGTCAATATAGCTTTGAATTGACAAGAAAATATAATACCCTTATACGTCAGCATAAAACGACATCATTTCGTATGAAAAACCTATAAACGTCATTATAAATCATGTTGTTTTCCATTTAGTTTTTTCAGAATGAGATTTAATTGGGAAAAACATGAACTTTGAATTTCTAAATAAAAAATCGGACTCCACATCAGCATAACAACACTCATCATTAGAAATCAAAATTCTGATGAAAAGATCGGACTAAAATTCCAAATAATTAAAACTTAAGACCATTATAAAATTCATAAAGTTAATAGTCCAAACATGGACACAACTAAAGTTATAGGATCAATACTGGCAAATTTCCTAAATTATTTATATAAGTATTATACAAATAAACAATCCAATCAGATCAAGTCAAAATCAACAATTTCCAGAGTAAGGAACAAAAGTTATTCACTTATTAAATGTTCAGCCAGCCAAATGCAAAACTAAATTATTCACTTATATATATATATACCCCAACAAGCATAAAGATATATATAGTTGAGCATTAGATTAATATTTAATTTTTAATCTTCTCCATTATTTAAAAGTGAAATACATAATAAAAATGTTACATATGTATTGTTGATGCAGAAATCAACAAAATAAAGTAAGCCATGCATGTATTCATTTGCATGCTTGCTGGTTATTCAAACTACTATATTATATATGATTATAAAATCAGAAGTACTGGTGGAGAAGAACATCGATCATCGATCAATGCTGGCAATTAGATGGAGATACTCACTCTTACAAAGCTCAACACTACAGCAATGATTCGTGTCAACAGTGGGACGGCCCCACCTATGATGCCGATAAGAGCGCCGTTAGCTCTGGCTAAAATAGGGCAGATAGTTGAATTGAGTGGAAGGTTAACAACGACGACACATGGAATAGTGGTCGGGTTGATAGCAGGAACAATCCCAGTTAAGTTAGTAATAGTAAAGTTAAACTGTCCATTCGCACCGGTGGTGATTGTCGCAACACTTACTGTGTCACCTAAAACATTGGTGCAGTTCAGGCTTACGGGAGGCAGATTCCGCTGGGGGTGCAGCAAAGGCGGCCGCTGACTGTCAGGGTTCTGAAGAGTGAAAATTGGCCGTGGGATACTGGATTTGCGGCGGCAAAGAGGGTGAGAGCGAGGAGGAAAAATGCACAAGCATGGTTATAAGCCATTTATGTAAGTATGAAGGTTTTGTGATGAGAAGAATACTATGAATGTTGTTTTACTTTCGATTTGTTGTGTTTGAATGTGAGGAAAGAACCCATATTTATACTTTTTTTTTTCTTGCTTTTCTTTCCTTCTTTTGTAATTTTTGGTTTGATAATGATTTTTAAAGATAATTTCATTTTTGTTCTTGTATGTATGATATTTTCTATTGTCTGACAACCAAGTATACGTTTTCCAATTTTGGTCCTATATGTTTCAACTTTTTTCAATTTCTATCCAATTTTTTATTTTTTTCAAATTTCAGTCCAATTTTGGTCGGAATTCCCAAAAGCATCGATGTCACGTGAGATTTTCCGATGACCATCCGACCAAAATTGGATTGAAATTGGAAAATATTGAAACATATAGGACCAAAATTGGAAAACTTGACTGAAATTGGAAAATTTTGAAACAGGACCAAATTTGGAAAATGTATACTTAATTGTTCAAAAATGAAAAGGAGCTTACATGTCTAATTTTTAAAAGTAAATTCTTTTTGAAAATATGTTGAGATTAGGCAAGTTTGAATTTTGGGGCAGACATGTTGTGGTTAGAGTTGGGCTGCTATAACTTATGATCAATATGTAGTTAATTCTTGGGTTAAAAAAAAATGTAGTTAATTCTCAATTATATAAAATGGTAAAATTCAAATTGACTCACCATACATACAAGGTACTTCCGTACTTGAAAGAATCAATCTTACTTTTAATTTGTACAAATTAAATAATAACTTTCAATTTTGTTCCGATAAAGTTTCGTCAAACGTAGCGCATAAAATACAATTGTAGTAGAAGTGTACATTTCTAATTCTATAAATCAAAGTCATATATACTTACTTTTGTAGGAAATTGATTTGAACTCTATTGTTAATTGTTTTGTGCATATTTACGCTACATACATGTATTTTTTATTTTACAAATGAACTTAAAATAACTATATATGTTTTTTTAAGGATACGATAAGTATATATATTTTCAACTAATAATTAACTTTAAAAAGTTATGTTACAAGTCGTGTTTAACTTAGTTCATATTGCTTAGTTTGTAATTTGTCTTTATTATTCGTGGTAATCTTTTGTGTAAGCTAGTGATATATAAATGTATATAAGAGCATTATAGCGACGTCGTTTCTTTTTTATGAAAATTTTTTAATGCTCCATGGATATATGTACTTGAAAAGGGATTTGAAATCCATTGTAGCAAATCCACCGGTGGTGTTTTGATGGATGTGGATTTGAAAACCTTGGATGACTTTCATTTTGAACTAACTAGTATAAGTCTCATGCGATGCACGGATATATGCATTTTATTATTTATATATTTTGATATGAAAATGTTGGATATAAAAATAATAAATTTTATTGAAGATTTCAACTAATTTATTATCTGTGTGACACACTATCATAAAATTTAAATATTTCAAATTTGATATGTAATCATAAAAAAAGTCATGTTCTCGATAATATTTCTCATATGATTCTCGTGTGATGCACGGGTAAATACATTTCAAGTGTTAGTAATTTTGTGAAATAAAAACGTTAATTTATCATGAAAAACAATATAGTTCTTCAAAAAGTTATTTTAATTTAATCTACTATCCATATAATTTATAAATTTTAAATATTTATTATATTCATCATACATTGTCCGACTACTGTATTAATGGTATTTGTCACAACTGGCCTGGAAAAAATTTATGCAAATATATGTTCAATAACTTATTCATAATAAGTCCAAAATGGTGATATTATTGTATGTTATAATCAAGTTTCGATGATATTTCAACCTCACTTGCCACCTATGTGATGCAGCAAATAAATTTCAAATATTAGTATTTTTTGATATAAAAATGGTGATCATGAAAAATAACATAGGTTTTCAAAGTTATTTCAATTTAATATACTATCCATATAATTTACCAATTTTAGATATTTATTATTTTCATCATGCATATTTTGACTGCTTTTCTAATTGGTTGTCACAATTGGCCTGAAAAAAAACTTATACAAATATATGGTCAATAACTTATTCATAATGAGCGTAAAAACAATATTGATGTTATTCTATATTACTCCAAAATAAAAAAATTAAATAATCATTTTTTTATTTTATTTTTTTACTTTGACGATCTAAAAATCTTGAATTTTTTTCATTGTATTGTTTTAATTTATTCAATAAACAGAAATTTAATACTTATTATAGTAATAATTAAGTATTATTTTATTAGATGGGATCATATTAACATTGATATACTATATATAGATTACAATTTCAAGATTTTGGCATTATCATGGATGACATTGATACCATATATAAATCATGTTTAATATATATTGTAACGTCTGAGACAAAACAATGCATAATTGACGAATTAAATATTTAAACCCCTAATCGTTTGATTTAATTACGTGCGTTTCAGAAAAATGATATAATACATAATTAATTATCGGAAGCATAGTTTAATCGAAAAGCATAGGTTATATTTTATCAAAAGGTACATAATCGAAAATCGAAAAGAAATAAACGAAAATGAGGCAAATCGGAGACCCGTAGCTCAAATCATGAAGAAAACGAAAAATCGAAAGTTATATAAATATGTTGAAAATGAATCGTAAAAGTATAATTCGATCGAAACAGTCAAAAAGGTAAGTATTTTCTCTTTTTTCTCTCTCTTCTCTCTACTTTTTTGTCCGGCCGGCGGCTGCCGCGCCGCTACCCGGCGCCACCGCCGGTGTCGAAACTTTTTTATCGGCTTCGGCCGATTTTCACATCACTTATAGCTTTTGACGAGTCCATTCCAGATCCGGGCTCGGTTTTACGTTCCAACATCTCCTTCGCTGGAAAACAACCGATCAAACGTCGGAAAACCCTATTTTTCTCTCTCCTCTATTTCTTTCTCTCTCTTATGCTCTCTTCTTCATCTCGCCGGACCTTCCCTCTGTTCGCCATCGCCTGGGTTGTGTCGAGCCGGCGCGGCGATCGCATCTCAATTCTAGTGACGGTTTCATTAGATATCTTACAACTAGAATAGCGGAGTGTGCGACAGGCTGCTGTTAGTATGCGTGTGTGTATAGTTATGTGTGTGTGTGTTGAGTCGTGTGTGTTGTGGGTGGTGTTGTGCAGCGCCACCGTGTTCACTGGTGGCCGGCACGCGGTGTCGCACCGGCTTGTAGGGGGTCGGGGTGTGGCCGGCGACGGGTGGACACCGGGTAAGACTAGGTGCGAGTAGGTGGTGCCAGCAGCACCACTATTGCTGTTGTGTGTTTGGCGCCGGGCGCTAGTGCGCGTCAGTGGCGTGGGTATGCGTGCACGCGCGCGGAGGCCAGGACGGGGGCGCACTTCAATCACGCGCCGTGAGTGCCAAGAGCTGTGTGCGCACACGCGAGAGACATCGGGACACGTTGTGTGCGTACCGGACAGGGCACCGAGTGCTGTCTGCGCACCGGGCAGTGTTGGGGCGCGTCGTGTGTATGTCAGTCCATGTTGTGTGTATACGTTGTGTCGCCGATGATGAGATGTCGTCGGCCATATTTTCTGGTGATGGCGGAATGGGTTTTGGTGAGGGAGGGGTCGTTTCGATATTTTTGTTCAATCCAAGAACCGTTTTGCAAACCCTAAATTCTTAGGATTTTACATTCTAACCCTCCATCTTTTGAAATCTCGTTTAAACCCCAAAACTATTCTATATTTACAAAAATACCCCTGGTCAAAGTCAACACTTTACCAGAATTTATGAAAATGTCTCTACACCTTTAAACGCTCCGTTTAAGCTCGTTTTTCCTTCGTTTTAACTCGTTCTTCCTCCGTTAAAACTCTAATCCATCCATTTATATCCTATGATCAAGTTTCAAGCCTTATGAACTCGTTTTAAACTTCCATGATTGTTTCAACGCCCCTTTCGACCTCCAAAGTCTTCATTTTGTTTCATTTTCTTTAACAATTCTTCTTCTTCGAGAGTTCTATGTTTAAGTATGCGTATTTTATCGTATTATGAGATATAAGAAAAACCTCGTTTACATGTGTAGGCTATCGAGTTTAGAAAATATCTTAAAGCTTAGAATTCAACGTATCATGAGGAACTACCACAGAACAAGGTGGGGGTAACTTCTAATCTATAAATGTTTTACGTTTCTATATTTAATGTATAGTGATGATGAACAAACGCATGCATGTAAACTTGATATTATTAGAATGCTATTGATCGCTATGAATTTGTTGAACCTTATGTGTCTTGGGTTATGTGTTGTGTTTTATTTGTTCATGCATGCGTTATGAATATGATAAATGAGGTCGGAAGTCCAAGATCACGTTAGGGATGGACTGGTGGCCCATAAAAAGCACCAACGGACTGGTGGCCCCGTAAAAAGCACCAACGAACTGGTGGCCCGTGAAAAGCACCAACAGTATTAAAAACCATTTATAGGATAAGACGGGCTGCTCCCGCACCTATTTAGAGCTGTGTGCGTTTAGGTTATATGTTATGCATTCTACATGCTATGTCTAATTGTTGTATTTGTAAATATTAGAACGACTTAATTGCTTAATGAACTTGAAATATAAAATTACTCCCACGAGTGTATTCAAACGCACTCACCCGTAGCTATATTCACACTACAGGAAATGACGAGAATCAAGATGCGTAGAGAGGATGGTGTCATATCATGTTATCTCTTTTTGCTTTTCAAAACTTGTTGAAACGATATTTTAATATTTCACGTTTGTAAAAGATAAATTGTACTTATAACACCCCACTAAATAATTTAAAAAGTGTAATAATATAATTTTTGGACGTTAAGTTAGTGATGCATAAGTAATTAGCAAACTTATATGTGTTGAGCCATGGGTATATTCACCCAAGTTGCATGATTCAATTATTTTGACACCTCAAGCTTTGTCATTCTCTCTCATCACCAAAATTTGACACATCCCTACTCTACTCAATGCCACCTCACTCACCTTTAATTTGTATCAAGGAATTTGAGTTGTGACAGAAGCAAAAGAAAAGGAAAGAAGTTTGAATAAGGAAAAGGAAATTATCTTCTCTCCCCTCTCATTTCTTCTCCCTTATCGACTACCACCACCTCGCCAGCCACCGTTTTCTTTTCTCCAGCAAAGGTTCGAACTATATGATAGAACTCACCGAGCCCGTTACGGGTATGGGCTCGGTACTCCAAACCGCCACCGCCGCCGGCGTGTAAGTCACCGGAAAGGCGCGACGGCTCTTCCTCTTTTTCTCTTTTTCTTTTTTCTTCTTTTCTCTCTCTCTCTCTCTCACTCTCCTTCCTGTCTTGCCTTGTCACTGTGTTGACGCCGTAAAGGGGCTGCCGGTGCAAGGTTACACCGGCAAGGGCGTGTGAGTGAGTAGTGTATATGTGTTGAAGGGTGTGTATAGGAGTGTGTTGAAGAGTGCGTATACTGGTGGTTGTGGGTGAATCGCCGGCAATGGCGGTCGCCGCCTGAGGGATAGTAGGTTGGGGGAAAGAGGGCGACGGGTTTGGGTGATTTTGGGGGAAAGGGCATCATTTGTAAATTTGATGAAATTCAAGGACTTAATTATGAACCCTAGAATCTTGATATTTAAGTTTTGGCCCTTAAACTCTTGGGTATTACAAATTAACCCCCAGATATATGAGCAGTGGCATATGACACCCCAAAAACCTTCACAAATTTAAAGTTTTACCCCAAACTTTCAATAAACTGCAGATTGACCCCCAAATTCCAAGTGAACTTCTGAAAATGCCTTTTTTGACCTTTTATTTCCTAGTTGGGTATAAAACCCTAATTACTACAGTTTGGGGCTACATAAGCCCTAAACATGAGCATCGAGTTTTCTAAAATTTGTATTTTATGCCTCTGTTTTTCCCTATTAAGTCGTTCTCTAATACGAATGCTCGTTTTTTCAAACGATACGAGCCATCTTTTTACACTCAACCGTTCTTTTTACAAACCCTTCTTCTTTATTCTCGATTAAAGTTTTGCTTCAAGTTACGAATAATCAAGTTTAGATGCTAAAACGAAATCTTTATATCTTGTAGGAAACTCGAACAAAGAACGCGTTTAAGCACGCTTGACACGTAACAACCTTCCGAAACGCTATTTGATAGAGGTGGGGTAACTTACTCGCTTTCACCTTTACGTCCTTTTACAATTTAATGAAAAATTTTGTGCTTGTTTGCAAATATGTGTCTCCTGTGGAACGAAATAAATGTGGGGGTAAATTTCCTATATTACGTATATGTTTCTTTGGTTTGTTAACGTGAAATTATATGTTTATGTGAAACGTATATGTTTGGATAATGAAAATTGCATTATATGAGTTATCATGAAGTACGAATGAATGTGAACTAAATGAAAAGTGAATCAATGTGGTTACAATAATATTTACTACGACGGCTCAGAACCGCATTTAAGTGCTATTGAATGAAATGTTTATGTTTTTTCTTGATGTTATTAATTGCTCACCAGTCCCACCCCACTGAGTGTCTTTATGCACTCACCCCTCTTAAGTGATTCTATTTTACAGGATGCAGTCGATCGGAAGGAGAGTGAAAGAGAGACATGGTTTTTGTTATGTTTTGTTCAAATAAGGAGTGTTAATTGAAATGTTTTGGTACACCTCGCTTGTAAATCTGTACAGTTTTAACCGAATATCAATAAAGTAATTGTCATCTTCTGCTGCTTCAGTACTCGTTTTATGAGACAGGTTGTTGTGGTGATTCTACTCTTATTTGCAAAGTAGGGGTTTTGTGTTGGAAATCTGTGTTTTAACGAAGTCGCTGGACGCCCAAATGAAAATTTATTAAACTCTGATATTTTGTAAAAAAACATAAATTAGGGCGTGACAGTATTTCTTGTATGTTATGGATCCTGATGTATTTTCCGTTGTTATGTTTTCAACGTTTTCTCCCGATTTTGTGCCGAATGTTTAAAATATGTAAAAATCGTATATTTAACGGTTCTTCGAGGTTTCTGTTTCAAACGTACGTCTCTTTTCCCTTTCTTCCTGCACGCCCAAAAGAAAACTCTGATATTTTTAAGTGTGAAAACGGGGCGTGACATATATATTAATAAATTTTAATTTGTAAACTATGAAATAATAAATAATTGTATTCCTACTTTTGGGAGGTGGAAATTGGCGGAAAAAGTTTGTCATTTCTATTTTGAGGGATATATATATATATATAGATTTTTGAATCATTTAAGTGGATTTGAAATCCACTCATTTCAAATTATATATGAATTTCAAATTACTCTATTCAAATGGAACATTAAGGTCATTATAAAACGATGTCATTTTTCATTTAATTTTTTCAGAATGAGATTTAAGTGGGAAAAACATGAACTTCAAATCTCTAAATCAAAATTCGAACTCCACAGGAGAAATTGGAGCCCAAATAATCTAATCATGTATTGAATTGTAAAAAGTTGAAAAATGATGATATGTAATGTTAGGATCCAAATGTCATATTGTAATTTAAAAACGATTAAAAAATATGATTTATTAAATAATTAATCCTAACATTTATCCATCATATTTACATGTATATATTATATCATGATAATAAGTAAATTAAGTCTCCCATGATACTATGAAATGTCGTGGGGCGACTCCTAATTCTAAATATTTAAGAACAGTTAAGTTTTTTTCTTTTTCTTTTTTTTAGTCTAATCTTAATTGGAATACGAGATCCGCCGACAAACAATTGCTGATCGACATGAACACAGGGTACTGGTCCCCTGAAATTCGAAATAAAAATAAAAATTAAGAGTATATTGCATTATATATTTTTATTTATTAGAAAAAGAAAAATATGTATATTAATTAATTTTAATCTCGTATTATCAGATTATCATTGAATACACCAATTTTTAGAATTTTAAGGTAAATTCTTCATATTAAACTCACTATTTTTTTCATTGATTATTGACTTTTATTTTAGTTTATTTGAGTATCAATTTTTAGTAATCGAGTATAGATTATATTCGTTTTTTTTTTTTAATTAATGAAGCAGGAAGGGATTGAAAAAAATTATTACTTAATTTTTTATTATATCATCAATTATTAAGTGAATTGATATTAGATTAAAGTTACAATTGTAGATAATTTAAATGTTATTTTTTACTTAATTAAATGTTTTTACTTAATTTTTTACTTATTAAATGTAGTTACAATTATTAAATGTTATTTTTTACTTAATTAAATGTTATTACTTAATCAAATTAAATGTTATTACTTAATTTTTTATTATATCATCAATGTTATTAGATTGAAATTGTATAATATATAATTTGATTTGATTATTTTTTAATCCTAATTTTGTTTTATATTTTGTAGATAATGAAAAGATACTACGAAAAAATATCACTTATAGTACAAAGAGCTAGTCACTATGAACACTAAAAGTTCACCTATTATTAAATCGAATAAACAATACACTGCTATTGAATGTTGTTTAGTAACATACATTGAAAAATAGCGTATTTGAAAATGTTCAACAATTAAGTTGTTATGCAACAGTTTCAAAATATAGAAAACAGAATAGAAATTTTGCGATTGTGCTTTTTTTTTTGTCGATGTTGACATGTAATAAAATTACTAATTTCGAATATTGTTATTTTATAATATAATATATTAACTTTATCAAAATTATTACTAATTAATTATGACGTTATTTCTAGAATTATTAATGTTTATTTTTTTTTATAAATTGGGTCCTCCTAATTAAAAATGTTGGGTCCTTCACTGGAAGAAACAGTAATGTTTCAAATTAAGGATTTTTATAGTATGAAGAAATCAACAAAATAAAGTGGAAACAAGGCATATTCCGGTGGGATTGCAGCAAAGGCCGCCGGAGACTGTCAAGAGTGATTGGCCGTGGGCTAGGGATTTGCAGCGGTGAAGAAGATGATGAGAGTGGTGAGGAACAATGCACAATTATTGTTATAACCCATTTATGTATTTGTGATGATGTTTCACTTTGGAAAGAACCCATATTCAAATACCCTTTTTTTTATTTTGTTTGAGATTATAAAAAGTATTTTCTTGTGAACAATGTCTTCAGATTAGGTGAGTTTGTTTGAATTTTGAAGTAGAAGGGGAATTAGGGTTGGGCTGCTTTAAAGTGATCATCTATATGGTTAATTCTCATCCATATTGGTGAAATTCAAATTGAGCACGTACCCACCATGAACATTTTTGTACAATTTTCCGAAATCGTACTTTAATTAAATACCTTGTTTGAGATTTATACAATTTTTTTCACAGTTTCGTACTTTTGCCAATTTTATGTAGGTTATTTCTTAATTTAAATATTAATGATTTTTCAGATTTTATTTATTAAATTCTAAATTATTTGAAATGGGGGAGAATTAATTATGGAATGTTGCGTAAACATTAACACAACATTTAATTTGAAACAAAATTTAGCTTTTAAAAAGACACTTATTTTGAATTGAAAATAGTATCAAATTAATGAAATCTATTCTTTTCGTTCCTCCTAATTAATCTGATTTATCTTCAATTGTGACTTTTGTTATAAATTTATTACATTGAATATGGACATTACTCTAGAGCTTTTAAGGTTTTTGGTCCTTTGGCTTTTCATTTGTAATGATCCTTCAAATTCAAGATACATGTATATATATTGTATTCATTTTTGAATGAAAATAGTTTATTTGGTTGTCACTATTATCTACTCTATATTATCATCTTATATTTATTGCAAACTATTGTATTGTTGATGTGTTAATTCTCGTGGACTAAGAAAACGTTCATGATAATCCATTTTATAACAACTGTGAGTCCCAAATCCCAAATCTTTTGTTTAATTGCGAATAGATTTTTTGATCATATATCGACTTTGGAGAAAATGTATGCTTCTCATAAATTGGAGAAAATAAGCATTCAATAAAAAGTTACACACACATATATCGAAAACAAGCATTTCATGTTATTCTGTATAAATTAATTGAAGAAAATAAAATTAGTTTTCTTTATTCAAGTTTTACCTATTTTTAATGAATTGATATTGGTGCCTTTTTTTTTTTTTACATAAGTTCGGTTTTAGTATTTGGTTTGAGTTATATATAATATATATATATATATATATAGAGAGAGAGAGAGAGGTTTACATATACACCGTAATTTTATGACATAACAAAAGCAAGAAAAAATTGATATTTGGAATGACAGTGGACCAATTATTTTTTTCGATTTTATTGGATACCATTATAGAAAGTGGATATAAATAAATATACACTGATCATGATTGAGGAATGAACAAAATGAGGTAGCTATTTATTCTTTGCATGACACATATATAACATGCCTGATTGTTTGCTACTTATTCAAACATAGTAGAGAAGTATATGATCGATCAACAGTTGAACACCACTTTTTAATGATGATGGCATTAATGCCTCACAAAGAAAATGCTTGCCACCACCCCCTACGATGCCGACAAGAGTACCGTTAACGGTGACGATGCATGGAAGGAGGCTGAAAGGGCTAAGCCCTAATGAACTATTAAAAGAAATGATAAAAACGTCCATTCACATCGGTGATGCCATTACCTAAAAGTCCGTTACAGTCCAAGTTTACGAGAGCCCCAAAAAGGGGAGGCAGATTCCGGTGGAGGTGCAGAGACACCATGGAGAAGCATGGTTATAACTCATTTATATATTATATTTGTTGTGTCTAAATGTAAGGAAAGAAGCCTTATTTATAGTATATGTTTTTTTTTCTTCCTCATGTTTTGATTCTTTGTTTGTTTTTGGTTGAGATTCGTATTTTCTTTGGGAGTAGGTCTCCCATGTCCCCAGCCCACCCCGTGGACCCAACATTAATTTTTAATTTTTTTTTTTCGTTCAGATTTTTTTTTCATGTATATCATTAAGGTATCCATGGGATACCTTGAAGGTATCACACCTATTTCAAATGAAGGTGTGCGCCCGATGTGGGCGCATGGGCACACGCCCGACGTGGACGCATGGGCATGCGCAAGTATCCATGGTGTGGGCGCATGGTATCCACATGGTATCCATGGAATACAGGTATCACATGTATACCTTGATGGTATCTCCATGGAATACCTTTTTTCAAACATCACATGTATCCACATGTATACCTTCAATTATCCACGGAATACCTTTCAGGTATCCACATATATATCTTGAAGGTATCTATGAAATACCTTCAAGGTATCCAGAGAAGGAAGGTATCAACATATATACCTTGAAGGTATCAATGAAATACCTTCAAGGTATCCAGAAGAAGATGCGCGCGCGGCGTGGGTGCATGGACATCGAGCGCGGCGTGGACGCGTGGATGCACGTGGGACGCGCGTGGACCCGTTTTCTGAGCCGGTTGGGTTGGGGACACAGAAGTTTTTGCGTTTCTTTGGAATTAAAATTAGGCAAATAGGCAAGTTTGAATTTTGGGCTGCTATAAATTGATGGTCTATGTAGTTAATTGTCAATTATAGTGGTTATAAAATTCAAATTGACCCATATGCAAAAGTCTTACATTAATTTGTAGAAATGTGATAGTAATTTCTTTACTAGCAATTTTAATATATACCACATTTGATGAATATCAGATATAATGTTTGAGAAAATTATATTTTTATTCCTATACAATTGTAGTAGAGAAGTAATACTACGTATCTAATTTCTATAAATTAACGTCAGATATGTACAAGTTTTGTTGAAATGATCACCATTCAAAAGGGAGTATTGCGGTCATTTACACTTATAAACCATAACGATTAAATTTTCTTTAATATGCATATATAAGCAATTTTAAATAGGAGATAAATTGAAATATAGGGAGTACTAAATTGTATCTCCCAAAATATGCATGACTATGAGAATTGGAAAAAGAAAATCGAGAATAGAGAAATTTATTTACACTCATGATCTAACTATTAAATGTTTCTTTAATATGTATAAAATAAACTAGGACATGTTTAGATGGAGAGATTTGAGGAGGAAAATCAAAATCCACAGTTCTGAATTTATTGGGATGTTTGGATTGATATAAATTTGAAATCTATCACTTTTATTTTGAACTAATTTTCTATCAATATTATGTGGAATTGAATCCACCTTAATTTGAGTGGAATAATTGCAATCAATTCATTTCAAATCTAATATTAATTTAAATCTCTCAATCCAATCACAAATTTTAAATAGCAGATAAATGTGAAATGAAAGAAGTAATATGACTGAAAATGGGACTAATGTATCGATCGTATATCGGAGACGAGAACGGCAGTGCAGTTGGAAGAGACAATTGGAATTAAGCTGAAGAATGGCAGAAAATGGAAAACTGGGCTTTTAGGTTAGCTTTCTTTAGCTGCCTATACTTCTCAATTATAGTGTGCACAGGTCAAATAGCCCTGTTAAATTTGATCATGATGCTCATTGCTCCATACATCCTTTATTTTAGTATTCTTAATACAAAAACTTATACTCCCTCCGTCCCACAATAAGTTTCTCACTTTCCTTTTTGGTCCGTCCCACAATAAGTTTCCCATTTCAAAACTTACTAAAAATGGCAAAGAAAACTTCATAAAAATTACAAATATGTCATCCCTTGTTTTGATAAGTAAGTGGGCCCTTCCACCTTTTTCTACTAAATACCCTCTCTCCTCCCACTCACATTAAAATACACATTTTCCTTAAAAACAACACCCAAAAAGAATTGGGAAACTTATTGTGGGACGGAGGGTGTATTAGATTGTCTCCTGAATATAAGTTTGTAAGATGGAGCATCGCTATCTACAACTCAAACACATTTTCATGTGAACTCATCTTAGAAAATTAGATTTGTGAGACAATCTCACAAAATTTTACTGTTTTTTAAAATATATCTTTTTAAGCAAGTGTACATATAGTTCTTATTTATGAAACATCTAATTGCATGCATGTCCACTTGTAGTTAGACTATTTTTATTCAATATTCTATGTAAAATAGCAAAATAATTGAAGCCTACCTATTTTAGAAAGTACTGAAGCGTAACTAGCCAGCTAATTAATTCCCTTATTAATTACATACAATTTTAAGTCTAACTTTTAGATGTTTATAGGAATTTTATTACCAAAATGTTCATTAGAGTTTTATTTTTATAGTATATATTATGTAAACTAATAACAAACACTTTCAAGTTTTTTTTTTTTTTAATGAGTTGAAAGGGATGAATAAGAACTAGAAAAACTTGTATGATCCATGATAGTTTTTGAATAATCAATTTCCATGCATATTCAAATATCTATACGATCTAATTTATTTTGTTAAGGGACAAATATATATAGCAATACCAATGGGTTCAAGAAATTAATATAACAAAATATTAAAATAGTATTCATTTGCTATTAGATTTTCCAAATTGTATAATTTTCTTATCTTAACAACAGATAAACAAATACTTGAACCCGATTTGATCAATTAATAGGAATTCTTACTATTAATTATTTTACAATGAATATAAAAATAAGGTTTTTTTTAAGGACTAAAGTATGAATTTGTTGCAACATAGAAAAACATACATTAGTTCTAGGGTGACATGAATAAAAAAACATGTAGTAAAATAAGACATATTATGATCGATCGATCAGATAGTACGAGAACTTTTGGCTAGATAAATATTTCATGTCTTACTCAAAATATAACGATTGTGCTTATTAAAGTCATGAGTGAAATTTGATTTTATTTTTTTAATCGAGTGAAATTTGTTTTATGCACCTTAAATATAGATATGAGTTTATTACTTTTTTTCCTCAATAAATTAGGTGGTCTAACAATTTCGAATTTTAAGTTTTCGAGCCGATATATGTAGGGCTTTATCTTTTTTGGCTTCGAGAATTTGGCCCAATTTCAGCCCAAATCACATAATTGGGCCGAAATTGCACGTGAATTAATCGAATGTGAACTCTTAATTTCGGGCTCAATTTGCTAATCTGGAATTTAATTTGCCCAATTTTGTGGCATGTTTGTACATGTGGTCATCTATTTTGAATGAAATAACTTATGTGTGGATTAAATAATATTAAAAAAAATACTAAAAAAGAATTTTTTTTTAAATATAAATATATTAAAGAAAAAAAAAATTCCCTTAGCCCCTCATCACTCCCAGCCGCCCTAATCGTCTTCCTTGGTAGATTTTTTTTTATTTTTAATACAACCTTCAACAACTGTATTCAACAACAAAATTCTCAGAAGTTTGATTGCAATATGCAACAAATAACAATTAGTTCCTAATTCTATATTTTCAACCAAAAATTTGAAAAAGAATTAAAAAAAAAAAAAAAGACTTCAAAGGGCATTGCTTTCGGCAGCAGAATCGGCGGCGCCGCTTCCCTCAAGTTCCCCTCTCCGCATCCACCTATTGATTTTCATCTTTGGTACCGCAATGGTCGGAGATGCGAAGATGATAGAGCGGAGAGGGGCGACGAATCTCGCCGGCGGTCGGGAATGAAAGGAGTACGGCTGGCGGAGGTCGCGCGGTGGCTGCCCTGCACGGCGCTGCGTGCGGCGGTGAAGATGTCGAGACGTGGAGGGGTTGGACAGTGTGAGGAAGAGATGGCGTGGGCGGCGGCGATGGTGGAGGTGGACTGGTGTGCAGAGAGAAATTAGGGCAGAAGAGTGACGATCTTTTTGCAGAAAACTAAGATCATTTTTTACTTTTTTGTTTTATTTTTATTTCTATTTATTTATGAAATTCTAATTTTCAGATTTTTATTTTTTATTATTTTTTTTTTTATCTTTCGTGGCTAAATTTTAATGTCATCGGGGTTGTCAAATTGATTAAATTCGGCCAAAAAGCCTGAAATTATGGACATCATTTGTGATTCACATGCAATTTCGGTCCAATTGAGCGTTTCAGGTTGAAATTGGACAAAATTCGTGTAGTTTAGAAAGTTAAAGTTCTAAATTATCAATTCCAAAACTTAAAATTCGAAATTATCAGACCCTTAATTTACTGGGGAAATCTTTATATATATATAAAAGTAACACTACATGTGCCACATATCAATCATACAATTTTTCATATTAATTTTATTTTAATTTAAAAAATTAAATCTATAATAAATAGAATTTTAAAGCTAATTAATATGGTTATTTAATGATATCAATTTACTTATCAATATAATAGATATTAGTAAATAGTATATGAAATTTGTAATTAAATTTTGTGAAAATAACACATGTTAAACTTCAAATATAGAAATTATTTATAAATTTTTATTTTGTTTAATTTAAAATTTTTAGTGAAAAAAATATATTAAAAAAATCAAGATAAATGTAAACTGATTAATTTTCATTATTTAATTGAAAAGAAATTTAGGGTTACTCTAAATTTTAACAATAAAATAAATAAATAAATAAATAGTGGGAGGGTTGAAGAATATAATATACATAACAATTTTTTTCAGACTGTGTTATATTTCATACTAAATTAAAAGATGTGTATCACACAAAATCATAAATATTTATTTTCATACTTAATATTTATATTTTTCTAATTTGACTAAGTTTAATTTAGTTTTTTCATCCCCGTGTATTGCGAACCTTATACCAGTAATAATAATAAAAGAAAGCCCTTTTTTAGCCCCCGGGGGATGGAGAGTTTGACTTCCTTTTTTAGGCAGCTCTACAGATTTTTCATTCATTTATTGCAAGCTGCAACATGGATTAATTGTCCCACATAAAATTAGACATGCCCATCCGGTTCAAAAAATCGGAACCAAATCGGGATCAACGGTTCGGAAAATCGTTGACCCGGTTTTCGTTTCAAACCGAAACCGTGAATCGTAGTTTGACAGTTTGGTTTCGGTTCGGATTTTTTTCGAACCGTAAATCGGCGGTTCCAAACCGACAGTTCGAACCGGCGGTTAAACCACCGGTTTTTCTATTTTTTCTTATTTATATTTTATATAAATAATATTATGTATTTATGTTATTTTACTCTTTAATTTTAAGTTGTATTGATTATTATTATTAATTTGTATTATAAGTTGTAATTTTTTTAGGTTTATGGTTTGTATTGGTTATATTTAAATTGTAATTTCTAATTTTTGAAATTGTAACTTATAAGTTGTAATGTAGTATTGTTGTAACTTGTAAATGTAAGTTCTATTTTTTAATTTATATCAAATTATTTACTCAAAAAACATTATTATTTTGTAATATATGAATAATTGTAATATTTATATGCAAATTTAATTTTTTAAATTTCTTAAAAAATTATAAAAAAATAAATAAAATAAAATAAAAAACAAACCGTCCAAACCGGCGGTTTGAACCGGAACCGACGGTTTACAAACCGGAACCAAAACCGGAATCCCCACGGTTCAGTTTCGGTTTGGCCCTCCACGATTTTCCGAACCGGCGGTTCGAACCGTTTGAACACCTCTACATGAAATACTCAATTTAAAGCGCTAGCTACATGAGCATACCAAAACTAATGTCAGCAACTATTGCTATGAAATTCTGATTGACTAAATTTAGAAATAAAACAAATTAAAATGTAAAGGACCACTATATTATAATAAAAACTCAATATAACAAAAAACAAAATATCAGATTTAAATTTCCCTTAAAGCAAGCAACCTGGAAATAAATATATATTGTACAGCTAAATAATTGAACCAAATCAATTTAAAACTGAACTTTAATTCTCCATATTATTCAAAGTTTGAAATACATAAGGGAATGCAGAAATGAACAAAACTAAATCGAAACAAGCTATTTATTCATTTGCATGATACATATATAGATGCATGCTTGCTGCTATAGCTTATTCAAACTGCTTTATTAATCATAAGTGGTGGAGAATAATATCATCGATGATGGCAATTAGATTCTTATGAAGCCTAACACTGTAGCAACGAGTTGACCTAACAGCAGGATAATAGGTCCAACAATTCCGACAAGAGTGCCGGTACCATTGGACAAAGTGGGGCAGACAGTTGAGTTGAGTGGAAGCCCGACTCTGACGGTGCATGCAGCAGGGAAGCTAAGAAGACTAGTTAAATTAACAGCAACGCTAAAGCTTCCATTGGCAGTGGTGATTCCTTGTCCAATTCCTACAATATTACCAAAAAGTCCGGTGCAGGTCACGTTCACAAGAGCACCGGGGGCGGGTGGGCTGCCCAGGGCGCAGTTTCCGGTGGTGGTGCAACAAAGGAGTCCACGAACAATCACGTTTGTTGGCAGGGTTGGTAGTGGTAGTAGGTTTGGTAGGCCTGGTATTAAAGGTTGGGCATGGGCTACTGGATTTGCAGTGGCGAAGAAGATGAGAGCAATCATGAAATATGCACAAGCATGGTTATAACTCATTTTTATTTGTATAGAGAGGTTTTGTGATGACTGTACTATGTTTGTTTTGCTTTGGATTTGGTGTGTTTGAATGTAAAGAAAGAACCCCTATTTATACACTTGAGATTCTTTCAAGTTTCCTCTTTTCGGCAATATGTTAAATTTGGGCAAGTTTCAAGTGGAAATTAACGTAGGGGGTTAGGGTTTGGCTGCTATAATTGATAATCCATCTATGTGGTTGATTCTCAACTATAGTGGTAAACTTGAAATTAATCCACCATGCATGTATTTTTCTCTGCAACATGCAAAGTCTTATATTAGTTACTAACTTCTTTAATTATTAAATTTTTATATTCTTTTAACATTTTTTGTTTTCATATTCTAATTTATCAGTACGTTTAGATCCTTATAAAGGAGAAATCCTAAAAAATACACATTTTTATTTTTTATTTTTCTAAATTTTTAGCAAAATATTGTTAAAACCCCCTACCCCACTATGGAATATAGGAGAATTGGTGCATGCCCACTTATACTTAGGTTAGACAACTTTTGGTCCAATATTCGAGTTAATTGCAAAATACGTCCCGTAACTTATACCCAGTTCCATCCGTAGTCCTTTATCTTTTTACTCTATCAATTTTAGTCCTTTAACTTTTTAATTGCTCAATTTTAGTCCTATCTGGGTCGAAATTTGAATTTTTCACCGGAAATTGCACGTGCACAGCACGTGAGTCCTTCAAATTGGGGATTTTTCATACTTCCGGTGGGGCTCACGTGCCGTGCACGTGCAATTTCCGGCGAAAAATTCAAATTTCGACCCAAATAAAGGAAAAAGATAAAGGAATACGGATGGAACTAGGTATAAGTTACAGGACATATTTTGTAATTAACTCTCCAATATTCTATCAGAAATAGTAAATCTATTTAAGCTCTACCTATTCTAAAATACAGAATAACGAGCCAATTAATTTTAACTCCGCAATATTAAAGAATTTCTTAATGTGACACTAGTATAATTGGACATTTTCTATTCACCAAGTTTTGCGTTTAAGTCCACTGGTATACGAAGTTTAGCACATTAATGCATTTTTACTGGGAAAAAAAAAGTCAGCTAGAATTTTCTTTATTGTATTATAAGAATGAATGCATTAATATATATATATATATACACACACATACTTGGTGATTTTGGGAATTCCAACTAAAATTGGATTGAAATTGAAAAAAAAAATAAAACATACAGGACCAAAATTGGAAAACTTGACTGAAATTGGAAAAAGTTAAAACATACAGGACTAAAATTGGAAAACATATATTTGGTTGTCAAAAAAATAGAAACAAAATTGAAATTAACTCATATTTCAATAAACAACCACCAATTATGTACTCTTCTCCATAATTAATAATATGGTTAAAATCAGTTTTTGTCCTACAATTATGGTGTCTTCCGTTATGATCTTATAATAGTCATGATTTTCAATTTAGTCCAACAGTTTAAGAATCTGTCCGACTTTTCAACAAATAGTAAAGTCTTGTCATATGAGATCTTCTATTAGATTTGACATACATCTTAGTGTTTCATGATACATATTTACTATATGTCACATGTTAATTTTAAGTACAACTTTAGATGCTTTATTGGTGGTACGATAAATTTTAACAAAAAAAGTTTATTAGAGTTTTCTGTTTATAGTACATATTATGTGTTTTTTTTATTTAATCAAGTGGAATGATTACAATCTACAACTTCCAATAAAGCATAAACAAAAATTTGGAGTAACTAAAAATGACTCAAGACAAGAAAGAGACATGGCTGCACATGCTAACGTATGCGCAACTCGATTATCTTGTCTTCAAGAAATTAATATAACAAAAATTAAAATAGTATTTATTTGCTTATTGGATTTTCCAAATTATACAATTTTTTATCTTAACAATTGTTGAAATGATAAACAAATATTGAACCCAATTTGATCATTAATAGTTCTTCCTATTACGCTGCTATCCAAACTATTTTACAATGAACATAAAATAAGGTTTTTTAAGGACAAAAGTCTTAAATTTGTTGCAATTAACAAAGAAAAACATACATCAGTTATAGGGTAACAACAACAACAACAAAACATACAGTAAAATAATGATTGATCGAGAGTAGAACTTGTGGCAAGATAAATATTTCCTTATTCAAACTGCTATATTAATCATAATTGGCGGTTAATAATATCATCGATGGCAATTAGAGCGACTCTCTTACGAAGCGTATCACTATACAACCGAGTTGATTTAACAGTAGGGTAATAGCGCCAACAATTCCAACAAGGGTTGGACAAAATGGGGCAGATAGTTTGGTTGAGTGGAAGCCGGATTCTGACGGCGCATCCAAGAAGGTTAAAGTGGTTCAGAAGACTTGTTAAATTAACAGTATATGTAATGCTAAAGCTTCCATTCGCAGTGGTGATTCCTTGTCCAATTCTTATAGGATTATAACCTAAAAGTCCGGTGCAGTTCAGATCCACGAGAACCCCAGTTTCCGGTGGGTGTGCAACAAAGGACTCCACAAAAAGTTAGGTTTTGTAATAGGCCTGGTATGCCTGGTGGGCCTGGTATTAAAGGTTGGCTATAGGCTAGTGGGTTTGCAGTGACGAAGAAGATGAGAGCAATCAGGAAATATGCTGAAGAATGATTATAAGCCATTTTTATATGTATGGAGGTTTTGTGATGTGTATACTATGTTTGTTATACTTTGGATTTGGTGTGTTTCAATGTAAGCAAAGAACCCCTAATTATACACTTGAGATTCTTTCAAGTTTTTTCTTTTGAACAATATGTTAAAATTGGGCAGTTTGAAGCTTGAAGTGGAAATGTAGGGGCTAGGGTTGGCTGTTAAGCCTATTATAAATTGATGATCTACATAATTGATTCAACTACAGTAGTAATGTTCAAATTGATCCACCATGCATATATGAAAAGTCTTAATTACTTTAGTGAGTAGAAATTAAATACTAACTTCTTTAATTACTAAATTTTTATAATGGTTCTTTTAATATCTGATTTTTTTTCAATTTTAATCTGATTTCAGTAGAAGATCCGATTTTCAGGCGCTAACATGAATGTCGATGATGCTGATGTAACACTACAATCTCAAGAATTTCGATTTGTATGAATAGAAAATTTATTTATGTGGAGACAAATTGAGAAAAAGTTCATATTCTCTACAAGTGGAAATAATTAAATTTCAATGATTATTATAGAACATGTAAAGTTAGCGGTTGAAAAAAAGGATATGGCCAAAGTTATTTAACTAAAATTGAAAATTTCTTAATTTATTTTCAAACAACGTGTATATATATATTTACGAATTATTTCTGATTAAAATTCAACTACAAGCGGAAAAAATTAAACTTGAAATATTATCATAGTCAATAGAAACCTACAAAGTTAGTAGGGATAAAATCACATTTGGTTCCATAACTATCGTCTTCTTCACAAATAGTCCCATAACTATATACTTTTTCAATTTAGTCTTGTAACTCAAATAATTGCTCGATTTTGATCCCAATGTCGTTGGAAATTTCAAAATTGGCCGGAAAATTATCACGTGAGTTGCACATGACATTCAATTTGAAGGTTTCCGACGATGACTAATGTGTGGCATGACCTATAATGATTATATTGGTTGAAGCATTATAATTAATTCTAATTACTGGGCACACCACGTCATTAGTCATTGTCGGAAATCTCAAATTGGATATCACGTGCAACTCTCGTAATAACTTTCCAGTCGATTTTGAAATTTCTGGTGACATTAGGACCAAAATTGGGCAATTATTTGAGTTACGAGACTAAATCGAAAAAGCAAATAGTTATGGGATTACTTACAATAAAGGCGATAGTTATGGGATCAAAATTGATTTTATCCCAAGTTAGTAGATAGAAAATGGATAATACTTTCTTCAAAAGAAAAAATTAAAGAAAATGTATACCCCGAAATCATGACCAAATTGAAAATTTCCCAATTCATTTTCACGTTAAAATTATAAGCGTTACATGTGGTATACTTTGGTTAGACAATTTTGGTTCAATACACTCTCAAATATAGTAAATCTATTTAAGCTCTACCTATTTTAAAAGGCAGATCAGTAACTAGTTAATTAAGTTAAACTTTGCAATATTAAAGAATTTCTTAATGTGATTAATTGGACATTTTCCATTCATCGGGTATGTCGATTAAGTCCACTGGTATATACACTTACTTTCGCAAATTAATGCATTTTTAAATTTTTAAGTTCTGATTGACTAAATTTAAACAAACAATTAAAATGCAAAGCACCACTATATTATAATAAAAACCCAACATGGCCTAATTAGTAACTGGAATTAAATTGAAATTTTCCTTAAAAGCAAGCAACATAGAAATAAATATGTACTGTACAGCAAACTAATTGAACCAAATCAAGTTAAAACGTACTGTACTTTAATTCTCCATTATTCAAAGTGTGAATACATAAGATAATGCAGAAATGAACAAAACTACATCGAAACAAGCTATTTGTTCGTTTGCATGATACATAGCATGCATGCTTGCTTCCTGCTTTAGCTTATTCAAGCTGCTTTATTATTCATAAGTGGTGGAGAATATAATATCATCGTTGATGGCAATTAGAGCGAGACGCTAAAAAGACTTGACACTGTAGCAAATAATTGACCTAACAGTAGAGTAATAGGGCCAATAATTCCGACAAGAGCGCCGGTGGAGTTGGAAAAAACGTTGCAGATAGTTGAGTTGAGTGGAAGCCCGACTCTGACGACGCATCCAAGAGGGTTACTTAGAAGACTAGCTGCACTAACGTTAATGCTAAAGCTTCCATCCGCAGTGGTGATTGCTTGTCCAATTGTTGCAACTGTGCCTGTTATAAGATTGGTGCAGTTCACGACCACGAGAGCCCCGGCGACGGGTGGGCTGCCTGGGGGGCAGTTTCCGGTGGGGGTGCAACAAAGACTTCCAATAACAGTCGCGTTTGTCAGGTTTGGTAGTGATGGTTGGGCATGGGCTAGTGGATTTGCAGTGGCGAAGAAGATGAGAGCAATCAGGAAATATGCGGAAGCATGGTTATAACCCATTTTTATTTGTATAGAGTGTACTATGTGTGTTTTGCTTTGGATTTGGTGTGTTTCAATGTAAGGAAAGAACCCTATTTATACACTTGAGATTCTTTGAATTTTCTTCTTTTGATTAATATGTTAGATTTGGGCACGTTTGAAGTGGATATTAATGTAGGGGGTTAGGGTTTGGCTGCTATAATTGATGATCTGACTATGTGGTTAATTGATTCTCAACTATAGTGGTAAACTTGAAATTCATCCATCATACACATATTTCTGTACAACATGCAAAGTCTTACTTTATTTACTAGCTTCTTCAATTATTAAATTTATATAAAGGTTTTTTGTAATATTTGATTATTATTTTTTCAATTTTAATCTGATTTTAGTTGAAGATTCGATTTTCAGGTGATAATTGCTAACATGAATGTCGATAATGTTGATGTAACACTCCAAATCAAAGATTTCGATTGTATGAATAGAATATTGATTTATGTGGTGCTACATTGAAAGAAAGTTCATCTATACATCCCAAATTGGGATTCTCTACAAGTGGAAAAAAAATTATATTTAAAGGATTACTATAGAAATGTCACGACCATATTTCTAACATAGCTAGACATGAAATAGATTTTCATATTAAAAGACTTGTAAGTGAGTGTGTGACTTTTTTTTTTTTTTTTATTTATTTTCCCTCTCACTGTTTTCATTTTTATACTACTATTATAATTGGTGATAACATGTGAGCATCACTTAAACGGACACACGTCTACTTTTTCTTCATATACATTAACATTGAGCGTGAATCATCATGGCCTTATCATACTTTTAATTTAAATTATTTTCTTTATTAATACCATGTGCATTCTTCTTACTTTAGTTAACTATTGAAATAAGTAAAAATGATCATATAAATTGGGGGTTTTCAATTATTAATAATAAACCAGCAAACTTAAGACTTAACAAGTTTAAATAAATAAATAAAATGAACACATTATATGATATCCATATAAATTCAACTATTGCATAAATAACATGCAATAATTCATAAAATGCATGGATGCGTGCATTATATCAGTCAATAAGTCACGAGGGGCTCGGGTCTCACAAGAAACATGTAAAGTTAGTAGTTGAAAATTTGATATAATCGAATTTATATGACCCAAAATTGAAAATTTCCCAATTTATCTTCATATAATGTCTATGTATTTACAAATTACTTTCGATTAAAAAAAAAAAACTTAAAAGTATCATCATAACCTATGGAAACCCATAAAGTTAGTAGTTAGAAAATGGATAATGCCCGAATAGAAATTTTCCCAATTTATTTTCATGTTAAAATAGTACATATCTACATGTGGTATAATATTTATACATAAAAACTTGCATGAGACCGTTTTACGGATAGTTTCTGTAAGATGGATCTTTTTTATTTATAAACTAAATCCATTTCCACCAAATTACATGTGAATTGTGAAGGGTGGGTGTGAGTTGACATGTCTCACGTAACATGATCTATGAGACGGTCTTACATAAGACTCACTCGTATTTATAAATTTTATATGGCATTAATTTTCATTATGTGATGAGCGACAAATTAAAAATCAAATCCATTGATTCTGTGACACGCTTAATGTTCAATAAAATGAATACCATTTCTATAAGTTTAATAATAATTAGTTTTTCAATGGATTCCTAAAATTAACTTATGAATATAGGAGAATTTCATATTTCGAGATCATCTCTGATACGTAACACTTTTTCTTCATAAGCTAATTTATCAGTTGGTAAGATACGTTTAAATCCTTATTAAAGAGAAATCCTAAAAAAATACACATTTTGATATTTTTCTAAATTTTTAGCAAACCAAATAAAAAGTAGGCAACATGCTGCCCTGTTTTGTAGGTCTTCTAGTACTTGTATTTTCGAATTATTACCATATATCATATATAAAGATAATCATATTCATATATCCATGATGCATATTATAAAACTATCAGATGAAATATCATGTCTTCGAGAGAAATACAATTGTTAATCCAACGTCATAATATGAATCAATAATACACTATTCCCAGGCTTAATAATTAAGTAACAGAATTAATATAGGCTAGTCTCCTACTAAAATACCATAATTCATAAGAAATTGGTGGATGCCTAACTTATACTTACGTTAGACAATTTTTGGTCCAATATTCTATTAGAAATAGTAAAGCTATTTAAGGTTCTACCTTCTAAAAGGCAGAGTAACTAGCTAATTAATTTTAACTTTCCATTATTAAAGAATTTCTTAATGTGACACTACAATTGGACATTTTCCATGCATCGTCTCCCGGTTAAGTCCACTATTCGACAGTACTTTTAGCACATTATTGCCATTTTATTGAAAGAAAGAAAAAAAAGTCAGCTAGAATTTTCTTTATTGTATTATGAATAAGAATAATTGGATTAATGTACTTAAATAAAAGCCTAAACTACTCTTATAGCTTCTATAACAACTTATGGGTGAAATCATCTGGCAACGCAAGTTCAAACCTCGCATCACGTGAGCATATCCCTCGATTTACATCCTACCCAACTGAGAGGCCTACAATCGGGTGGAAGGAGTTCTTCGTCTCTTCTCATCAAACGAACAATAACAACAGAAGAGATCAAAATCAGTGAAGCTGGACTCCAACAATACTGGGAAATATTCCAATAAGCAATCACCAATTGTGCTCTCTTCTCCATAATTAATATTATTATCAAGAATAGAAAATGTTGAAGAAATAGCAAAATATAATGCATAAAGGGGAACAAGTACTTGTTATCCAAAGCTTGTTTTTATAGTACAAAAGAACAATACAAATTTATCCATTTGCTTCTTCTATGTCCCACCTTGAAGAAATTAATAGAGAACATGATTATGAGATGATAATTCATAATCTCTTCAAGCTTTTCTTTCGAGCATCCATCTTCTTCTTGTCTGCTGGAACCTTAGTCAGCCCGGCTTCCTTCTTTAGCATCGCGGGAGCTGCTTTGGATCCGCTGACTCCGGTCTCAGCCGATGATGGCATGACAGCTGGATAGTCTTGACCGTTTTCTGGTTTTGGGGCCAACGGAGACGGTAATGGAGGTGCAGCGCCTGGCACAGCGTTCTTTTGGTCCGCGCACTTTACCGAGGTGTTTGTCTGGTCGACGTTTAGGGCAGTGGCCGACTCAGAAATTGCTCCGGCTTTGAGCTTTGGCTTCGGCTTGAGGGCATGTATTCCGGTGATTAGCCTGATATGAATGATGATTCCATGTTTGATCAAGTGTAAAAGCACAATGCACACATCAGATGATGGCACTTACAAATCATCATTATAATGGTTCTCTAATCCTCTCAATATTGGAATCTTGTGAAATTCTTAGCCTCAGTAACTCTAAATCCAAATTGCAACTACAACAAAAAAGGCCTTTATCTATCGTACTATGTGGGGTCCAGTATATAGATCATATCTCACGATTAAAAATAACAATCCAGAAAGAAGCAAGATGCTCTTATTGCTTATCATTCTATGGAATTCACTTTATTTTGGGTGTTCCACCGTCATTAAAGCCATTCAAATCAGGCTAACCCAAGTTGATTAAAGACGCATTTGTCTTTGACAAACTCAACTTCCAACTCATGTCTGATTAATAAAATTAGCACAAGCAAAATTTAGCTAGCCAAAAAGCTCAACTGCCTAAAATTCATTCTGAAGTACTACAAGTAGTGAGTGAATCATACCCAACAAGCAAGCAATAGCACATATCGGTTGGTCTTTTCATACTTCCAATGCCAATCAGATATACTATGGAGCTAGAGTTCATGGAGAAATTATACAAACCATTTTATGATATAGGTAATATACAAGTTAACAGGGCCACTATTGTCAAGAAAAATGCACGAGTTAAATATGACTCTCACCTAGCATGTCTGGCATACTCATCATAGTTCTCGAGCAGCATCTTGCCAGCCTGCTCATTTAAAGCCGATTCTGGAAATGGTTCGATCAATAAGCATCTGATCACCTGTTTATGCATAGTAGTATAAATAAATAAAAACATTAGCAAACGAGTGCCATAAATGCATGATACCTATAACATAGATAGGATCAAGTTCGTTGAATCAACCAAATAAATGACAGGACTTACAATTAAAACATGACGTAAACCAAGAGTCGGGTTCCAGTCTCTCTTCAATGCATTAACACATATCTCCCCATTATTTGCAATATTTGGATGAAAAATCTTGGTCAGGAAATAGCCTGATAGTAAGCCAATAACTTGAAAGATTAGAATGGTCATATGCATTTTTCAAATGACATTATTCATATGACAATCCAAAACTAAATCAACAAGAAAAATAAACTACAGATTAATCTATTACTATGCAGAACCAACCACAGTCACCCCAACTAGGATCACTCATTGGCTATTCATTTTCTGAACTGCAACTGTGAGTAGCACGAAAACGAAAATTTATGCTACACATGACACTTCAGGCAGGAGTGCGGGTGTCATATTAAGATAAAAATGTTATCAAGAACCCTAAAGTTTTTTTCGACAACATGTGATTAAAAACTGAGCCAGGTCTAATGAGAAAAATATGGATAAAGATTTTTAAGGATCAGCAGCACAAAAAAGTAAAATAGTAAGAAAGAAAAGGAAATAAAATGATGCTTGATTCTTTTTTCCATATGTTTGTGTAACATAAAGGAAAATAAGACCACAAATAGGTTTAATGCACGTTTGGAACTACTACAATCTAATTGGCATCTATATCAAGTATAGGATCACAGACCTTTTGGAGCAGAATGCGGGAAATCATGCGACAATATCAACTTCATGCGAAAAATGCCATTTTCATAAGGCGTTCCAGCTGCAAGGTTACACGCATTCGATCACAAGAAGGTTACACGTGTTCAATCACAAGAAGGTGATTATGTCACACAGAAGAGGCTATAAAGTAAACAAAAGTACCTGGGCCTTCAATATCAGCAAATATAACTGAAAAATTGTCATCATTCACGCCTACTTTAATGCCTTCTGGAGGGGATTCATTGAGATTCTTAAGTTCCTTTGCCAATTGTTTTATGACATTTGGTGGAAGATTCTCATTAGTTGCCTGAAAACCATTACAAATGGAACACGTAAGATAGCGGGAACACACAACTTTAAAATGCAAAATGGAACACGTTGACAAACATTCAATGCATAAACATCAATTCATCACATATCAACTTTTAAAATTCCATACACGTCTTCTTACAAATCAAACGTGTAAATAATGAGTTAAAAATTTCAATACTATAAACTGAATTTGTTCACCCAAGCAAACAAGGAAACAAGAGGGGTTGACACAAGATGAAATACAACATTACCATAGCGTGTTGTGTCAGAGCAAAAGCTAACACTTTTGACTTTCTTCTTACAAAAAAGAAATAAATGAAAACCCTCAGCAGCTGCTTTGCAAAGTAATTTGTTGTACTAGTTGCAAATTTGGGATGATGAAGCAGCAAAGAGGATCCTGCATAATAACAGAATTAGCACTTCAAGTCACTAGTAATAATTTAAATTTAACACGTCAAAGAAAATAAGGACTACAGATAATTGGACACCGACATTCATGCAAATGTAGAGCAACAATACAAAAGGCCAACACATCTTTACTGAGTAAGCATGCAGTGTCAAGCAATATGCAATTCTTACGTAATTGTTGGAGATAAAGCTGCAGCCAACTGTGGGCAAAAACAATAACAAAGAGCACTGCAAATATATTAAAAAATAAAGCAATCGCCTGCTATCAGCCACACAACATTCAATAGAGTGATTCAAGTTGCTAAATGTTAATTTCAGAACTAATGCTCACAAATTGAATCTCTACCGTGCTTCCAAACTCTCCACCTCCAGATTTTAATGACCAAACTTCAATGGTTACCACACAAACACAACAGGCGTGTTTTTTTAAGACAGTTATTATCCTCAATTCAAGGATGGAAATCCACAGGTAAAAAAACTTATCAAAGTTAAATTATGAGAGAACTAAACCAGGAAATGGTAATAATATTTTTAATGAAAAAGGGTTTTTAAAAAAAGGTGCAGCAAAATGAGATCAAAATGCAGTAATTCACAAACCTAAAAACTGAGCAGGAGAAGAACTGGAAATAATATTTTCAGATTATAATTCCACATAGCCTTAAAATAGACTAATCCTTGAATCAAGCTCTTGCATAATGACCTTGCATATAAGATTTGCCTTTTTCCATAAAATTTGAGACCAACTTCGCACAATAACATATACAGCATATTTTTAGTAATTCAGCTTTTACAAAAGGTATATTCATGGAGACAAATCTGGGTTTTCAAGTAAGGATCATACATAATTCACACACATTAACCTTGAAAGAAAGAAAAGAACTTTACAAACAAAAGCATGTGAAAAAAACTACAATTTTGGGATCGGAATCATAGGGGGGCAAAGCATAAACCCTAAAATTGAACCACCCAATAAGCCACCCCAAAGTTCCAGTCAAATTTTCGGAAAAAGAAAATCCCCAAAATTTAAAAATTCAAGAAAATCTCACAGAAACAAAATCACCAAAAAAAAATAAAAAAATTCAGAAATCCCACTTCAGATATGGTTTCAAGAAAACCGAAATTGGGCTGATAAAACAAAATCCAAGAACTTCAAACACTAACAAAATGCAGTAGTTTAAGAGGAGAAAAGAAAAACGCCATGAAACAAATACCTTAGAGCAAGAGAGAGAAAAGAAGAAGAAATCGGCAAAGAAATCTGAGTGAGAACACGATGGAAAAATAAAGGGGCGTGCGAGTTTTAATCGCTTTGGCTGTCTTTGGTAGACTGATATATATTGGACTTGGCAAATGCTACAAATGGTTTTCAGATAGCGATCTCTCTTTTGTATATATGATTGAAGAATTGATTTTAGCAAAGCACCCAAAGCGCAGAGAGAGAGAGAGAGATTATACATACAGATACAGATACAGATTTTATATAGACACGCCGATAAGGGTAAAAGAAAGAAATAGGGGAAATTGATATGGGCACGCCGAATTGTTCTATGGCCACTCTTTGGATTGTACCGTTACAATACAGCCGCTGTATAGCTGCAGCCTTTCAAATTTTGTATTTTGATTCTCCTTTTTTTATTTTTTGGGGCCTAATTTGGAATCATTTTGTGTTTGGATACAACAAATTTGAATTATAAAATTTAAAATTAATGTATATTAAATTCATTCAAATTAAGGAATATATTCAAAGTTTATATAAGTTGTTTAAAAATTAAATCAAAATAGAAGAAATCGATTTTGAATTCATATCAATTAAAACATTGTCAATAAATTTGATGATATAATTTCAAATAAGTAGTCAAAAATTTAACCTTACACCCTTGAAGATCTTGAAATTTTCAATGAATACTTTTTAGTTGGGGCTAATGATGAAGATCCGAATAATAAAAGATCGAGTACCAAGTGTCGTAGGAGAGGGTGATGTGATAACGCATATCAAATGAATCGTTTTTTAACAATCTGTAATTTATTATATAACTTTTTTTTTTAAATTACATTTATAATAAAAATGAAAGGCCAGTTCCCAATTTTTTTTAAAACATAAAATGTAAATCATTATATATCTATAAAATTAAACATATTATTTAAATAAATTGTTACAATTGTACATCAATATAAAGGTTTTAAATGAGATTCAAACAAAGATAAATGAAAAATATGAATAATGATGTGAATTGATAATGGGTCCATAAAAAAAATTTGGATAGGTTTATGGATTTGTATGAACAATGGTTTTCTTTTTCTTTTCTTTTAATTTTTAATTCAAGACATTCTCACTTTTGGGAGCCTGCACGCTGATTCATTTTTATCCTCTGCTTGAAATGATTTGAAAAATATGAAGCCAATCAACAATAGAGACAATACTTGCATTATTTTTGGGAAAAGAAAAAAAATGAAGATGAGAACATTAAGTGGAAGAATACATATGATATAAGGAGGATATTAATAATGAATTAAAGGGGTTGTGTATTTGGTCTAGGAGAGTGGTTGAAGTATTATTTGTGTAACAACATATATTTTTATGGGATGTTATGATGATTAAAAATATGGACAATTGTTAATACGAGGAATATCGTGTTGGTAGATAAGATAACTATTTTATAAATATCAAATTGTATTAATCATATATATATATATATATATATATATATATTATTTTTTTATTTTTTTTGGGTATGAACGTCACTCTCACCATTTTCATATTTATCATGTTTTTTTTGGTAAATCATACAATTCATATCTTATGTGGCTTATGAAAATAAAAAAGGAAAGAAAATTAAAGAAAAATTTGTAAAATCAACATTAAAATTTTTGATTTATTAAAAAAATTGAATATATACACAAATTTGTATGTGAGGTCTTTATTTTTACTTATTCAATTATTTATTATATATTAACTAACACATATTTTTCAATAAAAAATATTAGGATGAGTTGCACATTATTTTGTTGAGATATTTCCGACAAACAAAAAAATGGGTTAAATGGCTAAATCATTAATATGCTAATTCATTAGAAATTCAATTCAATTTAGGTTCAATCTAGTAGTCATAAATATACACACAATTTACTCATTAAGAGAATCAAACAAAATCTTTTATTTCAGATCGTTTATCTATTTGTTTCATTTTTAAATAAGATTACAAATTCAGAATTAGATCTTAATTATGCAAATCATGGCAGTTTTACTAATTCAATTCAACCAAAAAAAAGAAGAAGAAGAATTTTGACACATGTTAATTGAGACAACTTAACTTTAGCGATAATCCCCTCTTTTTTTCTAAGAAAAGTTTAGTCCTTATTTAAATGGAAACTATATTATTACAAAAAATCACTGTTCTAAAAATCGGCCTAGGCGGCGCCTAGGCGGCACCTAGGCGCTAGGCGGCCCCTAGCCGTACCGATTTTTGCCTGTTCGGTCACCTTAGGCTCTAGGCGGAACAATTCGGCCCTAGGCGGTTTAGGCGACCCTATTCGGCCCTAGGAGGCCCTAGGCGGTCCAGGCACCAAATACTTTATTTTTTTTATTTTTTTTTTCTTTACATTTTTTTTTTCACTTTTTAGCAAAATGATGATATTATTAATGTATTATAGTCTTCTACCAAATTATTATTAATTAATTAGATATAGATAAAAATTTCACAAATTGAAAAATACAAATAAAAATAATTTTATAAATGAGATATGATATTTTTACTTGTCCTCCTATATAAAACCAAAACAATATAATATAAGAGTTCCAAAAATATTTTGTAAGGATAAAAAATTAAGAAAAATAGGTAAAATAATAAAAAATCTATTTAATTTAGATATGCCGCCTAGGCCCCGCCTAGACATCCTAGGCGCTAGGCGCCAGTCAAGCGCCCGACTAGCGCCTAGCGAATTTTAGAACACTGCAAAAAATTACTATTTCTTTGACTTAATAAGATGTCACAATTTTTTATTCATCATATTCAATTTGTACAAGTCCTTATCCTTTCATTTTTGATTTGAAAATACTCATCATTCCTATGATTTTTGGATTTATCTCCTCTGTTCTTGCGATGCAATATATAAAAATTTGAGAAGACCAATAGAGAAATCATAAATTGTGTAAAAAAAATCTAAAATAAGATTTTATTTATTTAAATATGAACTACATTTTAAATTGTTGATCAATAAACAAATAAAGATAATGATGTGACATAATATCTATCCCTCATCCACTATGTTAAGGAATTTACGAGAAAGTACTTAAAAATGAGATTTTTTGTGCGTGAATCATCTGTCTAGAATTGGACTAAAGTATATAAAACATTTATGACAATAATTGATAGTGTAGAGCTGGAAGTGACCACCAATGACAAATAATAAATAGTGTTTTGAATTAAACAATTAGTTCATCACAACTTTATAATTTAGGTGCTACTATTTTATGGTCTTTGTTCATTATTGTAGTTGTTGAATTACAACTATATATTCCATCAAATAATAAGACTGAAAGAGAGCTTTACATTATTTTTACTTCAAATTATTCGTCATCTTTCAATGAATAATTTTTGCATGTAAGAAATAATAATTTATTGAATATAATTCATTATATTATGTATTCATAATAAGATAGCACAAGCTATTTTCATTTAGGAAGGAAAAAAAAAAAGAGAAGCTATTTTCAATAAAGTGACGTAAAATGTTCTCGTATCTTGATGCAAATATTTTAAAATCGTATAATGTTTTTAAGTTTAATGATGAGAGACAATATCGCGAAAAATATTAATATTGTAATAATTGAATTTATCCAGCCTGAACTTAAATTTGTGGGGCCTGAAAATTGTCGGCATGTGGCTAGCCTTTGATGGTTGACACGTCAGCATCACAAATAGCCGTTACACGATGACAACTAAATTTTTTTATTTTCTTAACATCTTCGGAGCACCAATACACTCCCAACCAAAAATCGAAATATTCGATAGACTTAAATTAAATCGGATTTTTTTGGCAATAAATTATTACGTCAAGAATTAATTGATTAAATATGTTGAATATTTATTTAGATGTGGGTTTTAAAATACTCATTGTTTTTTTTTTTTTTGTGTACTATATAAATTTAGATTCAAATACATTCTTATTGGAATTGTATTACTATTCTTCAGTTGAAAACAAAACCAAATTATCTCTTATCTTATACCTCACAATATTGAAGTAAATTTATTAAGCAATCCAAATTTGCACCAACATGCTTATTTCTCTACTCACCATACACATATATAAATATTAATATGTTTACCACTAATATGTTAAAAATTCAATATAATCATTAATCTCAAATCACAATATTTGGGAAAAAATGAGATTTTACACATTAGCAATAAGCATTCTAGTACATATATGATGGGTAGAGAAACATTATTTTTTAGGCAAATGGGACTTTAGTTTATTTAGTGAATTCTTTGTTTGTCTCGAAATGGATTGTCAACAGCCCTTTTCTAAGTAAGATTATTATAATTAATCGTAGAATATAATACATTATATCTACAGCTTGATTTATGCATTATTCAACTATTAGATAAGACACTACTAAACTAATGATTCTCTTTACCAAATTTGTGTTTCTCCACTTAATGTTGGAAAAAATGGAACTTGACTGGATCTCTTTTTTTCTTTTTCTTTTTTTCAGTAATAGATAATCAAATCATTTGGCAACAACTTCTCAATCACTCGCAAAAGTACCTACTCAAATTATTTGAAAGTAAAAGTAAATGAAAGGAAAAGCTAATGACGTTTTTAATGAAATGTAAAAGTATGATGCTATTTGCTTTCAAACAAGAAATTATTTCCATAACTCACATGGTGGTAAGTTTTACTATTCACAAACTCTACTCATTTTAACAAATTCATATGTGAATGGTAGGTTATGAGCATGTTACTCATCTCATAAAACTAGATTTGTGAGACAGCTTTACAAGAGTTTTTTACAACAATATGGAATTGTGGATCATGTATATAAAATGATAATAGTTTTGTGAATATAACATATATTGATAAAATAAATACGTGATCAAAATACGATAAGAAATAGTAACATGCTTTTGATCCTTTTGTTTTGTAATGACAATGAATAGCATAGTTTGGCATTAGATTCCAATTGATCTATAGGAAAGCTGGTTGGTATGTACACTTGGAATCCACATCCTAATTCTTTCTATTGCAATGATTAGCGGAAGAACATAATCATTGGGTATAAGCTAAGTAGTTATGAACTTATGTGACAACCACCAATTTGAAGTATAATTTTAATAATGCTACATTATTTACTCTAAAAATTTAAATAAAAACTGTATTTACATAATTTTCTAGTGTTTGGTGAAGTCTTAGAGGGCCTTAAAATATTGATTAAAACCAAGCCCTAGATTGGTTAATGCCACTAGAAATTACAGACAACTCATATATTATATTTGGGACTGTACACACATTTAGATTCTAAGGAATTAAATCATCAACATTACAATGGCATCACCGAGTAAGGTTGAGATTGAAATAATTTCTCTTTTTACTTCCCACAATCAATAAAATTAACACTATAGAGGAAGTGGAGGAGGTTGAACTTGATGTCAGAATTTAATTTTAAAAGAGACCTGAAACATGGCTTAAAGCATGAACAAGTTGATACAGGTAAGGGGAAATCTAGCAATGGAAATACATCATACATGTTTTCTATCATGTTATATTGATTGATGCGCAGGCTGTTTTAAGAGAATTGTTCGATTGAAAAATGATATAGCAAAGAGCGCATCCACTAGTCCGCGTCCATTTCTTCAAGTGCAGCTTTAGCTGCTGACTTAGCTTCCTCCAATAGATCATCCGGGACCTGGTACACCAGAAATGGATTTATTTATTCATCAATTCAGAATATTTAGGGTCGACCATACATGATAGCAATATATGATCCATATAGTCGACCCCATGTATGGCTATTTGCACAAATTAACACATTTCATGAGTTGTGGACATAATATGGGTTTCATTACAAAAAGCATCTCATTCTTCATCTAAGGGAGATGTATTGTATACATGAGATCAATTTCAAATACGTAGGGCAAAAAATTGTAAAAACAGAGTGCAGTTTTAATTTTGGGACTATGGAAAGAACGAGAATTATGATGCGATCTCAGACAACCAATGGATATAGTCAAGCAACTCAAGCCTGTACCATTGAGCATGATGGAGAAATACATTGACCAAGTTTAATAAAAAATGCACAACAATAAAGTGATGAATTCATTCCTTATATATGAGGAGATATGTTTAATTCTATCAGAAAAAACCAACAGGAGTAGGTGGGTGTTTAGCAAACATGAAAACTAAAACATAGCCAATCACTTGGCATACGATTCCAGCTTCTTAAGAAATGTATATTTACACAGTTTCAATGCTTCCAGCAATATTGTTGTCGAATATGATAATGAATATTGATATGTTCAACAGATATTTAGTCTCTATATGGGCAAATAGTACAGTTCAATGAAAGAAACAACACTGTGACTAGACTGTAGAAAGTAAATTCATTGGTGAATTTACCTTTTGATGCTGACGGTTAGACTCATCACAGACCCAACTCATTTCCAATTCAAAGGCCTTGTCCTTCGCCTCATCATGTACTCCATAAATTCTGTTTATCCAGAAGACAACACATCAGATGATAAAACAATTGCTAAAAAGACAGAAAGCAAAATGCAAATTGCATAGCAGTAACATTACGATAACCTTAATCATTAAATCAGCATGAGTTTAGAATGAAGACTCTAAGTATGCATTTGATATTACCATATGCTATCACCTAAATGAACACTTTGAAAAATGCTATCTGACAGTGCAAAAGTAAATAATCTACACTTTTACCTCACTTCATATTGAATTAATATCATAGTACTCTTACGCAGTTTGATTTATTCATGTCCTTCAAATAAACAGAAACTAGAGGTGCTCGGTAGTTCTGATAAAATGGTCAAATTGGCTGGTCAACAGTAATAATCAGAGTTCAGTTCATGATAGATGGAGTATATATTAGCGTAAAGCTTATGATATATGAAGACAGTGTTAAAAAAAAAATTAATAAATAAAATAAAAAAAGAAGAAGAAGAAATATGAAGACACTTCAATTGCAACAAGAATTAAGCAATTAAAGCCAAACACAAAATCACATCTGGCATAAGTCAATCCACCTATATTTTATAAGATTGTCATAGTTCAGGTAGAAACTCTGGCGAGAAAGACTCAAAATTCAAGTCTCGTGATACCCTCTACGGCTTGACCCGCAGCAGTCCCTAAAAAAAAAAAACACATACACACACAAAAAAAAAATTGGTGTTGTGACCTTAGATCACTTAATTACTAGCATTCTGGCTGAATGCAATACATAATAGCATAAAATGTTGTGTTTTACTTCATTGGTTCTCAACTATATCCTAGAAAGTATTTGTTGGAAAGTCAAGGGGCTAATCCCTATATTCATGTAGATAGAGATGCATGAATGAGAAGACGAGGAGCAGAAGGAATTGCTTAATTGAATTTTGTAGAGGTTACTTCTAGTCCTCCTTATTGAAAAGTGTCATGCGAGCATTAATATAAGTTTACAACATCAGTAAAAACAAAGATTACGACATAGTATATGGTCTATTAATTTAGAAGCTAAAACTCACATCTTGGCCACCTCAACAACCCCTTGTCGACATGTCATTTCAGAAAGCTTTAACTTTTCAATCTCTCTGCCAACACAAAATTTCAATTAATACTCGTTGAAGTAGCCTATCTGTAGCAATGAGAATGTTGACAGAACAGCAAAAAGATTACTTACGTTTTAGCAGCCTGCCTGCCCTTCCCAATGGCAGCACCAAAGTATTTCTACAGCAGGGGGAATGCAAAAAATGAAAGACAACCCACAAAGAAGAACAAAACAACAGAATGATAAAATAAGTAGAACAAGGAATATTTATGGACAATCAGAATTTTCTGCCTGATAATCCAATGTTCTACATGACAGTAGCCATTACAGCATTAAATTCTTTAGTAATTATTCAAAAATAAAAATGCACAAAACAACTCACATAGGAAATTCCAGATGGTTCAACCATGTACAACTGTGGCCCATCTCTATCATAACCACCCAAAATCACTCCACAACCAAAAGGCCTGTAAAATTTTAAATTTGGGCTTACATCCAGATATTAAACAGTTATAAGCACATCATTAAAATGAAAATATGTCATATCAAACCTGAGCCACCAATAGAGTGTGCACAGATGCACATAACTAGCTACACGCTGCGCAAGTTCTTTAACAGGAATTTGATCACCATATACACTGCAAATCATATAATGAACAATGTATGAGTACAAATACCAGTACCTCAACACAACACTTTGCACATAAAACACAAAGAGTAGGGAAAACCACACAAGTAAATTGCATGAGAAAAAGAACCTCTCATAGTTAGTTGCTTCAGATTTTGCTCTTGTCACAATTTGACGGCCATCTGCTGCTAGCCCAGCAACAGCCTGAAAAACGAAGAAAATCAGCAATGATACAATAAGCAATATTAGCTTCATGGTTTGTAGCCACTTTTTTGGATTATCAAAACAGAAACCTTAACCCAAACAGAATCAGATTGAATTATATTTTCCAACAATGACTTAAGTATAACTTTTGTGCAACCAAAATTCAACAACCTACAACTGGGAAGGAGCTACTTGCAAATTCTCTCTATTTTTTCAATTCTGAAAAGGACAATCTGGGTAGTAATTTAGTAATTTAAGCTCCAGTTTAGCTGGTTATGCTTGAGAATATCCAAATTGCAGAAGATTACTTTCTACTGCATAGAGCTAAATTAACGAACAAACCATCCAAATTCCAGCATAGTTTTAACTCACATAGAAAGAGCATTCAGCTACATATTCTGCATAATGCACAAAGATTTCCCCTTTCTCGGATCAATAACTAAATACTCAGTCACTATCAAATATAACATGCATCAACCATATAATCTACAACAGCATATACGAAGAGACAGAGAGAGAGATGAAAATGCACCATGCCGGAGTGGCGATGAACGGAGTGGATTCTTCTGTTGGACCCGGGTAACATCATCTTCGAAGCAATCAATTTCTCCACTCCCTACAATTACACCAAATAAAACCAAAACCCTTAATTAAAACCCTAATTGAAGAAAAAAAAGATTGGGATGTTTTGGCGCATACCATAACAATGCCGTCTTTGCATTTGATTGCAACGACAGTTCCACTGTTATCTACGGCTTTGGCGGCGTATTCGATCTGGAAAACGCGGCCGTCCGGTGAGAATGTGGTCACCGATAGATCGTAGCCGGTGCCTATGCTGCTCATTTTTCCTTTCTCTCTCTAAAACTGTTACCCTACTTTCTGCAGCTGATTCACTCTATGCTCGCTCTATGTCTCTGCACTCACTTGGATTCGCGCTTTCTCTGATGTTTGGTTTCTGGATTTAGGCACTTGGATTCGCGCTTTCTCTGATGTTTGGTTTCTGGATTTGGGGTTTCAATTTTTTATCTTGTTCCCCAGAGTTTTCTTTGTTGACAAGACAAACATACGAAATTAATAGTTGAACGGAATTTTCATTTATTTATTTATTTATTTTTTCTTTTACACAAGTTTAAGTTTAAGTCTCGCTAATTCGAGAATAATAACCCCGATTCTTGGATTGCTATCATGAATTGTGTACGAACGTTATTACTTGTGTGATTATTTTTAAAATTTAAAACGTTTAAATGTTTTAGCTTTTGATACTGCAAATAGACTGCATATAATTTAATATTATAATTTTTTTCTTTTGATATGTTAAATTTAAATAATATGTATCTTTCGATCAAATTTTAGATCTAAAAAAATAAATTTGAATTTTTTTTTACTAATAACCCAATAGTTTTGATGCATTTAGTCGGAAGGCCACTTCTGAATCCTCTGGTTCAATTTAGTATTTCATTTAATATTTCATCTTGTATTACAACATTTTTAATTTAAGCTATGTATAAATTAGTGGTATCATCTTTATTATATTGTATATGAATTTTCACATAAATTATATATATATATATATATATATATATACACACACTAACTGCCGTTCTAAGAATGAATTACTTGATAGGATAGCCATCTGATAACAAATTGTTCTAATATTTCATCAAATGCAGTTTAACTAGTTTCAAATTTGTTCCACCTAGGCCACAGGCCATAATCTGGAACCCAGCTAGAGCATTTTAGGACATATAAATAACTTAAGACAACAGTAAGCAAAGGATGTTAAACTCAAAACATAAATTTCTTTATCAAAAGATGCAGCCAAAAGTTAGCATTTGCAGAACGGTCATGAGGTCCAGTAAATCACATACAATTTATTCCAGTAAGATTTCAAACAAAAGAAGAGCTCATGTTCAGTTCAGAGCTAACAGATGCGGCTCTAAGTCGCCATTGAACCAATAAGGACATTAAAAGTGAAGAAATTGGAGAATATTTATTCTTCTGATGCAACAACAGTGATTTCACCTTTGTCCAACAAGTCATAGAATGCCCTAACTTTTCGCTGCTCGTTCCAGTGGTGCATCTTCCACACACTACCTGCAGCAATGCCAAGTGTGATTCCAATAAGTATCTCCTTGACCACACTTGGTCCTTTCAAAGTCGCATGAGCAACCCTACCACCCGCCATTAACTTCTGTCCAGAAACCTACAGTTCCTGCAATTACAAACCCCATTTTTCAGAGAATGAGGAAACCTGAGCGCAAAATCAAAAAGCTATGCAAGTAAGGTCAAATAATAGAATACGCCAAATAATTTGATTATAAGAGAACATGGTCAAACAAAAGGAAAGTGCCAGTTTATTCGCTTGAATTGGAATCCAATATCAATGATTGAATCTTACTATGCAATACACAATAGCAGATAATATTACAGCAACTAATGAGATTCCATAAGAACAAAACTCATTCAACATAACAAATAATATTCAAAATTTGTATAGTAAATTTCAATGCACTTGTATTGTTATTATAAGATTAAACAAGCAAGTGACACAAAAACCAATCCCAAAATAACATGTTGTCATGTTGAATTTCACCAATTTAACAGGACCATCATTGGTCACTAAACAAAGTCTCAGCCGCAACAGTGTATCCTGCTAATTGTTAAATTGCTCCAGATTCTCCACTAAGCGTCCCAAAGGCCAAGATAATGAATTAAGTTACCACAAACACAACCTTTTATTAGAAATGTGCAAAGCAATTTTATGTCAAGTTTTATTTATTAATGAAAGATTACCAGGACTTCAAAGAAAACCAAAGAAATAAGTCACTTAAAAAAGGAATTAGACAATAGCAGAATCTTAATAACATAGCGAACAAAAAGGCAGCAAGTACCATACACAATATAAAAATATGTTCAAAGCTCTATTGCCCAAAATATTCTCATTTCCATATTATGAAACATAGAAGCACTTGGCTAGCAATATAAAGTTCATGGTTCTGCAGAATAGCAGGCTATTGAGTGACACATGATATCTTGTAAACCATAATTGTTTAAAAGATTTCCTGGGTTCAAATGGAGATGATAGAAGGCTAAGATGGAAGTCAGGGGAATAAAACTCCACCTGTCATTCTGACAACTGACAATGATAAGGAGAAACGAAAATTTCTCAAAACGCTACCCAACGATTAAAACTCATAACTTAAAGAAATTTTAACAAGTTCAGTGGAGTAACCTTAAGGTGGACACGGAACATAATGAGGATTGATAAAAAAATCTCCCCAGATCTGAGTCTCCCAAAAGAAGCTGGTTAGAGGAATTTTGGCAAAATACAACATACTATTACCATTTTATTTTTATTCCAAACAAACAAAAAAGAGGTTATTTCCCGTCCCTTCCCTTCCATGAAACCAAGCAACATAAAAGACTGACATGTACCTCTCCCCTGTGGTAAGGTTTTCAATGCTTCTTACCCTTTCCCTTCTTTCATTATCAAGCAATTCACTTGAAGTATGATCATCAAAGCCTAGTACAAAGGCCACTTTTTTAGGTTGATAGTTGATACTAAGAAATGACCAAATGTCCACACCTAATAATTTGCAGGCACACTTCGTGCACAACAGCTCACCTATCAACTCAAACTCCTAAATAAAGAAATTTGTTGGTTTTGAAATTCTTGCAATGATGATTAATCTCCAACTCATTTGATAAATTCAGAAAACTAAACAAGAACACAAGCACAAGGTTCCAGAACAACAAGGTGAACAGAAAAACATGTCGAGAATACATCAAAGGGTCTATCTATAGTACATACATATGAGAAATGTTTCTGTTTGTATTACTAGTAACCAAAGTCCATATGCTATATGTTTCCTCCAGCACTGAAAACAGCACATTCTTCTGTAATCATTCAAATAATTGAGTCACCTACCAAATGCTCAATATATTTTTCCGGGAGGTACTTAAATGCACACTTTTTGATTAAGAGTAACAATAGATATTTAGCCACAAAAATTTACCCCAAATTTAGAAAAATACAAAAGAGAGGATTACTAGAAGAAATCTGGAATAAAATCGATAGAGATTCAAAATGACGAAATCAACCATAAACGACAATATCAGAGCATCGAACAAATATATATTATGTCGTCGAAAATTAACACCCTAAACGCATTTCAACTGTATGTCCACAAAATCAAAATCATGGAACAATATCATAAATTCAAACGCTTACGAAGATGATTTAAATATGAATACAACAAATCTAAAATTAAAGGGGACCTCTCACCACAAAATGAAAATTGCCTCGAAATTCACAGCCGACTTCGATCCTTAGAACCTGCACAAATTCGGAGAACGACAAAGTGTTCAACGGCTCTACTATTCGGATTAATTCATACGAGGTAGTGCATAAATCCGTGTCATATAGAGAGAGAGATAAGAAAGAGAACTACTTACCCTAGAGAGAGACTGCGTCCGCAAGGGGGGAGAGATTTTGATGGTTAGCCGTATATTGGAAAATAGAAATAAATATAAAATAGTAATTATACTTTAGCCACTAAACTTAGTGTTTATTGTATTGAGCATCTGAAATTTTGTTTTTATTTTTCTTGCACCTCACCATTTGAATTTTACAACAAGATTTTGCAATTAATATTTCATTAATACTGGAATATTATATTTAATTTGTCGTAGGTAACGAATTCTCCTGGATAACAATATGGCTTATGAATTCTCAGCAATGCAAGATATTATCCCTAATTAATTATATAATTAGCAATAGATTATATCTTTTTAAGCTGCATAGGTCTAATTTATCGTTAAGAGACCTTAACATAATATTTCTACATATTTTAAAGATTTTTTATTTAAAAATGTTTTTTTTCAAAATCTTTTGAATTAAACATTAATATTTATATTTTATGTGGCCACCTGAGATTAATTTTATTTTTTTATTTTTTTAAGGAGAAATGATAAGCACCACAACAAAATAACCCGGAGAAACGGACAAATTGGAGGTTTGGTTTGTCTGAACATGGAACACAGCTTCAACCTGTAAGATTTAAGAATAAGCCACCTGAACCAACCCACGATTTGCAATAACGAGTCACCATTCACATTCCAACAATGGCGGACCAGCGGCGGTTGCTGGCGGCGGATTTCGTGATGTCGTTCATGTGGGTTTGGTCGAGCGTGCTCATCAAGATTTTTGTGCACGGAATATTGGGGTATAGTGGTCATCAAGTGAAGGGCGAGATTATTAGATATGGTGTCTATATTTTCAACATGTTCTTCTTTGCATTCATGAGTAAGGTCACTCACGGCGGCGCGTACAATCCACTCACTGTTCTGTACCCTGCAATTTCTGGAGATTTCTCCAATTTCCTCTTCACTCTTGGCGCCAGAATCCCTGCTCAGGTTTTCCTTTTCCTATTTTCCTTTTAAGGGGAATTTTAATGGTTGTGGTTGATACTTGATAGAGATGGTGAAAAGGTGATTTTTTTTTTCTCATATGTGAAATTAATTGGTGCTAATGACTAATGAGACATTCATTCTTGGAGAATTATGTTTTCATGTTTGACATGACAAGGAATTGAATGGAGACTCATAGTCAAGTATGTTCAAATTTGGCTTCTGTTCTATCACTTGTGTTTCAAAATTACTCCAATAGTTGTGTTTAGTGGACAAAGATGTTTCTACCTTGTATGGGTGCACATAACTTATATTATTTTAGTGCAAGGAGACAAGTAGGAGTTTAGCATTTAGCATGAAGATTAAAAGGTTCTTGCTATTCTTCTGCATATTCTTCATAGATCTGTAATAGGAGGGCTGATAATGCTTGATTTCTGACTCTCTTTTCCTAAATGTTTGGGTTTTCTTGTAAAGGTGGTTGGGTCAGTTTATGGTGTGAGGCTCATCCTCTCCACCTTTCCTGGAATAGGACGCGGGCCCCACTTGAACGTCGATATAGCAACAGGAGCATTGACAGAAGGTCTTCTTACATTTGGGATTGTGATCATCTCCCTTAGCCTGTCTACAAAGATTAGCAAAAGTTTCTTCATGAAAACTTGGATTTCCAGTCTCTCAAAGCTCACTCTTCACATACTTGGCTCTGATCTGACTGGAGGATGCATGAATCCAGCCTCTGTAAGTATATCGCTCTCATTCTATTTCAAATCCATAATACTCAAACTGCGTTTTGCATATTGAGTGCACTCCATTTGCTCTACCTATAGGTAATGGGGTGGGCTTTTGCTAATGGGGAGCATATCACCAAAGAGCATTTGATCGTTTACTGGCTTGCACCTGTCCTGGCAACTTTGATCGCCGTTTGGGTGTTCAAAATACTATGTGATGGACCTAAGAAGAACGAGGCAAAGAAGGATGCTTCCCCACAGTTAAAGCCTGTAAAATCTGATTGAAATGGTAGTTGATTGTTCTTTGTATAGTCGAAAGATTCTATTTTTATCGAACTCAAACGTTATATCGTATATGGAAGATATTTGTGTAAAGAGGAAATCAGAATATGAATCCCAGAATCAAATCATATTAGCACTTGAAAACTGCAGAGTATCTCAGATCCATACAATATTTCCTCTGCTTTGTATGATAGCTTTTATACAATGACAAGACTCTACAGATTGAAAATGAATTCGAATTGAATCAGTAAGTGAGTTGTGGCTCAAACTCAGCAAAGTCCACTGAACCAGACTCAATGGGCTTCATGAGATATGCAGCAAGTAACTCAGAAACCAGAGCTGCAATGAGGGGAATCCTCTTGAAATTCTTCACCAATGGAATATCATCAGTGTCCCCAATCGCAAGTATTCGTTCGTTGATCTCCACCATCCGATCCAACTTCCTCTTGAACTCTGGGTTTTCAACGTCCAGCACAGCTGGGAATATTCTAGCAGTCGTGCGATTTGTCTGCACAAAGAGCAAGATTTTAAGCATTTGTAAAAGGGTTTGGTTTTTAAGATTACTGCAAGAAAAGTTACCTCAATGATGACATGCATGTCAAATTCCTTGGTATTAAGACCAATGCCTTCATAGAATGCTGTTCTTTGGCAGTCATTAAGGTACATAGTCACATAAACCTGCATATTTGGACATTACAGATGTTAAAAAAATGCACAAAACTGAGATATAAGAGATGCATTAAGCCTTCAAGAAAGCTGTAGTGATCGAGTTATTACAGAGAGGCAGAAGAAACGGGACCACAGCTTCGCCTTCCAGTCATTGAGGAACTGTGGCTGGGCCTTCATCAAAGCAGAGAAGAAATCACCGTGGCGATTCTCATCTTGGCACCAGTTCTCGAAATACTTGAAAATCGGATAGGGTTGAAACTCGGGGTTCTGCTTCAGATGCCTGTATATGGTGATGTATCTCCAGTATCCAATCTTCTCAGACAGATAAGTAGCATAGAAAATGAACTTAGGCTTGAAAAAAGTGTATTTTCTGGCCTTTGTTAGGAATCCCAAATCTAGAGCCAAATTGAAGTCTGATAAACCTTTGTTCAGAAACCTGGTACAGATTCAACCAACGACTATTTCAGCATTTATGATTGCATTTTAAAGGGCAAACGAAGAGAGTGCAACTTACCCTGCGTGGCGTGCTTCATCTCTAGACATTAGAGAGAAAATCTCAGCAACCACAGGGTTAGTTTTCTGCAAAGGCAATCAGTAATAAGTTGGTATGATATAAACAGGTAAAGAAGAACCAATATCAAATCCCCACCTATCTAAGCAAACAACTGAGCCAATATTTTAGGTGCTGAAAATTTTTCATAAGGCAATTAAAAAGGGAAGTTTTTTTTTTTTTTGGGGGGGACAATTTTTTTCAACTCCAACTACTTCCTCATTCTCTTTCTTTAAGCTAGCTCATTTTTCTAACACTGCCATTAAGCTCAGGCCTCAATATAACACGACTACAATAAGTTAGCTATGTGTTAAAGCTTACTAAACTCCATTATCTTGTCTAAAAAACAAGCAAGCTAAATGATGTCTGCAAAAGGAGGCAATCCATCACAAGATTTCTGCAAATGTAAGTAGAAAAAACATATTTTGCAGTAAAAAATTCTCAAATTAAGCATATGTAGAAATATACTTCAATTAACTATATATTTCTGATATTCCAACATCAGTTATCATCAAAATTAGGCCAAAACAAGAAACACATAAAGCAATTAAGCAAGAATATAAATGAAGAATATAGAGTGAAAACCTTGAGCCTCCTGCCAAGCTCCTTATAGAGAAGAAAACCAGAGAACTCAGCAGTGCAAGACCTCTCCAAGAACTCAACAAAAATCTGCCTCAATGGCCCATCAAGCTTATCAGCAGCCTCCTTGAATTCCTTGCTCCTCACGAAGTGGGTCTGGTTGAAATCCGTCTTGAATTCCTGCAACAGAGCCTCGAACTCCGCCATGTTCAGCTTCTTGTTGATTTCTGTGTTGAAAAGCTGCTCCATTTCGTCGAAATCCGTGGTGTAGAATCTTGGGGTCAGAAGGCTTTCCTTGATGTCCTGCTTCGACTTGTTCTTCTTGCCGGAGACAGCTGGCGGCGGCGTGGCGGTGGTGGACGACATTTTAATGGTGAAGATCCGTGTGCTTCGATAATTTGAGCTGCCTAAGATTCTTGGGGTGGAGCTAGAAATGGGTTTCACTAGCGCCATTTCTGCTGCCATTTTCTGCTGCTAAATTCAGCACTGATTCAAGACTGTTTTTATTCTTGTTTTGGAGAGTGGAGTGCGGGGTTGGAGATTGTATAATTTGAAGAGGAGTGGTTTCATCTAATCTCATCCAATGAAATCTATGAGGTTAATGGGTGCTTGCCACGTGTAGTGTTGCTATGGGCCAGCTTGATTGCATTGGTGGCTTTTGGGTTTCAAGAATTCTTGTGGGTTACATCTCTCCACACTTGATTTTCAGTTGGAATTTTTGCAGAGATATTTTTTTTTTCCTTTCATTGGAATTTATGATAACTTCTGATCAAAGCATTTACATCAAACCAAGATTTATAGTGAAAAAGCATGAGATTATGCACTTATTATAACCAGTGCAAAAATGGTACAAAAGAATTAATAATAGTGTATGTTTACACTTATATAAACAATTTCTCTGGAGCCTTTTGAAGGCTAAAAGGAATATAAATGGAAAAAGGGAGAAAGGAAATGATGAAAAGAATTAAACAAAATAGTAAAAGCAAAACAAAATCATTACTTATAAGCCAAATTTTCTGTTGTAAAATCCTGCATTATTCTGAACAACACTATCATGTGACTGCTGATTTCTGCTGCAAAATTCGGCCCCAAAGTCGAACACCAACGACTCCGAATCTTCTAATTGAACACCGCAGAAAAGGTACTTCTTGGCCATCAGGCATTGTCATAAGAAAGTAAACTATTCTTGAAACTGCATTTAAAATTATCAGAACATAAGATTAATCTACAGTCCCAACCAAATGAAAAAACTTTTATATATGTAAGGTAATGAGGAATAAATATGGCAAAATAAGAGTTCTTGAAAGGTAGAGTTTAACAAAGCATTGTACCTGTATTTTATATTTGAACTTATGCTTCCTTTTTTTCAGATACTATGGCATTGCGTTTCGGCTCTTCTCCAGACTCAACTTCAATTGTAAAGCTACTCATGGACTCGTTGGCTTCTTGTTCAATCATAACCTGATCGGTGTTGAATCTTTCACTCCCTTCCTTGTGTTTTATACTATCCTCAATGTCGTCATAATCCAGATTACGCAGAATATCAGGAAGCATAAGGCCATTACTGTCAACGAAATTAGTTCCCATTTCAATATCTATTTTTTCTTTTGAGCTAGCGATACCTCCCATGAAATTGTGATTGGTGGGTTCCATAACCATAACTTCATCTTCCTCGACAATAGCCCGGAAGTTATTCATCGAAGGTGGAATTCTAGAGAAAAAGACATCTATAAAGTTCTTGATCATCCCTCTGTTATATGGATTCTCCTTTTTATCATATCGATACCGGAAGTTCTCATATGTAGTCTGCATAAAAGAATATTCACATGAGGAAACCAATGAAATGTTGTTGGAATGTTTATGAAAATGTGATCTGCCAAAAAAAAGAGAAACTATAACAATAATACTAAGCCACTTGACAATTTTGAACATGAAAACACACACACACCAAAAAATGGTCATCGATGAATAAATTAAAAAAGAAAGGCCAATAAGCCGTTTATAAAATACATCATTCTTTCTGGAAGAACACTGGTTTTTAAAAACTGGATTATTAGTTCGGATGACCCTGTGAAACGGTCATAGTTCTCAGTTGTCAAAGATCTTTAATTTCAACAGTATCTAACCAATCAAATGACATGTTCTGCCATATGAGAAGAAAGGGACAAGTTGAAAGGACATTTTGATCAAAACATTGTAATTGACTTCAACCCTCAAACCTCCAAAAATGGGTTCAAAATCAATGAGATATTGTGGATGTTAACTCAAGATCAACAAGTCACTGAATTAAAGAGAGATTAATAAGGCCTTTCCCTGAATTCTAATGTTCAACAATATCTCTATCAGAAAGTAGGTAAAGAGTTATCAGCTTATTTCTTGACATGGGAAAGATTAAAAAAATAAATTAATCCGAAGATAGTGACAAGGAAACATCACCTGGTTTGTGCTTATCAAGTAGAAGTGGAAAACCGTTAGGCCACCCACAAACCAAAAAGTAATGAAGCAGTACACAATGAGAATATCCGACAAATAATCTGATGACAATGCTTTCAATACAGTGCCTTTCCTGTGAAAAATATTGTACCACGAGACAACGAAAATGTAGATGCACAAGAGCGATGCTGTTGATATGAACATGTAGAAGAACCTATAATTACGCTGCATGTGAAAAAAGATAATCATGTTAGTTACACAAGGAAAGTGGTAAAGCAATTCAATAACTGAACAAAAACAAACAAAATAAGTCACTTCACAAGAATAGAATTTCAAATATTTTCTTAAAAACTCAGAAAATAGTGTCTTTAGTCAGCAGTCTCCATTTCCACTGACTTTCTACATGAATAACTGTGATTGTTCCCCTACAAGTACTAAGCAGAACTGTTAATCGAAGAATAGAAAATTATTACAAATCAAGAATTTGATGCAATGATTTGTAAGATGTCATATAAGTTCATAAAAATGTGCAATTAATCAACTTTTAGAAATAGAAAGATACCGAAAGAAAATAGCACTAGTTATGGATGCAGCATGTATCAGGACATATGAAATAGATTTTTACGGTTATCCCTGAAATTTATTCTAAGGGATGTGATTCATGAATAGCAGATCATCCACTTGAGCATATCATTCATAATCCGATTCAGCTTGAGAAGCATTAGTTTTGTAGTTTTCCATTGGATATATTTGTTTGTCTTTGACTGAAATGTTTGTATGAGTTGCACAATCCATAAACATCTATTTGGTAGGGTATCCATGGACCATACAGATCGATCAAACAACATGAGGTATTTCATTTAACACAATTGATTCTCATGCCTAAATTAATATACTCTAACATGAAGCCAAGAAAACAATTTTTTGATAGGAACAGTAATAGAAAGCACAAAAATGTCAGAAAATTTCACATCGATGTAAGCCAAAGGTAACATTGGTTGTACACTGCCAAGGCAATTGCCTAACAAACATTCATGCATAGAAGAATAGGCTGGTCATAATTAGCAATCGTTATTAAGCACTTAAAGATACTCACTATACCAATGCATTGACCAACCCAAGGACAGTGATGATCAAATCTCTGAACACAATTGTTGCAGATGGAGCAGTGAGATGCACGGGGAGGGCGGTAGAGCAAACAGGTGTCACAAAATTTCACTTTGACTGTGTGACCATTCACGACAACATCCTTCGTTTTAGGAAGTTTCAAATGAGGTGTTCTACCATTCACCCACTCCATCGAAGGAGTGCCCATTTCGGTAATTTCATCAAAATCCGGAGGTTTTGAGTTCCTAGGGACAATCCCCGGATCTCTACTAGATGTAAGGAAGAGAAATATGATATCCTGCAAAAAATCGCACGGATAAGAGATCATTAACTAAATACCTAATTAATGTTCAAAAAAGAAAAGGAAAAATTATGATGGAATTCTTTGCTCCCTAGTGAGTTCAAGTACATGGTAAACCCTTTAATCAATTCATCTGTTATTGTATATGATAGCCTATTCTACTTCACCTATTTCAAAATTTTACCCTAATTTAATCTTCCCAACAAAGAGGATAACATTCAATACCAAATGAAGAGTAAAACATGAGGATGAATTACTCACCAATATGGTTAACACCATAGCTACAATGAGCACATAATACCAAGGAAGGGCATTTTGACTTTCTCTGAGCTGGTGTTTGATGATAAACAAAATCTTCACACAAAATGCAATAGCTGGACCTGCAATTAGAAATGTTGACAAATACAAAGAAGACACATCTGGGCCAAAGATCAATCTTCCCCCAAAAAAGAATCTCTGCAACAACAAAAAACCAAAAACTTTATGAAGAAATCCATCAAATCCAAAATCAGGAGAAAAAAAAATTAAAAATCATCCATTCTGCAAATACAACAATGAATCAATCAATCAAAAGAAGCATAACGAAAAGGGGCTTACATTACTTCCTCTCCAAACTTGATAAAGCCTCTTAAGTTTGGGTTTTCTTGGGTCCATGATCAAAAGAAGGAAACAGAACAAAGAAACCCCAAAACCCAATTCGAATTAATTGCTGTAAATTTTTCATCAACAGCCCACCACATGAAAGAATCTTAAAGGTCGAATCTTTTCGCCTTTTTCTATCATTACATGCAAAACATGCAATCCCAGTTTAAGGAGTGGTTTGAAAATCAAGAATTGTGAGATGGGTTTTGGGTAGAGAGAGACGAGTAGAAAATGTTAATGTGATGATCAAGAAACAGCTGACATTTGCCCCTCCCTAGACGGATCTTCTTAGGAAGAATATTTGTTCTCTCTTTATTTTTCTTAATTTGCTTCTATTAAAATCTTCATTTCATATTAATATTTAATATTAATATTTAATATACCTTTTTATTTTATACACTTGTCTTAATTTTTTTAATCTCCTTTTTTTCCTCAAAATCTTGAAGTTTCTAGCAAATAAAAAATAAAAACCAATAAAGTTAGCTAGTGCACTTGTTTATTCCTTATCATTTTAAAATAAGGAATAAAATGTTAATGATTTTAATAATGTACTAAAATAGCTATTAAAAATATAAAAAAAAATTAGTAAATTCTAAAATACAATAAGTTTATAAATTATGTGTGTGTGTAATGTGCAGGTCTCGTGTGCAAAATACGCATAAATTTCTTATGTAATATCTTATTAATTTCTTAATTTTCCAAATTTTCTTCCAACTTAATTTATAGAAGATATACTATTATGATATTATAATAATTGTATAATAAAGATTAGCCGTGCTCTTCATCGAACGTGCAGGCACAGCATATATTTCTGCTTTTTGCTTATTCATTTTGTTTAATATCCCTATTGATTTTGTATGAATATTACAATAAATTAAATGCAACTATATTTATATAATGCAAAAAAAAAAAAGAGTTGGTACCAAAATAAAGAGCCTGCTTTTATATTATTTTAATATACTTTTGGGATCATGGCATTCCAAAAAGGGTTGGTGAGAGAGAGAACAAATAGAGTCAAAATAAACATATTATTTTGCCTTTTCTTTGTATTGTAGCAAAAAAACTATTTGCCTGTTCTTTCTGTTTTTTTTTAAGTATTAATTTGCTTTTTTTTCCCCTATGTTTGTTTGCATAGTCTGTTAATTGCCTAGAGAAAGAGAGATGAAATGTCTTCCTAAAATGTATGTCATTTTATTACATAATATTCATAAATCTTAATGTTTCTCACAAAGAACATCAATATTTCAATTTTTTTTAAATTTTGATGTTGTTTTTTTACCATTATTTCAGAGTGAAAATCAAGCTACCAATGCAAAACCCTCTACTCTCATATATTATTTTATCAGACTCTTTAGGTGAACAATGTGATATTTTCATGGTATACAGAATCTGTACAAAATACAATTCAGAACTATACATACATATATATATATATATATATATATATAATGAAACATTAATGGAGAGTAACTGGGGAGAAAAACATTTTCCATAAATGAAGCAAAATTGGTAACATGTAAAGTGTAGAATCACAATATTCATCTTATAATTAGTTCAAAGAAATTACTCAACACTATTCCTTCCTCACATTTTCCTGCTCTGCAAAAATAAAAATTAAGTCCTAATTATAAAGAAAAAGGCAGAAAAAGAAGATGAAAACTCTATCCAGTGTGAGAGGTTAGTTATATACAATCTTTCAATGTTCTTCCCTGGCAAACCACTGGAGGGTAATCTATGCAGTGTGAATCACATCTCTTCCTCCTTAACATCATCCTTAACTTTTACAGCTCCTCAAAATTGTCGTATCTTCTAACCTTCATACTACAAACGAAAAGAAACCACATTCAAACGATGAAAACTGAAAAGAGATGTATGTTTTTTCAGACATGATGAAGTAGTTGTTACCTTGTCTCTGATAAACCGCAGATGATGTTCTTTGAGAGCTGAAATCAGTGCCATCATCCTCATCAACGAGGCAATCTTCGTAGGAATATTTTTCTTCTTGATCAGTTGGGAACAAATAAGGATCAAGATTAACTTTTCCACCTTTCTCCTTCTTCAAGCTTTCTTCAATTCCAGTGTAGTCCAGATTCTGCAGAAAACTAGGAAGTGGTTTACCATCTTTGCCAAGAATACCGAGCTCTAAATCTATCTTTCCATTCGACTTGATAATGTCTCCACCGTATCTTCTACTTATGCTTTCTACAATTGAGTCATCTTCTTCTTCTATCACCCATTCACGGAAATTAATAAGAGAAGGTACTGGCTTTGAGAGAAGTATTTCCTTGAGGTTATTGATCATCCCTTGATAGTATGGATTTTCCTTCCTATCATAACGATATCTGAAGTTCTCATATGTTGTCTGTTCCAATATTGAACTAATATTATTATTAGGATATATATGTGTAAGCCATGCCGTAGCATGATTGGTGAGTGTAAGGTGGGTGGCTAACCTGGTTGGTGCAGATAAGATAGGAATGAAAGACGCTGAGCCCACCAACGAACCACACAGAAATGAAGCAGTAAACTAATAGGGTAACTGATATGAGATCACTTGACATGGCCCGCCATAAGGAGCCCGGTTCTTTGAGGAGGTTCAACAAAGAAAATGTGAAAACATATATGCACAAGGCTGTTGATGTTGATACAAAGAGGAAGAAAGTCCGGTAGTTTCGCTGCATCAGAAAGGAAACATGTTAATATCTATTCTAGCAAATGAAGGACATAAAAGATAAACCGGGGCAAAAGTTTAGATGGTTTGATGACTAAATTAAGCTTCTCTTTTAATGTATAATCCAACAAGGCTATACCAAAATATATTGCACTAGAACAGTAGAAGTATATGAGATGGTTTAAAAACCAGCTGTGAACCCTCCCAAGTCTAACTTATTCTTTCAACAAACCCTGAAAAATTCGTATATAACTCTCAGCATTGTTTTGCATGATGGAGTTAAGGCTACTTTCGTAAAACATTGACAACGTTTACTTGAAACTTTTGAGTCCTTTTTCAATGCCCCAATATCATAATATGTAACAAAATTCGATACTCCTTGCAGTATGTGTGTTATTTCTTTCTCTGTTTGTCTTTATTGGTTTAACAGCATTTCTTGGTCATTGAATCACTTTTATCACCAATCTATAGAGCATAATAACTGATATGACTACATTACCTATAGTTTGAGTTCCCCAACTTTGTCAATGTGTACATAGTCTACATATGCATGTTTGATTAATGATTTGACAGATAAGCATAAGGGTGAATTCATTATTGATACAACATATTGAATAAAGTCATAAAAGGGAGCTTCAAATCTTGAAATTTGAGTATCCATATATGAATAAAATCCAAACACTTACAACTCCGATACACTGGCCCACCCAGGGACAGTGGTGATCAAACCTCTGGACACAGTTGTTGCAAATCGAGCAATGAGAAGCACGTGGTGGGCGGTACAACATACAAGTATCACAATACTTCACTCTAACCATGTGGCCATTCACAAACACGTCCTTGGTTCTCGGTAACTTGATATCAGGAGTTCCACAGCTAACCCACTCCATGGACACAATGGACTCTGCGCTGTCTGAATCAGGCAGCCTAGAGTTCCTAGGAACTATTCCAGGATTTGATGCAGCCGTCATGAACAGAAACATCAGATCCTGTTAAACTCCAAATTAATCAGCAAAATCATACAATCTACAAACAACACTTGTTGATGTCTGAAATGCAGATAGTTAGCTCACCAAAAACGTTAGAACAAGTCCGATTGTGAATACAACACGGCCGTACAAGAAATCGACTTGTGGGATCCTCAGAAACATCTTGGTGCAGAATGTTAGAGCAGGAAAACCTATAAGGAAAGTGGATAAAAGGACTGATCCAGCATCAGGACCAAGCACCAATCTCCCACCACACAAAAAATTCTGAAACAAAGTTCATGTAAAAGAACATACTTTCAGAACACTAAGCATTGCAGATACTTCATCAATTGCATTACTTGAAAATTTGGCAAAAACCCCCGCAACAAAATTCAAGATTCTCTTGCAACAAAAAGCCCATCAAAATTAGGCAAAAACCCATCTCTAACAATCAACATTAAACACACAAACACAGAGAATAGTAGCAACAAAAATTCCAAAAATAAAAGGGGGGAAAAAGGAAGTTACATTGCGGCCCTTCCAAACTTGATAAAGCCTTTTCTTCAACCTGGGAGGATCGGAACATTTGGAGGGTGGAGCAAAATCTTGATGTTTTGTCCCACCCATCCCAGACAATTGTTTTCCTCGAAAAATGTTTCTTCTTTGATATCTTCTTTTCTAAGCAGCAGCTATTATCATATGCAAAACAACAATTTTCATGAATGGGTGAGAGATGATCAAGATTTTTTCTGAGATGGGGCAGCAGTTTGAGGCATGGACAGGAAGAAAATTTTAACAAATTTTCTTAATTTATTTTAGGGTAAATTTTTGCCTCAGCAGCTACCTTCTCCCAAACACAATCTCCCCTATGATTTGCATTTACTTGCCATCTCCTCTCTCTCTCTCTCTCTCTAATCTGACTATTCTTGGAAGTCGCTACGGTTGGTTTTCAGGATTTTGAAATTCTACCGACTATTTCGCGGGTATTATCTTAATCACTTCTACTATGGGTAAATTACATTTTTTGGATGATAAGTTTGGGGAAGAAAATTCAAGAAATTAGGGCAAGGTCGAGATGTAGCTTCAATTTGAGAAAGAAAACCTCGATTTTGGCTCAAAAAACATTAGGGTTAGTTATGTTCCGTCAATGTCAATGTTGGATATTTGATCGAAATACATTTATCATCTTTGAAAAATTTGCTTTTAGGTTTCAATTATGAAAAAGAGAAAAACAAAAAATACGTGTATAATATTTAAACTTATTTCTTTCAATAGTTTAATTTAAACTCATTCATTTTTTATTAATTTTGTATTATATTATCATAATTTAAATTTTAAGGAGGTTACCTTATCTATTACAATTTCTAAATATTTAAGGAGTCTATTGTAATTTTCCCAACTTTGAGATGGTACGCTAATCTGACAAATATATATCATAAATTACGACACTGTGATACGATGATACCCATAGTTTCTAACACTACCTACTTTCCCAATTTTCTAGTATAGATTATGCATAATAATTTGGACATATGACCTACTATGGTCGTTTCGACCAGTCATGGATCTAGGAACAGGGTTTGAATTAGATCACCCTCATTGACCTTATTAAAATAAAAATTGTTCATTTATTTTTCACATTTAAAACTTGAAATGGTAAGATTTCATCCCCCCACATTATAAAATATCATCCCCTTATTTTAGTCTATTCTTTAGGACTTGAATTCAAGAACTTTTTCTTAGTGATATTTTCAAATCAGACCAATGTGGTCAACAGTACCGTGGACAAGCATTCATGCAAGAAGATTGATGGCAATCCCAGACAACTGATTCGCATAAGAATCTCGACTAATAATACACAAACTACGACGTTCTGGTTTCTTAAAATCACCGATCCTCCTGATTCTAAGTTAGGAGTTGTACCAAAATGCAAACAAACTAGTGAGAGCTAACAGACGGTCCGAACATAAATTACAAACTACCCAACATGACATAAACTAATAGTGTGTCCATAGCACTATTACTACCTTCAAAAGAGTCTGCTTCATTCAAACTTGCAACTTCTAATTACAGTTCAAGGTGAGATCCTTCCTTCCTGCCATTAACTTCCACAAACTGAAAAACGAGAAACATGGGTAAGAAGTAATTCTGTCAACTAAATTTGGGAGGTAAAAAGGTAGAATTGTGCAACACATTACCTGATATGCACAAGAGTAAGTTAATTCAGCCGCTGAAATCTTACCTGAGGAGATAGCCACAATGTTAAATCAGAGTTAAGACTGATTCATAAATGATCAGGATTTTGACATAGGATGCTACTAGATGCAGTGACTTTGAACAAGGAAAGTGAGATGCAAAAGTTTGCAAATATGAAGTTAACGCAAATCAATTATAATAAAACCATGTATTATAATATGGCGACATAATATATAACTGTTTTTCTTTTTTCTTTCTTTTTTCTTTTTTTTTTCTTTTTTTATTCTTTTTTTTTTTTTTTTTTGGGATAACAATTCATGGCAAAATTAAGAAACAAATAAAAATAAATTGACAAATAATTTGTTAAAAAACATTACTTCCAACAAGAAATGCATAATACAGCAACCCACAAACAGAATCTGATCGATGCAGGCTACTGTAGAATTTCCAACAAACATTGAGTAAAGCCTTAAGGTGCTTTCTATTTCATTCATGTGAAATTTAAATGAAATCCATTTTAAAGACTAATGGTCAATAAGGAAAAGTAAATTAATTTCCTATATGTTATATCAACTGTAGAGTTATCAAATTCAGATGTTACAACTTATGAGGCACAACTATCTTTCAGATATGGAAGAGGAAGAAGCTTAATTCAAAGAAGAAACTATGAACTCAAGTGAAGCTAATATTAGAGAAAGGAAAAATGTGAGATGATATAGAAAATAAAGTTGTTGGAAGAAGAGTGAGCAGCAAATGCCAACTTCTTCCAGGGATATAAAACCATATGGAACCAATCAACAGAAAGGGACAAAGAGACGAAAACATGGAAGTATAAATGTTACACCAACAACTTCAACACCATTATCATCTCATACGCAAAAGACAAGTATAACACCATAGAAATTACTAAACTATTAGTTTCTCAATCATCAATAAGGAAACCCAAAATAAAAGATGTTCAAGTATTTTACAACCTCTCTCAGGACCACTCCCCAAACGACCACCGCAAGGAAAAAGAAAGAGAAGTAACTATGTAACTTGTCGAGATAAAAATTGGGTTACGCACAAAAATCACACACACAAACACACACACATAATGCTAAATAATCAAATAGGAGTCATGAAAACAACCTATAAGAGCTCAATGACGTAAATGACCTTAAACCCTTTCTCCTCCCATATCTTAATGGCTGGAAAAGGAAAGTAGATATCTAATGCATGAATGTTTTCTTAAAGGTGAAAATATTAGCAGACTCATTGTGTTTGCACTTTGCTTCATCCATAAGTTATTAACCAATCCATTCTACTAGTTCCCAGGGTGTATGAGTTTTTGCAAATCATGATTCTTCTTTTCAGTTTAAATGACTTTGGACGTGTATATTATTATTAACTAATTCTCTAACTGAAATTAAAATATCTCCTATTGTTTCCCTGATGGCGATTAAAGATGCCAAAACCAATGTAGCCCAAGGCCCACATTTCTTCATTCACAAAAGATCTTTAGCACATGCAAACAATTCAGAGTACCTAGGCAACAACTACACCATACTAGGAAATATAAGAATGACTGAACAAGTACATGATTCATATAACACACAGCAACGTGATGTACTAACAATGACTAACCTTCTTCCCAAGGATTTGGGCACCACAAAATGTTTCCGCTACCATTCACTTCATCATCAATAGAAGTACCCCCTGCACTTCACAGATCCACACAAGCACTTCTTCTTCCATTTGTCTCCTCCTTTATGAGGCGGAACAATCCCATAATCATATGTGAGCTCTTGCATAGGAGGAATGTGTCCGATTGCAAAGAAAGCAATATGCAGATATGAGTCATTGTTATTTTCACGTAGAACAGAATGCCAGGTCACATTTGGCGAACAACTGTGGTTCATGAAACGCGCTACACTTCCCGTGTTTTTCGAACTTATACAAAGGGGGAAAGGGGCTTTCTCAAAACCAGCAGATTCATCATGTACAGTTTCTAGTGGCTCATAGTAACGGCTAGCATCGAAGAAATAATTATCATCGTTTTCATTCCCAAAATCATCATCAGTTAGTTCCTTAATGACATCCCCTGCATACTCACAGATAAAACCTCCAGTACGAATGGGATCCCAAGATCTAAGTCCCCAACCCCTGTTCTTTGTCCTAAAAACTTCTAGATGGACCTTCACACCTGCTTGAGTAATTCGGTTCCTGCAGTTTGGAGGACATGCACATGTCTGTCCACACTCATGTATCAAGGGTTTGTTAGTCAGTACAACCCCAATTGGAGAATAGGGAAGAAGACCTTCGTTCTTCTGATTGCAAGGACAGTTGATATCACCTGGTTGGCATCCACCCAAGCAATGACAGCCCGGGAAAGGTTTAGATGTGGAGAAAGGCTTGGTGTAGTTGAGACTAGGAACATATGTGAAATGAGCAGGTCCCTTTTCACTATCAACATCATTCACAAGAGTGACAGGCTGACTCTCAGCACCCGAAGTTAGATCGGGTAGGATAAGTCCAGGCTGGGAAGCAGTTCCATCCTTCCACTGCTGAATCGATTTCCACAGTGAAAAAGCTTCTGGCTGCCCAGGTAACCTAACCAGCTTATACCTAAAAACATTGCATCCAGATTTATTTTTTTCCGCCCATGACTCCTGAATTTTGTACAAGCCATCATAGACATAGATTTTACCAGTTGGATAAGAAATATCCTTGAGACCTCGTATGACCCTTATATCATTGGCACGATGTAGACTCTTTTCAAGAGCTAGATTCCCCCTTTCTAGCTTCTGATCAAACATTTTTCCATCTTTCCTGGCCACTCCACCCTGACCAGTGTAAACCAGCACATCAGTATCATCACCGTCATTTTCATACCCTCCAGATGAAACTACACTGATCGCCATAGGGTCTTCATCCATGGTAAGTTTCATGGTCAAATAATCTATACCAGCCATACTTGGAGTATGTATACCCACAATACATAGCTCCATTCTAAAGAAAAAAATATCACCAACTTCAACCCCAGGCACATGCCCCATTCTCTTTGGGTGATTAGCTCGGACTCCTTTATTCATCAAAAGAGCACCAGCTTTCAGATCTGGACGTCTACCAATCCCTGGAGAGAGATCCTTAGATTCTTCAAGTTGAGTAATCCGTCGCCGCATCAAACCAAAGACCAAGAGTATGGTTCCAACGATATCCTTGTCGCTATTAGTACTTTTGAACTCATCAAAATTCTTCAGCTTAAAAGCTGCCATGAAACTATCAATTAGCGACTCAACATCAAACTCTCCACCATTCTCAGCTCTTCTTTTTGCCCCGCCCCTTCGCTTTCGTGATTTACTGCCGGAAATATCTGCATCAGTATGTGTGCTAAACCCACTTCCATACTCACTTTGATTCTGCGAGTCATTATACCCATCATCCTCAACACTTATAGGAACTGATGCACGCGATTTTCCAGCCCTCTTACGCTGACCAGTGCCCCCATTTGCTTGGGGTGTAGGGGTCCTAAATGAATTTAGAGGAACAGGAGCTGATATACCGCCATCAAACCCAAAATTACCATGTTGATTTTGAGCACCTGGCATTGAACCCTGAGTGCCGCTAGGAGCCATAAAAGGGAAAAATGGTTGGATTCCAGCTGGAAAGGGGCCTGAGGGCGGAACACACGTGAAGGGCATGGGTTGAGGAGTTGCAACAGAAGACGTGTCGGGTGAATTTGGGAAAACCGGCACAAGACATCTCAACGGCCTCACGTGCAACACCCTAGACTTATCAATTGACCCAGGAAGAGCATTTGACTCAGAACCCAAGCCTTGCTCCATCTAACCACAACAGTACTTCTGACCACACGTCTTATTGTCAACTCAAAAATTGACTCTTAATTACATACAGAAGCTCTCAACAACAACACAATGCCCAACTATTCTCACTAAACACAACGTTATTGGACATTACTATACATACTGATGCAACACTTAACAAAACAACTAGATAAATGCACCAAATGAATCACATCAATTTTTGAAACAAACCCCAGCTGTACAGCATCTGCTTCCTGCGACATGCAGAGAGGCGCAATCAGATTCTAGACCGAAAAAGATCAAATAAAACTTGAAGTTTGCGAAAAAATGAACAGCAGATCCCCAAATTTTAGTTAAACCCTCAAAACCCCATTAAAAAAATGAGCTAAAAGTTGAAGTGTAACGGAACAACTACACATGCAAGGCTAAATAAGATGAGCACAAAGGAGTGAAATTCAAGATAAGATTACTTAATTGCTTCAAAATCGTGGAGGTACCAAAACTTTTCAACTGGGCAGAGAGAGAAGAAAAGGAGGAATTTTCAAAATGAAACAAGAATTGGAGAAAGAAATGCAATTATATTTTCGAAGATATCTTGAAACGAATAAATACAGTGAGATTCAGAGCTTAAAAAAGCAAAAGAGATCTTAAAAATGGAGAAAATACCTCTTTAGATTGAGAGATGTTTCAGCTTCTCTGCTTTCCGAGAGTAAATGCTCATTCTTTGAGATGTACTAGTGTAGGTAGTGAGTACGAATATTTTTTGCACGCGCGTCCTTTTAGTTTTGGATATTACATTAATACCCATTATTATTATTATTATTTGCTGATGATGTTGATTTTTTTTTTTTTTTTTTGAGGGAATTAGAATTCGTAATTGGTCAAAGCCTCAAAGGTTTAAACAATTAAACCTCGAAGAACTATAAATGTAATATTCGATATTTCCGAGGAGGTAAAGACAAACTTCTTTTTATGTTATTTGAGGAGGGGAATTGATTAATCATTTTAACTCTTAGAACTCCTTATATCTTAGAATCATGAAATGCATGAGTGATCGAACATCTTACATAACAGATAAACCTGAGTTTCTCCAATTTTGAAGAAATTATCGATATGAGTGAAGGCTACTAGATGTGACAGCTAAGAAACTTTGTTTCTTACCTAACACCAAAAATCTCGGTCCGATTCAAGTAAATCGAACCGAATAAAGGGTATAAAAATCGAATGAAATAATAGGAACACTGTGCCCAGTGCCTACTCGGGCAAATTTGCTAGGCTTGTTCTGGTCGGTCAATTTTGGCTGTGCCCGCCTACTCGGGCAAATTTGCTAGGCTTGTTTTGGTCGGTCAGTTTTGGTTGTGCCCTCGGGCAAATTTGCTAGGCTTGTTCTGGTCGATCACCGGACAAATTTGTTAGGCTTGTTTTGGTCGGTCAGACTTGTTCTGGTCATTTGCTAGGCTTGTTCTGGTCGATCACCGGACAAATTTGTTAGGCTTGTTTTGGTCGGTCAGTTTTGGCTGGCCGGACAGAACGTTTTTTTATATAAGAACTGGTCGATCACCGGGCAAATTTGTTAGACTTGTTCTGGTCAGATCACCGGGCAAATTTGCTAGACTTGTTCTGGTCAGTCAGTTTTGGCTGGCCGAACAGAATGTTTTTTTATATAAGAATTGAGAGTAAAAAGCTCTTTAATTGCTTGAATACAACGATTTTGGAACTAAAATTTCATCCCTTTTAATAATAATTGAGGCCCTATTTATAGACTAAATCTAAGATACAAAACTTGGGGAATAAGACTCAAATCCCTCAATTTTAGGGTCTAGATAAGGAAAAATCGGGTTAAAATCTATCTAAATCGGATATGATTTGATCTTGATTTGTTTCCTTTCTTGAAGATTATTTGGGATAACCTAAGTCTTGTTTGCTCTTCTTGCAACAATGGCCTCGATTTCTAGCCTTCTACCTGACTTTCCAGAAATACCTTGAGTAATTATACTTCTGGACCATGTTGACTAGTTACTTGACTAAGCATGGCCTCAGTCGGGTCAGCTCAGCCAATCTCTGACCGGTGCGGCTAGTCTCTGGTCGGGCCCTGGGCCAGATTCTGGTCGAGTCGGTCCCTGGTCCAGGTCCAGGTCTTATTGACTCTGGTCTTCTGGCCCTATGGCCTTCTAATCTTCTGGCCGGCTTGACTCTGGCCCTTTGGCCTTCTGGTCATCTGGCCGGCCCAGCTCTGGCCTTCTGGTCATCTGGCCGGCCCGACTCTGGTTCTCTGGCCTTCTGGTCATCTGGTCGGCCCGACTCTGGTCTTCTGGTCCTCTGGTCTTCTGGCCGGCCCAACTCTAGCCTTCTGGCTGATTCTGGTCTGCACTTGGACCGGACTCTAGGTCGGGTCGGTTTGGTGGGGGCCCAACACTAAGTATTATTTCTGGGTAGTCAAAGTTTGAATTTGTTTTAAATAGGATTTTAATAATCTTTTATATAATAAATAGAGTTATCGAATTCGTGTGGAAATTAAAAATACATTATTAATAGGTGTTTCTAATAAGACAAAAAAAAAAGTTTTCAGAATGTGATTATGTTTAATTGGGTGTGTATTTATAATGTTATTAATAGGTGTTTCTAATGAGACAAAAAAAAAAAAAAGTTTTAGAATGTGGTTGTTTAATTGGGTGTATTTATAATGTTTCAATCATGAGTATTCGTATAAACTTTAAAATAACATACTGGTATATAAAATTATATATTTAATTGATTTTATAACTAATTGGTTGGTGTACATAATTTTTTACCTATCGAAATAGTTTTCCCATTAAAATTAAAATCCAAACAGATTCTCAATTAAGTTCATGAATATTATATTTTCCAATATATATATGAGATACATTGGCATGTATGATAATGATATTAATGTATGATATTAGGTTTAAGAAGATTCTGATAAAACAAAATATTATTTGATAATAAAAAAATTAATAAATAAGCTAATGTAGTTTTTTTTTTTTCATTAAATCTTACGTAAATGGTGTCATATAAAGATGAGCTTAATTATAATTAGAAACAATTTGAGTTTTACGTTTTTTAGTTAAACTGTGAATAAAATGATCGAATATATATAAGAATATGAAGACAAGGATATATATATTAGTAGCTTGGGGAAAATTGAATACAATAATATGAGTTATAAAAAAATACAATTATTACAAAACAACGAAACCCGTGTCAACATAAATGGTAATGTTCTCTTTCTCAGCGACACATAAATATTCTCAACAAATTAATGCAAATTTAGTCCAATGTTGAAAATAATGATACTACGAGGTATCTTTTATATGGTTAGTTTAAGCAATTCTTTTAGAGCAGTGTGCCCAAATAAATCAGTAGTGGTCCTCTTACGAAATAAATCATTTCAATTTGACCAAATTTGATCCTGAAAGTTAATATATACTTGATTTAAAACCAAAAATGAATCCTATTTTAAATTGTATGTGGAACAAATTGATATAGTTACCAATTTAAAAACATTATTTATATTATTTAACTGATTAATTGAACAAGGATAAGAGACAATAAATTTAAATAACTGATCAACTATAAATACACTAATTTAAAGGTAAAATTGTTAATCTAAATATAATGCAATTATAACATATGTAATTATAACATTTACTGGTATACGAGTATAATTTTATTATTTTAACTTATATCTTTTTTTTTTAACAAACATATATATATATATATATATATATGAGAAATGTGAATATAATTTTTTTTTAAATATAGTGTTTTATAACAAATGTAATATAGTTAACATATAGTATCAACAAATAAAATATCAATTGAGAATTAGTTACACAAAAGTAACGTAAAATTCAAATAGAGTTTGTTTTATTTAATTAATTTTATAGGGGAAAAGGAAAAACTAAGGGTATGTTTGTTTTGAGTTTATGTAGGATTGAGGAAATTCGACTTTGAAATCTTGGGTTTTTGAAATAAAGGTGAATAATTAAAATTTGTGTTTGTTTAGAGATTTTGTAGGGTAGGTTTAGTACTGTAGATGTCAAATCAATGTTGGAAAAAATGTTATTGTCTAATATTATATTGTTAGTTGATGTAATGACAATGATTAGATGATTGTAATAGTAGAAATTTAGGTGTGTATTGAAATTTGTGTATTAATAGGTTATAGTATAGGGTTAATGATTGTGTTTTTATTTAAATAAAATATGATTTTGGTAGATTATATAATCCTCTTATAAACTCAAAACAAACGGGGATTTGAATCAATGTAAATCTCAAATTCTGACTCACAAACACCAATCCAAACATAGCCTAAGCTCCCCAAATTTCATTTATATATATATATATATATATATATATATAAAGAAAAGAAAAAAAAACCACTGCACACATGATAGCCTGTTGTGCCACGTGGAGGGCTTGTTTACCATCCAACATTCTAAATACACGTGGCATTTTAAAGTACAAGCCATCTACAATACACGTAGGCATTATATATATCCTTGCACTTATGGGATTTTTGTTTTGAGTTTATGTCGGATTTCCATTTATTTTGAATTTATGTAGGATTGAGAAAATGCAACTTTAAAATCCTGGATTTTTGAAATAAAAGTGAATAATTAAAATCTTTGTTTGTTTAGAGATTTTATAGGGTAGGTTTAGTATTGTAGATGTCAAATCAATGCTGGAAAAAGTGTTATTGTGTAATATTATATTGTTAGTTGATATAATGGTAATGATTTGATGATTGTAATAGTAGAAATTCAGGTGTGTATTGAAATTTATGTACTAATAGGTTATAGTATAAGATTAATGATTGTGTTTTTATTTAAATAAAATAAATTTTTGGTAAATTATATAATCCTCTTATAAACTCAAAACAAACGGAGATTTAAATCAATCTAAATCTCAAATCCTGAGTCACAAACATCAATCCAAACATAGCCTTAGTGATTTCTGCAACGCCCACCTAAGCCACTTTCAAATATTGTGCTATATATATAGTTCGGTGCACTATTTTATTCGAGTAATAGCAACTTCATAATTTTTTAATTAATTGAATAGATGACGTACTACGTTTAAAAATAAAAACAAAAACTATTTTGTTGTAATATTCGTGGGGATTTGAAATGCATGATTTTGAAATAAAAATTTACCCCTTTAAATGAGTTTCACTTAAATTATTAAAAAAATTACTTCAAAATAAAACAGGTGAAATTCATATATATATATATATATATATATATATATAAATTTAAACTTCACCAATACAATATTGTTACTAAATATAAATTTAAAATTTTATCTTCAAATCATTCAATTCAAACACAATCTAGATTTAAGTATGTTGATTATGAGAAATTCTGACTTGCACTATATATTTAACATATAAATGAAAATGAAATTAAATAATATTTGATCCATACATGAAAATAAGTTATGTAATTTAAAATTTTATCTTCAAATCATTCAATTCAAACACAATCTAGATGTAGGTATGTTGATCATAAAAAATTCTACTTGAACTATATATTTAACATATAAATGAAAATAAAATTAAACAATATTTGATCCATGCATGAAAATAAGTTAGTTACAAATAAACATATATTTCAACTATTAAATAATATATTAATCAAAGTATACCATATTTAAATTACTATGTTCGTTATAATTCTTTTAACTTGCATATATTGCAAGAGCTATAATGTAACATAAAAAAATAGTCAATATATTGTTATGAAACATACTTTAATAAGGATTCAAAGAGATATATTATAGCATTATAAAATTTATAATGAAATCGCATATTTTTACAACATGAAATCTCACTAATCACGATTTAAATAGATTTCTACAAGAAAATCTTTATATTATAAATTAATCAAACTTAAATAAACTTATAAAAATCATCTTATAACGTACACATAATAAGAGAACACTTCTTGAAGAAAAAGAGAAACGAATAATGCATGTTCTTCTATAGATTGCTTGCGCAACTAGCTTTCTCATAAATGATAACAAGGAAACTTGACTTAAATGAAAGAAAAGGAAAATGTACTTTTTAAACTATCACCTTATCCCCATATTTCTACATTTAGGAAATTCCTTATACATATTAACATTACTCTTTTAATATTTGATCCTTAATAAAATCAATTAATTCAATCAATTGTTTCGCTAATTTTGTTAGGTTTAGTACTTTAGACAGTTGTCCAACTATAATTGAAAACAAATTATATTTTATGCATTTAATTTCCTTCAATACCATAACTAGATTTAATTATCTATGCACATAATTGATCAAACAACCACTTGGATTTAAACTTCTTAAAAATAAATATAAAAATGTGATTGTTATTTGTAAGTAATGTCTCAAGATTATCCTCAACAAGCAAAAGATGCTTTCGTTAAGCCAAAGATAAGATCAAGATCTTGACTTCATTGCTTCTTTATTTTTGTTGTGGCTTCAAGCAATAAATCACACACACAAACACACACTGAGTGTGTGTATTTGCTCAACAGATTTCTACTTCGTAAAAGTGATTTGATGATAAGCACAAGCGACTGATGAGCTCACTATATAACTACCAATCCCTCCCCTACTTTCTCTCTCATCATCATCGCTCTCTTTCTCTCTCTCACACACACGCACAGATAAAGTCAAATTCTCCTCACTTGCTTGGCCATTTCCAGGTAAATTACTGTAATCTTAGAAGGAGAATTTATTGGTTTTACCGAACAATGTTTCGATCTTCTTACTCTGTTGTAGATGGATGTTCTATCGCATTGGAGGTATACATTCTGTGGAATTAGATTACTGGAATCCTGTATATCTGTTTAATTTCTGAGTTGAAGTAGAGAATTTTGATCAAAGAGAATTGTTTTCCCCTTTTGAAGTGCTGCACAAGGCATTTAAACTTTTCTGCTATCTTCTGAATTTGACCAAATGGTTATCTACTATGTCGTGGGAACACTGGGAAGTGGCTATTGAATAATACACATCGAGTATGCTGACACTGTTGAGTATATTGTTTAATTGTTAAGGTATTTTTATTACTACTTTTGACATTTGACGTTTTTAGATTGATCATGATTATTGTAAGTGAAACTTTTCAAGAGAATGTTAGAATTCATGATTTTCTTTCTAGAATGCCATGCTAGAGGTGCAAATTATTTTGAAAACTCTTGTTTAACAAATTGCTTCGTTAATTTTTTGTGTTGTGGCTAGATTATTAATCTTTGAGGTTTTCTTAGCGCTCTTTCTGTATCTATCTCTACATTATCAGTCATTAGAGTTACATCAGAAAAGAAAAACAAGGATATTTGGCTTGTAAAACCTTTTCCATTGGTAAGGCTTTCAGTCCAAGCTAAATGATTCCAAATTCGATTACGTATGTGAAGTCAAGATAAGATTAAGTTGTTGTAAAAGATGGTTTTTCCATTTTTTATTTTGGGGCTTTTCTTCTGTCAGTTGGTCTGCTCTTCTTCTCTCCACTCCTGCTAACTGATAAAAAGATAACTGAATTAGCATCTCATCTGTTCTTAAAATAGGCTGCATTTACAGTGGATACATTAAGGAAGAAATGGGTGCAAGTACTCTGTGGCCCAGAACTCTCCTTTTCTTTCTCATTGTGTTAAGTGCATTCAAAGACTCTTCTGCTATTGGGCTTGAGGCAAACCAGACAGTTTCTCTTATTGTAAATGCCGATGAAGCATCCGCAAAAAAGATACCGAAAACCTTGTTTGGTATATTTTTTGAGGTGAGATTATTAGGCAATCATTACTTTGTCATAAACTCTGTCTGCACTATTTATACATGGGATAGCACAGAAGCATCTTATTCAACTAGCCACTCCATTTTCGTTATATAATTTTTCAGTGTGAAAAGCAGACAGTTTTGTTTCTTAATTCAAACAACTCACAGAACAATTCACCTTTTGTTTTTTAATCATCTAATAGGTTCAGCTGCCAATGATCACTTTGCATGATATCCTTCTTCTACATATATGTATTCTTCAACCAATTGCTAGTTCCAATTAATATTAATTGAGACAATATAGCTGTTTAATTTGCTTGGAGATAGACAACCAGACATGATTGTCTCCTTCAATACTGCTTATGAAAAAGTGAACCTTTTCTATGTTGCCAATTTAGTGTTTCATGACGGTTATCTTGGCTGTCATATATTAAGCTTGTAGCATGACACTGTTCGAGATATCTGCAGGAGATTAATCATGCTGGAGCTGGAGGACTATGGGCAGAGCTTGTTAGCAACAGAGGTCAGCTGGAATTAGCTTGATATTTTCTTCAGAAAAAGAACTGTAGATAACTGGATATTTGTCTTGTTTTTAAATAACTAATCATATCTACCTTGAATAGTAACAGAAACATTTAGTTAAACTTCTAGTTTGCTTCATTCATGTTCTTTTTCTCATCTAATATTTTTACACTATGAACCTTTGGATGCTCTAAATTTCCATTTTTTGAGGTGATCCTTCATGCAATATATATTGCAGGTCTACTTAACCTGTGACTTCTGAGCCTTCTATAAAAGTACTTTTCTTTTGGTTTTCTGTTTCCTCTTTCCATCTTTCAATTAAGACCCATCTGGACCTTGAAAGAAATTTGTATTGGATAATTCAATATTAAAGTATACTCTGAAGAGTATATTATCTTCAGATTTCTTATAGTCTTTGAAGGAACTTCTCATTTAAGTATACTCTAATATTTGGCAACATTCTTCTATGCAAGCAACCAGTGATGGAACTATTAACATTTGAAGAATATTATCTCATACACATGCAAATCATCGGTAAACTTTTAATTCTATTGGAATGTTAGTGAAGGTCATTTAAAGTAATAGGGTAACAATAGCCCCTGTTGTGGCACCCCACCAGTTTCAGGGAGCTGCACAGCCTTTGCTGTATCTATTTATATAACAAAAACTATTTGCCCCTTGAACTTCCTTTCTTGCTTGAACTTTCCATTGTGAGACATTATAAAAAACATTTCATAGTTCATACAGATTATAATCTCTCAAAATGAAGCTATCATGAGCTGGATTGTTACTTCCTATCTACAGACTAATGCAAATATAAATGTAGGTTTTGAAGCTGGGGGTCCCAATATTCCTTCAAATATTGATCCTTGGTCTGTCATTGGGGATGAATCATCTGTAATTGTATCAACGGATCGCACATCATGCTTTGACCGAAACAAAATTGCATTACGAATGGAGGTGCTTTGCAACCATGAAGGTTCCAATGTTTGTCCAGCTGGAGGAGTTGGTATATATAATCCTGGCTTCTGGGGAATGGTAAAAGTTATTTTCTTTCAGAACTCTAATGGCCTTGGTATGAGTTAGCTATGACTGATGAGAATAAAATAATGATTTTAATTTACATTTTCCCTGGCATCAAACATTTAAGTACTGTTTTGATAAATATAAATGTACTTGAGTACTATTTTAACACTTTTTATTGCTCCTGGTCGGATTTTCCAAATATTTAACTAAATTTCCTTGATTTATACTCTAATTTTATTTTCCCTGGAAACTTAACGATCATTCCAAACACTGCTGATAAATAGCAAAGATGAAGGGAGACTCTGATGCCAAATGGTGATATAATATCATGATTCAGTACTTTTCTCCATTTCAGAATAATTTGTAACATATTTTTGCTTCCCGATCATATGGAGTCCTCAGCAACATCATTCTTGAATTAACTGCTTTTGTTGGCTCATATTTGAGTTCCTAGGGAGAGTGGAATTTTTGTACTTTGACCTTGTTTTGGGGGAGAGCTAAAATTATCCATGCTTCATGTGGCTTTGATGTGATCACCGTGCAACACTTGTGTACTGTACCCTTCCTAATATGATTGGACCAATGAATGCATTTTACTACATCATTAGTTCATGGGTGCTGCCAGTTATTTGACGAAGAGTGCAATTTTATAGTTTCTCTATGTTTGAGCTTATGATGGAGACTCATATTAGTAAATATTTGTGGTGGAATTTTTTTCACTCATATAATCAGTTTCATACTCATATTAGCCGAACACTTCGAAACTTTGCAGAATATTGAACAAGGAAAGGCCTATAAGTTGGTTCTTTATGTTCGTTCATTAGGGTCAATTAATGTGTCTGTATCATTGACTGGTTCAAGTGGATCGCAAACTCTGGCTGCCACTAACATTGTGTAAGAATCGGTTACTTACCTTATATAGCAACGGCAAATCTAAGATTTGTTGATTCATCAAAGTTTTCTTAAGTTTTAGTGCCTTACATGTTCTTGTAGAGTTTCCAATGCTTCAAACTGGACTAAGATGGAGGCTGTTTTGCAAGCAAAAAGAACTGATGCAAAAGCAAGACTTCAAGTGACAACGACCAGAAAAGGTGTCATATGGTTTGATCAAGTGTCATTAATCCCCACAGACACGTACAAGGTATGTGCCTGATAATAAATTTTGATATCATTACATTTCTATTGATTGATGACTTCCTATGGCTTGCAAATGTTGAGGTCTCAGAAGTCTTAAACGATATAATAATATAGTCATATTATTAGCCTAAAAGTTTTTTAATGTAATTAAGCAGTAATGTAAAGTTTCTTTTATTCCGTACTTCAACCAAATATTTCAGATTTCTGGATTACTGATCTATCCCATCTAATTTGCCTGGGTGATTTAATGTTACTATCATATTCTCCGAAAGAGTTGCTATGAATTTGGAATGTATGTTTTTTACCTGGTGGTAGCTCTTTTTACAACTATAGTTATAATCTAAAGTTTGAGCATTTATCATGGTCACAGGGACATGGGTTTCGCAATGATCTTTTTGAGATGCTGAAAAATTTGAGACCAGGATTTATGAGATTTCCAGGTATCAGCCAATGAAATTCTTCATTACTTATACTATTTTCAAGTTGTGGATTGAACTACATAATCTGGTTTGTAGTGGATGACTGATGGGCAGAATTAGTGCCATAGACACACACACACACACTCTCTCTCTATAAAGTTTTCTATCAGTCTTGCTACGTTCTGCTCCATTTCCAAAGAGTTGTATTTATTAACTTTACAAGCTAACATTTTCTATGCCAAAATCAAATACTTTTTGCATCAAGATTGAGATGTTGAAAATTAACTTTCTTTGTTATGAACTTGGATGTTGTACTAATTTTAAACTATAGAACTGGTTATAGTGTTGCTTGATATTTGTTACTGCCATGTTTATCATCTCAAAGAGCATTCTGCATTACCTTGGACAGTGAGACTGGCAGTTAATATTATTGCTGATCCACCATTTTACATATGATTTTCTTTTGAACTTATCTTGGAAATTCTCTGTAACATATAATACCATTGTTGTTATATATAACTTCCTCACTGTAGATCTAATATACATCCATGATGCCAGGTGGCTGTTTTGTTGAAGGTGAATGGTTAAGGAATGCATTTCGCTGGAAGGAAACTATTGGGCCCTGGGAAGAGAGGCCGGGGCATTTTGGTGATGTTTGGCATTATTGGACTGATGATGGACTTGGTCATTTTGAGTTTCTTCAGGTAGAATTTTAAAATTTCCTTGTACTTGAAGCTTAGTTAACAGGATTACGTAACAAAAATCTCATTCACCAGAATTATGTCACTTTGTACCATTTTAATTAAATTCTTACTGCAGCTTGCAGAGGATTTGGGTACATCACCTATATGGGTGTTCAACAATGGTACTGTTTCTAATACATAATAGATGACCATATACTCTATAATGTTGCTTATCAGTTTTATTTCTTATTTTCTTCATTTTGTAATGTCTTACGATTTTCAGGAGTTAGCCACAATGATGAAGTTGACACTTCCAGCATCGCCCCTTTTATGCAAGTACTGGTTTAAACTTTCTACTTTAATGAAATTGAGACCATGCACATTTAAGTTGTACTACATATCACATGCTTTATGCATATCACGGAGTTTTCTCTATGGAAGTTTTGTTGAAACCATGAACTTGATCATTTGTGGCTGTGAAGTCTGTTCCAAATTCTGTGTGAAGGCAGGTGTTTCCGCCTGTTCTCGCCAAATTTATTTGATGTGGTTATGGAGTTAGAAAATTATGTCTTAATCACCAGGAATCTAATTCTTATTTGTGTTTCTTGTGCGGATTCCTAGTCGTCTTATTTGTAATTTTGTGGCGGATTTACATGGACATTGTATCAACAATTGCTTATCCCCATTTCTATATTCAGTAACCTATGACTTTTAGGAAAACTCTTACACTGACACTAGGTGGCTGGTTCATAAGATTGCAGTCCTGATTTAGTAGGTTACACCATTAAATGTTTCACTTTAACATCAATTGCAGGAAATTCTGGATGGTCTTGAGTTTGCATTAGGTGATTCTCATTCAAAGTGGGGTTCTGTTCGAGCAGCAATGGGGCATCCAGAACCATTTGATTTGAGATATGTTGCGGTGGGGAATGAGGACTGTGGAAAGAAAAATTATCTGGGTATGAAATATTTTTGAGTTGATGCTCACAGTATTTATCTTTTCTTTAATAAACTAAAGCATACACTATGGAACTAAAAAGTATATCCAGATCATATAAATTGATTACTTCTTCAACAGGTTTGCTACATCAGGTCTTCTTTGGTAATTTATTGCAATAAGAGGTTTAACTTCTGAGACATATTATTATTTTCCGTGATTCAGGAAACTACCTCAAGTTCCATTCTGCAATAAAACGTGCATATCCGGACATCAAAATCATATCAAATTGTGATGGTTCTTCCCGACCGTTGGACCATCCAGCTGATTTTTATGATTATCATGTAAGAACCTTCTCTTATGTGTACTTACTCTGCCCCCTCTTTCTTGATATTGTAGCTTCATATTGCTATTTCAATGCTAACAGATTTATAGCAGTGCAAATAATGTCTTTGGAACAGCTCAAAAGTTTGATACAGCTTCACGAAACGGTCCAAAGGTCTGGTTTTGTCACATTACAATATTAGAAGTTAGGAGCATAGTATTGCATTGAATGATGGTGATGAATAATGCAGGCTTTTGTCAGTGAGTATGCTGTCACAGGAAATGATGCTGGCAAGGGTAGTCTTTTAGCAGCTGTTGCTGAAGCTGGTTTTCTTATTGGGCTCGAAAAGAACTGGTACCATTGTCATGTTCCAAATTTAAGACTTCAAAAATCACTGCACCTGTTGCCTTGTATCTACTTCAAAATTCCATTGCAATGATATGAGAATTCTAATATTTTCCCCCACATAAAATATGAGAATTCCATCTACTTCCATACTTCCATGATCCAGTGTGGAAATTAATTTGAAGGATCCACCCTGAAATAATGAGTCTGATTTGATAGTAACATTTACCTTGAGATTCGGCATTATAATGGTTAAGATGTAGATATCTGAGTCTTTTATTTGCATCTGTCTGCTGCTTCTTATCCATCATGTCTAAGTTGCTTCTAATTACTTCTAATGAGTTATTGAAACTCAAAATATTAGGAATTTTTTAAGTTGTGCATTACTGCAAATATCTTTAGACAATAATAAATTGTATGCTATGTCATGCTTTATTCCACCGATGTTGCATCCAATGTACTTCTGCTTCCTCTCCGATAATTTTGACAAAGACTTCTATTTGTTCCTTTCTGTACAGTGATGCAGTTGAAATGGCTAGTTACGCACCTTTATTCGTAAATATCAACGACAGGACGTAAGTTTAATTCTTGTTATCCTATTTTGTCCTTCACCCCATTTTCAATTTTGCACCCCTCAAATATCCTAAAGGAAACTGCTCTATGTTTAGGTGGAATCCGGATGCGATTGTATTTGACTCTTCGCAGGCATATGGAACTCCTAGTTACTGGATGCAACATTTCTTCAGGGAGTCGAACGGAGCCACACTCCTTAATTCTTCCTTTCAATCTAATCCTTCAAATTCTCTTATAGCTTCTGCTATCACTTGGAAAGATACAGATGATAGGAAGTACCTGAGGATAAAGGTGCGGTATTCTCCCGTTTATGGCCCGTAAAAAACTTATCTGATTACTAGAAAAATCAACGTTTTTAACTTTCATAAGTGTGTTAGTAGTTTATGAAATTTACGAAACAATAGTGTAAGCATTGATCGGAGAGGTAATATTCAATAGTATCATAATATTGAAACAATTAAACTTCTAACATTTTTTTATTTTGTTTTATAGCATTACTGAGGTAGCACCAACAATTATGTGAACATATACTTCTCACATCTCTATTTAATGCTCAGAATAGATAACTTCTTACCTACAAAAGTATACTGCACGCTAGTTATGATGATTCACATCAAGCATGATCTTCCAGGTGGTGAATTTTGGAAGCAATAGTGTAACTCTTCAAATATCAATCAAAGGGTTGGGGGCGAACTCGCTACAATCTTCTGGTTCAACAAAGACTGAGTTAACATCTGGCAATGTGATGGATGAGAATTCCTTCCAGGTTCCAAACAAGGTACTCAACTCACCACCGTTTTTATAAACGAAACGAGCTTTCCAAAGCATGGCTTTCTCGTATACTTCATTTATTCTTTAGCTTTAGCCTTGAAGAAGACACGACCCAAAGTTCATACCATTAGATAGAGAATGGACTATCAATATGATGCTCTAAACTTGTGCATGATTGAATGCAAAATACAGTTGCTCTCTAGGAGCAAGATTCGTCAGTGTTTTTCGTGTTCGATTCTTGAAATCTGTTTGCTGTTTGTTTCTGTGCAGGTGGTTCCTATTAGAACTCAGCTAGATGCAGCGCGTGAGGAAATGGACATCACGCTTTCTCCACACTCTTTGACGTCACTTGACTTGTTAGTAAACTCAAATACTATAAGGACTGTGGGATCTGATTCTGTTGATAAATCTTCATACTAGGAAGTACGAACATGATCTCACGCTGTCTGAATATTATTTATACTAATAAATTATAATGGCAATTATTGTGCGTTAACACTATGGTTATACTTTTTTTTTTTTTTTTTTTTTATTGAAGTGATTTTCTCATATAAAAAGTAATCTTTATAAAATGTTCTTTTTCATCAACTACTTGTGTAGGCAATCAATTTTGATTAGTGATTTTCTCATATAAAAAGTAAGGGCCCGGCTATCCGCACCCCGGGATTTGCTAAACACACCCCAAATTCTAAATATACACACATTTAAATCAATATCATTAAATAATTTCTAAACACACCCCAACACTTTACAATAATACCCTTTCACCCTAAAATAAACAAATTTACTCAACACACCCACATTAATCAAAACAAACCCCAAAAAATCATTCACACCCAAATCAAACCCAAACCCATTTCAATCTAAGAACCCTAACTCCCAAATTCGGATTTGTTCGATCAAATTGTTCAATCTAAGTTCGAACACGTTTTATCACATTCAACCAAGACAAGCAATACAATGGATCCTTACAACGAAGGTGAAGTTCCAAGTAAGTTTGCAATTTGTTTTTCCAAAGTTTCAATCTCTATTTTGGTGAAATTTGTTGTATTATTGGTTGATATTGAGCAATATTGTTTACGAATCAAGTTTAGGATGCATTTTAGTTGAAATCGTGTGTAGTTATTGTATTTTTAGGGTAAAAAACCGAAATTGCGATTTTGAGTTTAGGATTTTCTGGGCGCCCCGGTTCGGCCCTGGTTGGCCGACATTTAAATGATATGTTCGAATTGTGGTCGAACAAATGCGTATTGTTCGAATTGTGGTCGAACACCTTGTATATTGTTCGAATTCTGGTCGAACACCTTGTATATTGTTCGAATTCTGGTCGAACAGTAGTGCTTTGTTCGTTCGAATGGTAGTCGAACATTATATGTTGTGTTCGATTAGTGGTCGAACACTATGTGTTTTGTTCGACTGATGTTGGTCGAACAGACCATGTGTTGTTCGAATTATGTTGGTCGAACAGGCCACAAAATTCACTATGTCTTGTATTGTTCTGTTGTATCTTTCACTCACTCAAGTTTACCAAATATTGCAGGAGAAGAAAGAGTTTATGCTCGGAGGAGACCTACTGCCTCGGAGAGAAGACGTAGAAACGAGGAGGCAGGTGATCCTGTGGAACAGGAACCGATTGCACCTGCACCCGGTCTTGAAATTGTTGAATATGTTGAACCGCAAGTCCAGGAAGAAGAGTCGGGCAGTGAGGAGGCAGGTGAGGAGGCTGGAGACGAAACGGAGACTGATGAAGTTGAGGGGGAAGCAGAGGGGGATGCACAAGGGGATGAATCGGAGGAGGGTGAGTGTCTGACGGAGGCATGTCCCGGAGGGCCTGTTGATTGGACTCTCATACCGAGTTTCAAAACACATGTGGCGTATGATATTTGGCATGGAGTTGAGAGACCGATTCTCAAGTGTTGGTGTCACACGACTAAGATGGAGACATGGAATTTCAACATCGTGTCGGAGGATTTCAGGAGGTTAATGCTTAGGTGTTTGAAAATTCCAAATCTGAGGTGGTTGTCGTATAAGACGCCGAACAAGAACCTCATTTGTGCTTTCGTGGAACGTTGGCAACCGGAGACGAACACGTTTCACATGCCATGGGGTGAGATGATCATCACCTTGGATGATGTACGTTGTATCATCGGCCTCCCGGTGAGTGGGCACTCGGTCATGATACCTACGACTACGAATAGACCTGAATTTGCCCATGTCTTGATGAGAAGGCTATTAGGAGTTGAGGAAAGAATCGCATTGCAAGCCCTTTCTGGTCTTAGAGGAAGCAGCGTTAAATTTGAGTGGTTCCGGTCTCGGTTTGAAGGACAGACATCCTCAGAAGATCCAGACACATTGGCCTCTTCTGCTCGGGCATATCTATGGTTTGTGTTGGGATGCACGATCTTTTCTGACAAGACTGGAACGAGGGCTGATACGAAGATCCTTCGACTTCTAGACCGTCTAGACCGCATCCACACATATGCGTGGGGAGCAGCTGCGTTGGCGTATTTGTATCGACAGCTTGGTCTCGCCTCTCGTAGTGGGGTTCGACAAATGAGTGGTTACCTGACCATTCTCGAGGTACATTTAATTTCGTTTGATGCAATTTGTTTGTTTTTGGCCTTGCATTGAATTATTAAGTCATTCTTCCTCTAATATTGTTTCAGGGTTGGATATACGAGTACTTTCCAGTCTTCAGACCAACACACAACGTGAACTATCAACCGCATGAGCCATTGGCCAATAAATGGAGAATGCGATCCCACGCCGGTGGAAATTTGGATCGGTTGATGTCTGTTCGAGAGGTTTTGGACAATATGTCGGCATCAGACGTGAGTCAAACTTTAATTTCATAGTTTGTTGGCGTTCATTTTTTTTCCCCTGAGTTATGAATAGTTAAATATTCATGTTATTTGCCGGTGTATGTAGGTTAATTGGATGCCCTACAGTGACGTGAGGGATCATCATCCATTGGATGAAGTCACTTTCTACCAAGGATGTATACGATCCTTCGAGACGGTAGAGCCGTATCATCCTGATCGTGTGCTTCGCCAGTTTGGCTACGTCCAACGCATTCCCGATGAACCACTTGTGCCTTTGCTTGCCCGACGGGGAAAGAATGACAAGCAATACAAAGTTACTTGGGACGCCCTCGGAGCGTTTTTTCGAGTTTGGAAGAACCATGTCCTCACGCCGGAAAGTCGAGGGAGACGCAGTAGTCCACCATGGGAGTGCTCGGATGACTACATGGATTGGTATAACTTGGTCTCGCATCCGAGGATCCAGAACCCAGAATTGATTGCCGATCAACGTGCTCCACCTCCTCGACCTCGGGGGCCACAACCGTAGGAGATGATTGGAACGACCGTCGGACATTTGGAACCGTTCTACCAACAGTGGCTAAACAATAGGGAGGCGCTCGATGCTAACGTCTACATTCCAGATATTGTGTTGGCCTATCGTGCATTAAGGATCGATAACGAGGATCAACCTGAGTCGTCACGATGGGCCGCATCTAGGACTTATCGTCGGGGTCGTAGAAGTTAAAATATGCGTACTTGTTGCTGATTGTGAACTATTTGAGAAAACAATTTGATACATTGTTATTTGCTAGCTAACTCATTATTTTTCGATTTTGAATACTTTGTTGAATTGATCGTCAAATTATGCCATCTTTTATTGATTCGACCATTATCTCATTGACCCAAATTGGTGATTAGGGCGAAATTTTTATTCAAACAACAGATATGCTTTTGTATACGCAATCCCAATTAATTGAACGTCACGAAAGGAATATGCTCAGCTACTATTCATCACTGTTCGACCACAATTTTTCGAACACTATTCAATGTGTTCGATTATAGTCGATCGAACAGTGTATATATTGTTCGAACCCTGTTCGAACATATAGTGTCTTGTTCGACCATAGTTCGAACACATTGAATAGTGTTCGAACAATTGTGGTCGAACAGTGACAAAAACACAACAAAGTATGATAACAAAGTATGCTAGATATATCCACCATTGTTCAAACATCAACCGATCAATAATGCGAAACAAATAATTGTATCAAATATTGTTTCATACAAACTGTTCGAAATGTCTAGTCATCATCTATATCAATCGACGCAATCCCCATCGACGAGCTTCCACTACGACTTTGACGAGCATAGTCCATGATTCATCTTTTAAAAAATTCTGACCAACCATTTGCAGCTGGTAGACGAGTTTCGAACCACCGATCAATAATTGGCGGTAAGGGGGCATCGGCAGCCAATTTTACCTACATAACAATGCAAAAAACAGTCTATGTTAGAGGCACGGTCATTGAACCTGACCATCAAGTAAAACAAGACAAAACAAACAGCTAAACATGCCTGGAAATTGTCTGATCGTTGGTAACCAGGGCCATGCAAAGAAGTCTAGGCTTGGTTGGTATTTGTGTCCTCATGGGTAGAACAGTTACAGACAGGTTTCTGGAGAGGTGTACAATGGCCATGTTGTAAGCATTGGCGGCCAAGTATGTCATTTCGGGGAATGCCCACCAATGATTGATCTGGTAAATAGGCTTCTCATAGCAAGTCAAGTTCGTAGTTATCTGATCAAGCCGGTCGTGCATACCGATGATATTCTTGTATAACCATCCAAAGTTTGTTATCTCATCGATTAGATCGCTACGAACCTGTGCCCATGAGTTCTCTCCCAATCCGAGTCCGTATGCTATGCACCTGAAACCACAATGGCCGTCTCCCAATGGATTTTTTATTCCCACAACGTGGTCTCGCATGATAGGAGGCATTTGTTCAATGAGGACTTCATCACCATCTTTGCGAACAGATTTTCGCCTTATTGGATGCAGTTTCCTCTTCAAGGCAGAGAACAGTGGCGTGGCCTTTGCGGAGTCACCTGTGTAAGTATTTGAGTCAACAGGTGAGGGGCAACTGTCGTGAAATGATTCAACGTATTCAAACTTACTGGGATCACGTTTTGTCGATGACTCTTTCTTCAACTTCGTTTTGCTAGGCCTACCACGGGGACGAATGACCATCTGGGGTTCTTGCAATGAACTTGTTGACGGGATGGATATCTCACACAGTCTTTTAAGCATCAATAGTTTTTGAGACTCCGACGCAGCACCGAACATGTCGTTGATATCACCGACTGTCTCTACCCAACGATTGGCAACATCAACATTCATTGAGCCTCCAAACATTGCAGGTTCACAATCCAACTTTCTCCAGAAGTGGTCAATCATATCAAGTTGGACAACTTGTCCATCCCTAATCAACTCCCCCAGTTCGTGGGCACAAGACAAGCCACACGTCCTCCTCAACACACATCCACAAATGAGGGGATCTACACCACAACTATCCACGCCACTCATCTCCTCAAACATTTTACTAAGTGCATGATGAGACACCAATCCTCGAATGTCTATGTGGAGCCACGTGAAGACTTTGTTCGAAAGAGGCCTTCACATTCGTATGCGATGTGATGAGCAGATGGTGTATTCTTTCCCAGGACGTCTCAAAGTTTCCTTGACTTGATCCCAATTGATTTTTCAGTTTGGCGTGCGCACTCTCGGCCCTATCAATAAAATGATGCGTAAGTCACATAAATAATAATACGAAAGATCAAAAACTGTAGTTATTCATCTATGTAAGATTGTACCTGCTAGTAGAGGTGTTATCATAATGCATGATATTGTCAGTCCAGCAGGAGACAAACTTCTCTTTATACGGCTGGATCCAATTCTTCATGACATAGTTAACAGCCTTAGGATAGTCTCTGTAGTCAATTTCAAGTCTCCTAGCCAACTCATTGAACCTGTGTTCATCCTCGGCTAATACCAACATATTCCAAGAGTGGTTGAATTGTTCCCACTTCTCATTCCGTCCGAAAATTGTCTTGCAATTGCTCAGGACATTTTTGTTGATATGCCACCGACACAACAACGACTTCGAGTCGGGAAAAATAACCGAAATAACATTCATGAGTGCAAGCTCTCGATCTGTTAAAATCACCTTCGGTGTGCATCCTTCATTCATTAATCCCGCCAAAGTACTTAGAGCCCACTTGTAGTTGTCCTCACGATCGTGGGACAGATACACAAACGCAATTGAGAAAGTTAAGTTTGTGGACGTCACACCAACTACTTCCAACAATGGCATCCTATACCTATTCGTCTTATAGGTACAATCCAACAATATAACACAGGGAAATGCACGTAACAACTCCACGGAGGTCGGATGAGCATAAAACAAATCGGTAACACTATCCGTTTGACCACATCTCCTAGTCAAGTAGTAGTAGTTCTCCTGCTCCAATTTTCCCAATAAAAATTGCAATTGACTACGACCTCCATGCTCGACAACTCTATACTTCTGTCGAGCATTATAAATGGTCTTCATGGTCGACTCATTCTCCGGAAATGTAAGTTTGACAGTACTCAATATGTCCTTCGGTTTGGTATTGTTCATAGACAAGTCACGAACAAGCTGATCTTCAACACTTGTTAGTCATCCGGCAAATGAGTGTCCGACCAAGTTCACCCCCATTGGGTGATTATGCGATCCGCAAAGAACGACCAAACACCATTGGCCAGTCTCTTTCACCTCTGACCCTTTAAGCATAAAAGGACAATCACACTTTTTCGTGCCGGTATTCCATCCTTTAAAAGACTTCTTCTCAACATCGACAAAAGGGTCTACTTTACATTTTGTCTTCGATGGACGATATTTACCACCACGCTCACACCCCAAAAATACCCTAGCTCGCCTACCACTGCCTCCACTATCCGATCTTCTTACCAACACAACCATGTTCAAACGAATTCCAACCCTAGTTGCCCAATTCACCAACGCTTGATGATCATCAAATAATTCATTCGTTCGAAATTCTTCCGAAAAATCAATCCGCTCATACATGGGATCGATGACGTTAACGTTCACAATGCTCAGTCTAGATTCATTTGAATCGATTTCCTATAATGCATGAAATGGACGAGTAAATACATTGAAAAAAAAAACTTCTAAAAACAGACCTGTTCGACCAATCACAGCCGAACATATAGCATAATGTTCGAATGGTAGTCGAACTAATACACACTTGTTCGGCCATATGAGGTCGAACTCACTTCAACACGTTCGGCCATTACAGGTCGAACACACCCAGTTACGTTCAGCATGTAATGGCCGATCGCGCAAGATCCAGAATTTTTTTTTTCCACAAAATACTCAAAAATGATCGGTAAAAAGTATCTAAACAACTTACATTGTCCATCTCCGGTGTTTTTTCTTGAGACATGATGTTTTTTGAGTACGAACGAAGAGTGAGTTGAGGGTTTGGAGAGTTAGGGTTTTGTGTTGAGGTTTTGCAAGATTTTTGTGTTGAGGAAGAAGATTGTGAAATGGGTGTGTTGCAAATGGGGTTTGTTTTAATTGGTGGGGTGTGTATAGTAGAATTTTGATTTATTCATATGAGTTTAAAAAATTAATAGTAAGGGTATAAATGTCTTTAAGTAAATTATTTATTTTCTATTTAATTTAGTGGGGTGTGTTTAGCAAATCTCGGGGTGCGGATAGCCGGGCCCAAAAAGTAATCTTTATAAAATGTTCTTTTTCATCAACTACTTGTGTAGGTAATCAATTTTGATTAGTGATTTACAGGCATAAATGTTTAAGGGTTAATAGCTTGTCCTACCACAAAACCTTTTAAATAGAACAAAACTACCCCTTCATATAAAAATGTGACAAAACTACCACTTTTCTAATAAAACATTCTTTTATTCCACAAATCAATCATTACAACATTTATTATTTTATACCAAATTCCAAGATTTGTCCTCATGCATTAATTTCCAAACTAATTCACTTCTTCCACTCCAAATAGTAATTATATCCGGAAAAAACGTAAACTGATCAAAATCAGGCCCAACATGCTTCCGTAAAATTAATCTATCCCATTGAAATCATACCTTTCTTTGACCGTTACGGCACCGGGTGAGATGGTTTGCAAAGCCACCAGCTGGAAAATCACTGTCCCCAGATCGTTCTACAAACAGCTCCTCACTATTCAACTTCAACCCTCGGGGAAGATGATCTGCAAGTTATCCAGCTCCTTCAGCAACCGCACAGCACAACCTTGGTTCGTTTCCTACACTAGGTGTACAAAGTATTCTTTCCAGGGGATAAACTAACAATACTAAGAACTCATGTTGAAGTAAAAAACCTCTTTTTATTAAGAACTTTGAAATATTTATTACAACATATGTAATCCCCTTTTGGGAGGAGAATTACTAGTTTAGTCTCTCATAGAGAAGCTTGAACTCCTAAACACATAAACTGTAAACACTCAAATTATTACAGAAGAAAGAAAAATAGATGTTTTGAAGAAAACTGAGGGGAATGCTCGATGTCTTCAGTTTCCTTCGTTCTCGCTATTTATAGATAGAAATCCGGACATGAAATGCGGATTTCAAATCTTCTTGAATGAGCTGGCTGGCTGCTTTCAATTGTGGCCAATCAGTACTCTTTCTCTTTAATGCCCCGTGACTCTGCCATGTGAAGTTTGTCGGGAAATCTCTTGCTTTTGACTCAGCCTTCCATGTGATGGTGGTTGGAGAGTCCTTTTCTCGTGACCTATCTTATGTTACTTTGTCGGGGATGCTTTAATAATTTGGACGTTGTGGTCCCTGGGGATATCGTCTCTTCTGTGCTGGGCCCTTTTCTTTATTGGCTCCAGCTACCTGTCGGTCGGGTTTGGGTCGGAATCCTTTCCCAAACTCGGGCTCTTTCTGTTCAGGACACGCTTGACAGATCTGATCGATCCATCTTCCGATGTGTGCCATATTACAGAATTTCCGGTAAGTATCCTTGATCGCCGAAATCTTGTTTTCCCAGAGGATCTTCCTTTTAGTTTCAAAAAGTTCATCTGCAAATCCTGTTGTCGATCCAGTCATTGTATTCAGTATGAAAGATCCGTTGGCTGAATTCTGGAAGACCTTGAATGAGTATTTGACCTTGTCCATTTCTGTCAGACAAGTCCAAAGTCCCCAAGCTCGTCGTGTAGAAGCTTCATCCTCAGTAAATGCTCCTACTAGTATCGACACCTTTTCCGGGGATGTTGCCTTTATGTATTTTAAGGCATTCCCGTCCGGTCTCCGAAGCTTGATAAAGTGAAAGGCCTCATGGAAGCCTTTTTTAGCTGGTTCTGGAGCGACACTAATGAAATAGAGCTCCAGGATGTCTCTTCTGGACAAGTGTGGATTATTTGTCCAGGTTTCATGAACAGCTTCTCCTATCCATCTCGGTAATTTCGAGATTTCTGGGAATCCTGGTGATGTGGTATAAATTGAAGCTAGTGCTCCAAAGTTGTACCATTCTTGGACTTCGTTTGGATGACTGTCTGGTTTCATCCAAACTCTGGGATATTTCCCTGCGATATCAACTGTCGTTCTTTCCGGGTTGATACTGTTTCTTGTCATTAATTTCTCCCATTGTCGCTGATATACCTGCATAGGGGAAATTTTAATCTCGTCAGTGTGAGCTTGAACCTTCGTTTTGCCTGTCTGCGGCCTCAGGTTCAACTCGACCTCTTTAACCCCAGAGGTACTGGGTTGACTTGAAGACTCAGGTTGTGACACCAGAGCTTCAACATTCGTTACTGATGGTACATCCTCAAGGAATGCATCACATGTAACACTCGTAGGCATGGTATTTGAATCCATAGCCTTCGGGTTAGAGTCCTGATCTCGAAGTTCTCCTTTTAGCACCGTAGAAGATGCAGCCTGGAGAAGAGGCTTATGCAACGCTTGGAACATATGTCCCTGAGCGTATTGGCATGCTCGTATTAGATCAGAAACGGATTTCTGATCTTCTCGTTGAAGTCGTCCAGCAACTTCAGCATTGAGACATAACGTCCCAAATTCTCATTCAAGACTCTCCAGGTTTTTCCTGAGATGTCTTACTCGTTTGAGGACCTCGTTAGCAACGTGTCCTTCCATCTCGTGTTAAGAAATCTACAAGAACATTCTCGTGAGATTTCACAATGACAATATCATAATCATAATATTGACACTCAGCTTGCCATCTAAGTATCCTAGCCTTTTCTGGTTTAGATTCAATTTTATTTTTCAGAAAAGCTTTGACACTTGAATTATCAATTTTTAGGATAAACTTTTTAGCCAGTAGGAAGAGAGGCCATTTTTTAAAAGTCTTTCTGACTGCAAAGAACTCCTTCTCGTTGATATGTCATCTGATTGCTTCTTCATCTGAAAACAGACCGCTGCAATATCTGCATGGCACTTCTCCGTCTAGTAAGGCTTTCAAAAGAACTGCTGCCCACCAATGATCACTGGCATCTGTGTAAAGAACCAGTTCATCTTCGTCTTGGGGTATAGCAAGTTTCGGAAGCTTGCTACAGACTTCCTTAAGCTGCTTAATCCCTTCTCGATGTTCATCTTCCCATTTAAAAACAACATCTTTTTTAAGTAATGGGCTGAACACCTTCCTGTGAAATGCTAGATTGTTGATGAACATTCCAGCAAAATTAACAACTCCAAGAAAGCTTTGAAGTTGTTTCTTATCCGTGAGATCATCTGGAAATTCTTGTATCTTTTCTACAATATGACTTTGTAGAATGATCCCAGATTCATCAATTTCAATTCCGAGGAATTCAATCTGTCTCGTAGCAATTACTGTCTTCTTCTCCGAAAGCACTAATCCTTCTTTATGGCAAACATCTGAGAAGATCGTCAAATGTTTGAGATGCTCATTCATGTTCTTTGAGGCGATGAGAATATCATCGATGTAAACGAACATAAAGTTGAAATATTCCTTGAAGAGATTATCCATCTTTCTCTGATATATCTGGGGTGCATTTGTCAAACCTATAGGCATGACATTCCAGACATAGTGTCCTTGTGGTGTGGAGAAAGCTGTGAACTTCTTACTTTCTTCCTCCATCTTAATCTGGTAGAAACCAGACTTGCAATCGAACTTAGAGAATATCTTGGCTCATTTGATACAGTTAACCAAGTGTTCTCTACTCGGGATATAATATCCATCAAACTCCAGAATGTTATTAATCCATTTGTAATTAATAACAAGTCTAGGTTTACCTCTTTTGATTTCTCCATGATTCCTTACAAGGAATCCCGGGTTGCTATATGGAGAAACTCCTGGTGAAATCAACTTAAGGTCCAGATGTTCCTTAAGTATCTTCTGCATATCCTCACGATCCTTTTGATTCATCAGGATTGGTTTGAGTCTCACGAACTCGTGTTCCTTTCCAGGTTTAACTTTTAAGGAAGCTTTGAGCTCGTTTCTGTCCCACCATGCTAAAGGATCTTCATTGTAATTCCTTTGGATCATTTTCTTGAAATCCTCGAGTGATATTTGTTCTTCAATGGTAACATCACTCAGTGGATTCTCCATTATGGCTTTCCGCAATTCTGCAATAGCCTCTGGAGGAACTCGTTCTTCTTCTTGTCTTCTAAACGAATACAAGATATTATCCACTCTTTTTGTATCATTTTGTCTCGGACCAAATTGTCGAAAGGATAACAAGGCATCACCAAATCTTCTTTTATCCGCCATTTTTGGATGTCGAAGTTTGGCTTCATCACCACGCTTGCTGCGAAAAGGAAAAGACATTTTTCTGTAAAATACTTCCCGCAGTCTTTGGACAATAATCTTATGATCACGTAACGTTGTGAAAATAAGTCTTCGTGTCTCATTTTCCTGTGTAAAGCGCTTGAATGTTTGTAGGAAATTGTTTCCTAGCAAAACATCTGCTCCTGTATCATGGAAATATATTGGTGGCGTCTTCACCTTATACCATGGGGTATCACCGACGCCTCCGATCATTATTTTCACTTGTTTGATTCCTCTGTTAAGGATAAGAATCCTTTTGGAGAAATCTCATCCTGCAATGGCTAGTAGATCTTCTCCCATTTCTTTAGGAAAAACCTTCTGTTTTGCAGTACATATTCCTGCTCCTGAATCAACATAGGTTGCGAAATATTCAGTCTTGTATTCAGCATATAACATTCCAATTTAAATGTATATGGAGAATGGACTAGTGGTCATCTGATTCGATATCTTTTATCAGCCACTGTAAACTCCATTCCATCTTGTAATCATTCCCAAGGCATATGATCCTCAAGAAAACTGATACCCAGTATTAATTGTTCTGGGATTCTTCCTGCGACTCTTGAGATAGTCAGTTCAATTTCACCCATCTTAAGGTTTCCTTGAAATCTTCCGACTATCGGTTGCTGTAGATAATATAGGACATCACAAGGAAAAACATTATCCTTCTGGTTGATGTCAAATATTACTTCAACTGCTCTCCAGCCTTCTGGACATTTCAGCTCTCCTTGTGTCTTGAATACACCTGGGGTTCACTGAACTATACTAGGCCTCCTTTCCTCCCAACGACTGCTACTCATCAGTCTATCTTGTTGGAAATACATTCTTCTTGTCTCCATTCTGAGGCTTTGACTTCGGTTGAAGACAGGTTGATCTTGTATTTTCATATCTATCTCCTTTATGGTTGGAGATTCAATGAGTTCTGGCAAGACCACCTTAGCAAAATCATCGAAGATTTTTGGAACTTCGATAAATTCATTTCTCAAGAATACATCAGAATGATGTGAATTCGAGAGAGCATAGGAAATCTTGTAGGTGATCGAGTAGGGCCTATTCCCTTCTTTCATCAAGTCTTCCCTTTTGAAATCTTGATGAAGTGTTAAGACTTTGTTGAAGTCTCGATCTCCCAATTGTATGCAATTCTAGGATAGACATTAAATGCCAATTTCCCTGCACACAAATTTCCTGTGACTGCCCCTAGGCATGAATCCTTGAGATTTGAGATTCGCTTGTCAAATATGGCAAGATTGAGAGGCGAATTAATTCCTTCTTTGAAAGTTGCTTTTATAATAACTCTTATGGCTCCGATATGAATCCATGAGAGTGTATTTGCAACTTCTCTCTTAACTTGATTCCTAATATCCTGAACTTCTCGGTAAGGAATCAACTGCATCTCGATCAGGTTACTTGTGAATTCCATCGGGATGGCGAATTCTCCCGTAGTAACCCTATGGATAATTTGGTGTTTTCTTTTTCGAATTCCAAACTTATCCAAGGCTTTTTCCATAGCTCCAATGGTAAAACCATCATAGATCTGAAGCTTTGGATCATCTTTCATAATTCTCATGAGAGTCTTATGAGAGACTGTTGTGTGAGAGAGAAAACCTGACATATCTTCTCTCATTGTTTGAAGAATTTCTTCTTCACTCTGATTCTGATGTGGATTCACTTCCATCATCCGAATAGATCTCTTCTTCATAGATGCTTTCATCTGAGGGTAGATCCTCAAATTGATACACCTGTATAAGATCTTGGTAATAGACAGCTTCTTCGAATTCTGGTGTTGCTTCGAACTGTCTAAGACCTCTTCTCTGATTGTCAGGGCAATCTGTTGAGATATGCCCTCTTGCTCCGCAAGTCCAACAATTACAGTCTTTGAAACTTTCATTAGCTCTAGTATGAGCTCGCCTGAAAGTCCTTCTTCCCATAGTTCTGCTGGAACCTCCCTGGTTTGAACCTGTTGATGAGGTTCTACTCCTGCTTGGTGCTGGTCTTTGCCCTGACTTATAACTCCGGGCTTTTTGTTTATACCACATTCTTCTAGGTCTCCATGAAGACCTATAACTCCTTCTCTTGTTGTTGCTTCCACGGCTATAAGAATGGCTTCTCTGCTTGCTCCTTTTATGTCTCCGTGGTTGACCTCCCACTATAGTTGGGATGTCATTTTCTTCGCAACATAAGGGAACCATTTTATTGATTCCTCTTAGTCTCTTGTAGTTTTTGTAGAGTACCGTCTGGTGGCACCATTCAGATAACTTGACTTTTAGGAAAGACATCCTTCTGGCCACTGTATCCAAATCGTCTGCACTCTTGTATTCCCTGATGAGCATTTCTCTCCAGGGACTAGGTATCTTCGCAAAGAAAAGCTGCGAAGCTTCTTTGTCATCCACCTTGGACTTCCATCAGTACTCAGTGAATAACTTGATATATTCGTCAATATGACAAATATCATGTAACTCAAGGCAGTAGAGGGCTTGTTTATATCTTTTTCTCTTTTCCTCTTCTATTCCCTCAAAATAGCCTATGCCGATAAAATGGATTTTGAATAATTTGGCCATATTATCGACAATTCCTTTCAATGACTCACCAGCAGTTACATTGTTCCTCATATCTGGTGGTGTCATATCCCACGCTCTTTTTACAGATTCTTCAAGACTCATTTCAATGAGTAAAATGAATCCTTCATTTGTAAGATCGAGCGTTCCTGCTGCAATTCTCATTGACGCTACCCAGTCATCAATAAGGACTTCTCGATTTTTGAAATCTAGAATATCTAGATTTAGCATTAATCCATATGGATGTATCGGATTAAGCTGCGACTTTCCATAAGGCGTATTCTGAAGATCTGGCCTTTTGGATCGATGTCGAGTTCCCGAAACAATCGGGTCTCCTCTTGTGGTAAAATCTCCAGCGTGTGGCATTGGTTCATCCATATGATGTGAACCTGAACTCTCTGCAACGTTAGGATCTACTGGTGGTTGTGGAGGTGGTCTCGGATGTTGGTCACGAGTAACCAAGGCTGAACCATCTCCAGTATTCATCTTTAGATCCACTATACCTAATCCTGCAAAGGACTCGGCAAGTTCTTGTAGATCTTCAAGATTCATTCTTTCCATATCCATCTTAATTTATGATGGATTTTCTTTTGATGATAGCAATGAGCTTTTCATCTCGGGTCATTGGTCGTATGACTTCAGTTGGTTTCCCTTTTTGGTGTAAATAGGGAACTGTTCCGAAATCAATACGTTTCCTTCCTCCGGGAACACTTGGTCTGTCCTCCAGATTCTTGACTCTTTTTTCAATATCATGAAGGATTTCAAGAGTTTCCTTCTGATATCTAACCATCATCTCCATCTGATTTTGGATTTGATGGACTTGTATAGGTAAATGATTATGGCGGTTGCCATAATTCTGCACCGTCTTCTGGATTTCTCTAAGATCAAGGCCGATCTTAGATGAATTTGGAAGTATCTCGCTCCATTCAGGGTCTCCGTCTGTCATCAATGATTTAGATGAACGATCTCCTGAAGGTTTATGAGTTCGATGTATAAACATTGGTTCACCCAAAGGAAACTCATGTAATACTCTTCTCCCTTTTTGCATTGCCTCAAGGTTTCCCTGTTGGCTCCTGCTTCTTGTTCAACATATTAGTTTTGCCAATATGTTACCTGGTCTCGGTGTTCTTGTTCATACATCGCCAATATTTGACGATATCTCCTGTATGGAATACATCTTGGACAATTGTCCAGATCCAATTTTCGCGAGAAATTCTCCTCACCAAAGTTAATTACATAACAATAATAAATATCATAAAAGTTCTTAATAAACCTAAGCTCTGATACCATTTTCAGGATCCGTTTATGTTTACGTTAAAATCTTTTTTTCCAAGGGAATTTGTACGTGGTATTGTTACACATTCCAGACCACTATTTTTTAGACAGTATCGACACGAGGAAAGTATTCCAGCCTATATACTTATTCCGGTGGAAAATCGATTTTTAAATATTTTCCGAGATTCGATCAATATTTGGAGTAGAATATATAAATTAATTTAGAGTTTAAACATCAATTGGAATTAGTATAAATGGTTTGGAAGTAGTAAAAACAAAATGAAATTAAATGTGGTCAAAGGGTTCAAAAGGTTCAAAATTCCTTTTGTTTGAAAAAGTGGTATTTTTGTCACTTTGTTATATGAAGTGGTATATTTGTTCCAATCTATATATATTGTGGTATTTTAAGTGGTTTACCCAAATGTTTAATGTTGTAACGTAGTTACATGTGGCAAAGTAAATGGGGGTATAGCATCTACTTCCTATTTTCACAATTATTCGGTATATTTGAATTACGGATGAAAAAATCTAATATATTTTATTCAATTAATATCCGTATGATCATGCCAATTATGTAAAAGGCCAAATAGTTATATTATGAAAATTAGATTTGGAACATATGCAATTATAAGGAAGGTATATAGATTGGACATTAAAGTAATACAGAGTTCTTTTTAGATGAAGTTAATTCGACTATTGAAATTAAATCTATCGTCAATGAATTTGGCACTAATCTCACAAATAGGCTAAAATTATGCTAAATTGGTAAAATCATGGCTCAGTTAAATAATAATTATTATTATTATTATTATACAAGATATCGAAGTCACCAAAACATTTGTATAATAATTTAGGGTGCGGCTATTCGCACCCCAAGAACTACTAAACACACCCCAACTCAAGTGTTACTGTTCACTTCACTTGTGAACAGTTATAATTGAGTTGGGGTGTGTTTAGTAATTATGGGGGTGCGGATAGCCGGGCCAATAATTTATTTGGGAAATGAAGCAAATGATAGTTTCAATAATTTATACACATTTCAATGCCAATAAAATATTAAGGTTGCAGGCCCAAGTTAGAAGATCCGGCTGGGCCCAAAATTGTCTTCAATCATAGTAACTGAAATTGGAACACAATCTTTTTATATATAGTAGTAATTAAATGTTGTCACTTAGATGGTCCCTAATCTATGAACAAGGTCTTTCCCTTTCAATGAAAAATGATACTATTGTCGTACCCAGCTCCTTAGGTACTTTCTCTAAATAAACTTTTCTGAAAATTAGAAATATACACTAAATCTAAATGTGTCTTTGTTAAAGTTCTTCCAATTTTGAATAGACATTCTAAGCAAACAAATCTCAATGTCTTGTAAATAAATGGCATAAATATTTTGATATAATAAATCTCCATACATCAACAACATGAGATGGGAAAAATGCAAAGTATTAATTTCACATGAAATTTGTCAATATGTGATTGTTTGATAATAAACAAGCCTGTTAAAAATTAATAATAGAAAGGGTTGTGAAATGCAAATTCATGTGAAACATGTTTGTGTGAGATGAAACACAACTATTTTAAATCAAACATATTTTCACAAATTCATATATGAATTGTGAATTGTAGACAAATTTTATGGCGGAATATGATGTGTGACACAATCTCCTCACAATCATATCCATAAATATTTTACTAAGGTAAGGCCCGGGGACCATGGCCACAAACTGAGTGGTTGTAATTTACCACTTTCACCTTGTGAAAGCATCTCATTCCCATTTTCTTCCATTGTTTTCTTGTGGTAGAAAGTTTTTGCTTTTTAACCAATTCTATCATTTTATCACATTTCAAGCGAATTGTCTTTTTCATAGGGGTATAATTGTAAACAACTCCCCATTCATTTATGAAGTTTTATTAAAAACTTAACTAAAAATCAAACCAAATAAATGAAAGGATCCAAACGCAAGAAAAGTGATGTAAAAGAGAAAAAATGATTTATAGGAAAATACGAACAAGATCCTTCATAGTCAAATAGCAGATCACCTCTTATCTATATATTACCACCACTAACTATTGATACAAAATCCCATTAGTAATATATATGTAAGGTGTATTATATTAAACATAAAAAATAAAACACGAAACTAAATTTGCAATATACCAAAAAAAATATATATATATTTGATTTGTTATTTTTCCTTCATTTCTTTTCATTTAATCATTTCCCTAGCAGAACTGTATTTGTACGAGGATTTTAGGTTGTCTACTTGTCACATAGTCAAAACCATTAGTATTGTATGTCTGACTATGAGTACCCACTCAACCACCCCCCCCCCCCCCAACCCCACCCCGGCCCCACCCCCCACCTACACAAACCATTTTCCTCCTCCCTTCCCAATAAGTTCATCCACCACTCTTCACTCACCTAGTTCTCTCTCACTTAAACGATGAACCAAGACCACCAGCGACCTTGTCTAGGCGGCGCCGCCGGTGAGGGCTTCACCGGAAACTCCATAGCCACCTCTATTTCACGCCCTTTTACTAGAACATCCACCAGCTCCGACCACCACAGAATCTTGATAGACGTTGAACCCGGAAATCACAACGAGGATGATGATGATGATTCCTCAGCTCCACTGACTAGAGACTCTTGCTACTCAAGACCCTTTTTGTTTCTTGACATGATATGGAACTTAGCATTTGTTGTGGTCTCTGTTTTCGTGCTTTTAGTCACTATCAAAGAAAGGCCTTCCACCCCTTTGAGGCTCTGGGTTTGTGGCTATGCTTTGCAGTGCCTTCTGCATGTGGGTTTTGTGTGGGATGAGTATGAAAGGCAGAGTCTTGATGATGACGGTGTTGGTGGTGGTGATTTTTATTTTCGCAGGGTATTTTCATTTTCTGCTCTCTGTCACAACAGGTAATTGTTTAATCTTGGATTGGATTGGGTTGAATTGAGTTGTTCATTGTTTGGGATGTAATTTGGTGATAATATTTTGAATTCTGTTTCTGGGTTAGGTTCTGAATTTTATATTTTTGTGAGTATTTGGTAATGTTGCTGACCATGTAAGGAAGAAAATGACAGACAGGGAAACGCTGCAAATGTTGACTTGTTATATTGTATGGGCAATTTTAGTTTATTGTCTATTAATTAATAGGAATGGTTCTAAACTAATGAACAGAAGAATAGATTATCCATAGCTATATATTATCCATATCTTTCAATGATTGCCTTTTATTTGTTGGTCTTCTGTGGAATTTTGGTGGATGGGATGTAATTGCCTGATTACGTTTGAGGTTGAACTTGTCAAAGTCTTCATTGCTGCATTTTTTTGATACATTCTTTAGTGTTTAGAATATTCTTAATTTAAATTTCTTTCGCGTTCAATTTGAAGTCTTGCAGGGTTTTCACATATGCAAGTGTGCGAGTATAGAAGTAGAATTTAGGGACTTACTATATTGGTCATGGTTTTCCTGGTGTTGGTTTATAGAGTTTTAGAAATGTCTTTGGTTATCCTTTGATGCATATTTGCTACAGGCTTATAATAAGGCCCTATGAAGCATTCACTTGCAGATTTTATTGGAGGAATTTTTGTGTTATTGGTAATGATGAGTCGTCCTTGATAGATAATAATACGGTATCTATATAATTGATCCTCGTTACTCATTAGTGACGTTTGTGTAATATTTGCAAGTTCTGTTCTTTTGTGCCAATGCAGTGATCAGTAATATAACCAAATGTAAAGATACTGCCATTTAATCGACAAATCCATTGTATGTAATGGATATATTGGAAAAATGTAGAAGGATTCAATGTTTTCGATGTGGTATAATCGGAAGTTAAGAGATTAGTAGTTTGTGGCAAGCAAAAACCTCTGCCAAGAAATGATTTGATAAATTAATTACTAAATATAGGCTTGAGTAACAAAGAATAAGTTGGTGAGCTGATGATTATCTCTTTCGAATTTGAGGCATGTTGACAGATTGGAAACTTATATAAGCACAACTGCTAATCGTACTTAACGTACTGTTATTTGTTTCTTTATAATATTTCAGTATCATCAAGAAGTTGGAGTCGGTTAATACCATCGTTTCTTCTGTGTGGTGGGTTTTCGGATTTTATTGGATAGTAATGGGAGGCCACTCACTTCTGCAAAATTCTCCTCGTCTTTACTGGTACGCTCTTTGCTTATACACTTTAGTGAAGTATTTAGATTTAGCTTAAGACCAGAAGATTACCTGAAAAGTGAATTCTCTCAATTGCAGGTTATCGGTGATCTTTTTAGCCTTCGACGTGTTCTTTATGATCTTTTGCATAGCGATAGCTTGCATTATATTCCTTTTGCTGTTCTGTTGTTTCCCAATCTTAGCTATGGTTGCCTATGCAATGACTATCGGAGACGGGGCCTCTGAAAACGATATCAGATCTCTTCCCAAGTATTTATATCGCCAACAAAGTAGTGTAGCCACATTTGAGAATGACAAGAAACGAGAAGCTAGTTTAACGCAACTGCCAGGCAATAATAATGTCTCCATGGCAGAGCTTGTTCTTCATCCAGACGATTCTGTAAGCATCTTTTCCCTCGTGCATGTATTCTTCTTCTTCTTTGTCTATTTTCTTGACTAGTATATTAACGACACAGGAATGCTGCATATGCCTCTACAAGTACGTAAATGGAGCAGAGCTGTGTACGCTTCCGTGCAACCACCATTTCCACCACAAATGCATTACCAAATGGCTTCGTATCAACGCAACTTGCCCTCTTTGCAAGTTCAACATTCTCAAAGCCGATATGTTGGTCTGAGGCGAATCACACTTAATGTAGAGTAGTGTTTGAGTTCGCTTTCTTAGATGCTCGATTATTTGACTTCGAAGTGTAGCTTGAGTGTGATGTATTGAGAAGGGCTGTTGTAGCTATTAGTTATGATAGTAGAAACTAACAAGTGAATTGTAGGTTGGTCGGATTTGGACAGCTCAAGCCAAACACTTGGGAGTGAATTATAGTATGTGATTGATGTATAGGTTACTCATAATGACTACTCATGTTATCATATAGCCTAGCAGGTGTACATGAATAAGACTAGTCGAGATCCAGTCAAGTCTTGTCAATGTTAAAATTGACTAACAAGCCTAACAAGTTTGATTCATATAAGGTAAAAATTACAATGATTTCTGTAATAATTAATCAATGTGTGATATTTATCTAAAATTATAAAATGATGGATTAAAAATTGTAGTAAATAAATATGTGGAAATTGGTCTCTTTTATGTAAAGCAAGATAAAGAAAAGCATGTAAATGTAATTTTTGATTTTCTAACTTTTAGTGTATTCATCATGGATTGTTCAAACCTATATACAAGTTGATTTGTGAGCTTAATGTGCCTTATGTTTTATAAATTTGAATAGTTCATTGCTCAATTCATTTTATTTCTTTATTTCAAATTATAATCATAATTTACGAGTTGATTCACATAAGTTGAACAAGTCGAGTTTTACCAAATTTGATATTGGTGTCAAGCCAAACAAGTCAAACTTGATCGAATTTTTTATGAGTTGATCAGCTTCAAATAGTTCATCAACTAACTGGTTCAACTCATAAACCTTTTCAAGTGATAGACAGGATAATGCAGGTGGAGATTCCTCCCAACACAATATTTAGTGCTCCATTAGGGTTAATGGTTTCACTTAGTCAAAACCCCATATTAGCACCTATCATTATGGACTTTGATGATTTAATCATATATAAAAAGATGACAACAAAAGAAACAAGAGTCTTCACTTGAAATGAAACAATGTGCAACTATTTGTCCATAGTCCTCATAATAGTCTCTCTACATATAAATCTTGCTAAAAATGTTCGAGTCTTGGATCCACAATTATGATTTTACATATAGCATAACAACGAGCGAAGACACTAGGGACACACAGAGAGTGAGATAAAGATCATTGCCATGTAGAATGTGTGACGAAATATCAACATGAAAAAGAAAATAGTCACTGAACATATTGTTATTTCTATTCAAAACCAACAAAATATTCAGTGCTCCATTATAATTTAGTCAGACCCAATATTAGCATCTATCATTATGGACGTTGATGGTCTAATCACACATAACAAAGAAACAAGAAAGGTTTCACCACTGTCTTCCTCCCAAAAAATTTGAACAAAAGAGAGTTGAGCACAAGAAACAATGTGTAGAAGTAACTATTTGTCCAAAGTCCTTATGATAGTCTCTACATATAAATCTTGCTAAATATGTTCAAGTCTTGGATCAGCTGTTATGATCTACAGACAGCATAACAACGGGCCAAGACACTTGGGACAAAATATGGACATGATAAGCAATAGAGTCACAGAATTTACAATAAAGCAGCTGAACATATTGTTATTTCCATTCAAAACCAACTTCACATGATATAATGAACAAGAATGCTGTTAAGTCACCTTTACATTTAACAAAAAACGAATTCTGGTGACAGCACGACGAAACTGCAATAAACAGTAGGGAAAAAAGTGAGCAGTAAACCTGTGAGATTCTAGAGATAGTGTTTAGACATTTTTGTTCTTCTTCATCTTTGAAGGTGGCCATCGTCCCTTCTTCCTCAAATGGCGCTTCCTCACGAGCCTCTTTCTCCTTAGTCTGAGCTTCTTCGCCAGTTTCATTCTCGTCTTCTGTTCAAGCCTTTCTTGAAGCTTCGATTCCAAAGGGAGGTTCTCAACAGGTACACTTTTCTCCTTGGCATCTGAGGGAGGGGTTGGAGACTCAGGAGCAGTAGAGTCCGTTCCATCAACATCCGAAGATGCCTTAACAATCAATGCACCTCGACTATTGGGAACAAAAGGTGCTTGAATTCTGCCCCCAATATAGGATTTGGGATGCAGAGCAATGGAGTTGTGGCACACCCTGAAGCCTAATAACAAAACAGTAATTGCAATGGATTCAGAAATGTTTCGACTCCATTGAAAGGACATAGCTTGGTTTGGCTAATAACAACACTCACGAACAACGATTATGATTTTAAAGGCTAGTCAAGCAATATGCCACATTTCTAAGCACAAAACTGGCTTAACCTTAGCTCCTGATCCCATATTTGAACAACTTAAGCTACTCAGGTACTAAGGTAATAGCTACGATAAATCAGTCCTGAATGATTCCGATGTCTTCATAAGAGATGAAATAGAACAATTGGGTAACACATATCCATACCAGATGCACACCACATGCTTGTAAAAAAACCTTAAAGACGGAGCTACTCTTATAGAGGCATATATACAAAATTAGACCAAGTTGCAAAGTAGAAAGTAGATGCAAAGTGATTTCTGAGATACAAACAATTACGAGAAATAAACAAACATACATTCATCTTTCCTCAAGACCCAGATAAATTTTTAATAAAAAATGAAATCTTTTTTTCCGTCTGCTAAATACACAAAGAAAAAGCCAGTCCCAGAAGTCTTGAACAAAACAATAACAAGCTAAATCCAAATACATTTCAATCATACGCATCAATACACAATTAAAAATCATATAATGTGCTAATTTTCACATATACAGAATAAGAAAAGAACTTGAGAATTGTTGAGAAAAATGTACAGCATAACTTTATCTAACACCGAAGCATTTTTAAAAGATTCATACTTACAAGGGTGAGCAGAGACTCTAAAAGTGGAGGATGAAGATAGAGAAAGAGATGAGAGCGGACAAGTGAAGAGCAGAGCCATCGCTCTAATATTTTTTCCGAAGTATGGATAAGCCTTTCTTCACGCCTTTTATTCTTCTTGCTATTTTTGAATAATCGAAAAATAAAAGGGGGATTTTGAGAAAAGTTCTCATGTCCTTGTGGAGTTAATTGAGTTAAACGCAAACATAGGTTATTATACTTTTCCCCCTCAAAACTTTGTCAAAATTACCATCAACCTCTTTGTTTTAACTACTTTAGTACTTCTACCCCTATATTTAGGACTCAAAATCAAACCATATAATTTCATAAGTTCAAGAAACAACAAACTTTTATTCAAAGAAAAAAAAAAAAAATAACGAACTTAGTAGTTAATATACCCCTGATTTCATAAAATTTAAAGTTTTGGTTTGAGGGCTTAAGTTGATGAAACAAAAATAAGTAAAATAATCAAATAATTCAGAATCAATTCATATTCGACCAGATTATTCTTTACACAAAAATTTATATAAAATTGTTTTATAGATATATTTCCTAATCCATGATCAGATCAATTTTCATAATCTCAATTGACAATAATATAAGCTCAAACAAAAGAGTGACATTCTTGTGCACAACAATACTGTTATATTATATGAGTAATACTGTTAAAACTATATATAATATAACAATATCACTCATATAATATAACATTATTACTTCATATAATATAATAAATAGTATTGTTGCACAGATTTAAATCCATGTACCTTATGCACAAAAGTTTTTCCCCAACAAAATACTTATAATGATTTTGCAATGATTATTTTTTAATGATTATTTTTTATTTAATTTTTTGGTTTAACTAATCGAGTGAAAAAGTGTAAGTGTCGGAGGAAGAAAGAAATGTGTCCCCGCCGGCGGTATGAGAATCTTAGGCAGATCCATCCTTTCTCCGTTTTCCGGCGGCCATTCACCGCCACAATCCAAACCCGTTTCAAGAAACCCGCAAACACAGCCCAGACCCGCCTCGAGACCCGAACCCTGGATCGCAAGCTCGATCTCCTCGCCTTCCACCACCGCCGCCTCGCCCTCGTTCTCGGCCTCTACAACCTCCTCTCCGACAAGAAAAGCGGCCCTTTGTCTCCTTGCAGCGTCTTTCCCGTTGGGCCTCACACGCCGGCGTTAATACCCTCACCGCCGGAGAGTTCGTGCGGAAATACCCACACGTTTTCGAGGTATTCACTCACCCTGTTAGAAGGAATGCGTGCTGTAAATTTACTTCCAAGTTTGTGGAATTGGTTAAGCTGGAAGATGAGATTTTGAGTGATGTGGAAGATATGAATGTGATTAAGATAAGAAAGATCTTATCCATATCTGTAAATGGGAGAATTCATATTCATGCTATTAGATGCTATTAGATTAATGAGAAGGGAATTAGGATTGCCTGAGAATTTTAGGGAGTCCATAATCAGAAAGCATGGTGAGATATTCAGGATGATAGATTTGGAGATAGTGGAATTGGTTGATTGGAATGAGAAAGAAGGGTGTTTGTGTTTTTCAGCAAAGATTGAAACTTGGAGGGAAAAAGAGTACAGAGAGAAATGGTTGAGTGAGTTTGAGACCAAATATGCATTTCCCATTAACTTTCCAACAGGGTTTAAGATAGTTCCTGGGTTTAGAGAAAGACTAAGGAAGTGGCAGAGGCTCTCCTATGTGAAGCCATACAAGAAAATGGAAAAAGTTCGAGTGCGTACGTGTGGAGGAGTAGACAAGTACGAGAAGCGGGCTGTGGGCATTATCCACGAGCTTTTGAGCTTGACTGTGGAGAAGATGGTGGAGGGTGGCTCATTTTAGGAAGGATTTAGGAATAGAGGTTGTTTTGCGAGAGGTTCTTTTGAAGCATCCTGGGATCTTCTATGTATCTACGAGAGGGAATACGCAGATGGTTTTCTTAAGGGAGGCTTATAAGGGGGGTTGTTTGGTTGAACCGGATGTGGTTTATGATGTTCGGAGGAGAATGTTGGAGCTTTTGTACTCGCAGATGGTTTTCTTAAGGGAGGCTTATAAGGGGGGTTGTTTGGTTGAACCGGATGTGGTTTATGATGTTCGGAGGAGAATGTTGGAGCTTTTGTTATTGGGTTGTCGTAATATTAGAGAGTTGAGAAAGCAAGAGGAAGAGGAAGAGGAAGATGGAGAAGATCTAGAGTTTGTAGTTAAGAACAACAATGCAGGGGTTATGAGAGATGGTGATTTTGTTATTCCAATTTTAGAGTCTCATTCTTGCAATAATGATAGTTTAGATATCGAAGGCAATGGTTCAAGGTTAGACCTTCATGAAGGCAGCTAAATTATAGGATTGGAGGAATGCATCAGAATGTTTGAATCCCAGTTGAAGTAACAGAGGTGAGAATAGCATAGTTTACATCTAAACAAGCTAGAATTTCCACCTGTTGTAAAGTAACCCAATTGAAATAGACTATAAACGATGCAACATATAGAAGTTCAAGTAGCCCCTTATTCAAATAGAAGTCAAACCAAGCTGAACTATGAATATTAAGATATAATAAAGTCGTAGCACACTGAGACCAACAACTGTGTCTTAGTCAATCTACCAATATCCTTAACAGACAAAAACAACTGCCTCATCTTAAGAACTAAATCACACAAACATGTGCAATTCAGGTCTTGAGAATACATTGTTCTCCTCGTCCTCCAGCACCGGATAAGCAGCAACGAGGGCATCCTGAGAACCAATGTAGAGTGAGTTATAGATTTTCCAGTATACTTCTCTAACCTTCCTCGCAGGATGGAAGAGTCCCTGAAGACAATAGTTCAGCACAACAGCAGCTCCCAATGCCACCCTCATTCCTTCAATAGCTTCCATCACAGCGTTGATAACATGTGGTGATGTCTCAAAAATGTTGGGCCATACATAATTCATCAAGTGGACTAATGCATCTTCACATCCTAGACCTGCAACTCCAAGAGCCATGTGTTTAACAGCTGATGCTGCAGTTTGCCGATGGACCAAATCCCTGTCCATGAGGGCATCCTCGAGTAATGGAGTCACCGCATATATGTAGTCTTTTCCCATCTCACCAATGTATTCAAACAAGAAAGACAGCGACTTCAGAACACCATTCTGGACATTGAGCTCAGGCACACGGTATTCGTTCATCAAAGCAGGCAGAACTGTGAAAGGTGAGCAAGTTTCTGCAACAATTGCAATGGCCACGGTTGTACACACACGGTTTTGGCGTTCTTGAACCTTGAGGTTGTTTAATAATGTTGCAAGAACATCTTGTGGCCCGATAGCCTTAGCGATATAGCCGAAAGTGTTCACAGTGGCCCTACGGATACCCTTCTTGTGTGCTTTGAGCATCTCCAGAAGCTCAAAGCAGATCCTCATCCACTCCCTTGCTGGAACGTATTCAGGTCCACGATCAGCAATTCTTCCAACAAGATCGATACAGTTCTCTTGGACCTTCTCATGACGATTCTTCAGTATTGGTGTCAGACGAGGAAGCAGATCCTTGATAGGAGGAGTCATCTTAGTCATACCAATAACATTGACAATGGCCTTGATCGCACCCAAAATCGAACCAAGAACTTCGGGATATTCCTCCCCCAAGTACTCGTACAATACGACACCAAGGTGGCCCATCAGTTGTTCTTCTCCACACTGTTTCATAACCACAGCAATCCTAGATATAAGATCCGCTGCTTGTTGTCTCACTTTCGCACTCTTATTGTTAAGCCGCCATTTTATGGTACCACATATCTGAGGAAGATATGGCTTCACTCTCTGACCAAGAGAGTTCACAACTGCACCAAACCCATTAAGCATAACATTGGCATCATCACTAGTCTGCTCTTGGAATGCATAAAGGATTCCATCAATTAATAGCTCTTCTAAGCGGGCATCGATATCAGATGCCCCCAAATTCGCAACCACTTTCTCAATTGTTTCCATAACCATCCTACGATAAGGCTCACTTTCATCTTTCAGATCTTCAACAATTCTACCGACTATATCAGCAACACCAACTTTGTTAGCTATCTCCACTGTCGTTTCAACAAGCTGTTTGTAATTTCTCCTGTCCAAGGCCATTCTACGGACCCAGAAATTACGGAAAAACTCAGGAAGAATGTCATTTCTAATATAATCTGCATCCACACCTTCAGTACTCACACACTGCTTCACCACTTTCAGCACAATCTTCTTCATTTCTTCATCTGGCGACTGGAATTCACGGATCAGAATGACCATAACTTCCTTTGTATAGTAGCTAGCATACATAGCATCCATGAGTGGTATAATAAAACCAATGGCCTTAAGAAAAGCAGCCAAGACTTTCCCACGGTGGGTTCTGATACCCTTCCACAGAGGCTTCAACACCGAGTCAAAACTTTCGATACCATAGGGAGCAGCAGCCTCAGCAAGAGCAGCCAAAGATAGAGCCGTGATAGTTCTGACTTTCTGATTTTCATCATTAAGTCCATGCTCAATTATTTCAACAAGGGACCTCAAGTGCGGAAGAACAGCACACCCTATTAAAATAGCAATCTGCTGAACAATCTTGATACCAGTGTGACGAGCTTGCCATGATTTCTTACTCTGACAGACAGCTTTCAAGAATGGCAACAATGCAGGAATCCCAAGGGCAGAGGCAACAACACTAAATGCTCTCGCAGTAGTGTTCCTAACATACTCATCAATGTTATCAATGTCTGGACGCATTGCAGCAATCATAGTGGCCAACCCAGCTGCCTTGCTTAGATTTGAGATGATCTCTCTTCCTTCTACACGAGCATAGTAATCCTCATCAATCAACAGTGGCTCAATAACCACCAAAATTTTGTGGACATAGGGGCGAACCAATTCATCCAACTTGTAGAGCACCCTGTCAATAACTTTTACTAACAAGTGTCTCTCCTGGTCTTCCAATGTGGGCTGCATGAGCAGTGGCAGAATACGGTTAAACAGAGGCCCAGCACCAAATTCCCTAGCCTTGTCTGTGAGCTGTCTCAAAGCAGTTTTCCTCTGCGGAGGAGTGCCATTCTTAACTTTTAGCAAGAGTTTCATGATCTTTCGCTCTTTCTGCTCTTCTGGAGATAGTTCCTCTTCATTGTCTTCATTTAGCAGTGAGCCAAAGTACTGATAATCCTCAGGTTTCATAAACGGCAAACCTCCGGGTAACTCTTTAGGAACATCGAATTGCTGGCCTCGATTCTCTTCTGGAATGTTATATAGAGGTGTCCCCATTGGAGTGGGTGTAGCGAGAAGTTTGCGGGCAGGAGTTCTGATAGGAACATAGGAGGCAGGGGGTTCCAAAATCTTATACCCTTCTTCTGGAAACATTGAATCAAGCTCCTCATCAGTTAAAGGCCTATTCCTCTCCTCAATATCCTTCTCCCACCTCAACAAATTATACTGCTCAGGAGTCATCGCACTTCGCATAATGGCATTTGGAGTGGGAGTAGCCATATCAACACCCCCAAAAGGAGTAACACCGGGAGTATATGCTGCAGCAGGGGTGGCACCCGGTGTAGCACTACCCATAGTAGCTGGAGTCTCATCCCACCTTGACCTCTGCCTTTTGGGAGTTGGAGTAGCCAACCCTCCCAGCTTAGGAGTAGCGTCCCATGCCATTCCTGCAGGAGTTGCTCCAGGTGTAACCCCTCCAGCTGGAGTTGCATCTGAATCGTTCTGTCGCCCAGGAGTTGGAGTTTCATCCCATCTATTTTTCCTTGAAACCGAGGGTGTTGCTTCCCCAACTCTACCAGGTGTCGGGGTTGCATCCCACCTCCCAATTCCAGATGTTGAGTCAGGCAAATCCCAGTCAGATCCTGCCTTAGCCTTCTTCCCTGTAGCATTCTCATCCTGGGACATATCCCATCTATTCCTCTTCTTTGGCTTCTCTACGTCTTTCTCCTTCTCCTTCTCCTTTGCCTCCTCTTCTTCCTTCTTCCTTTTAGCTATCTCCCTCTTCACCTCCACCTCCTTACGCTTCAGTGCTTCTTCCCTCATCACATCAGCATACGTCCTCACCTCAGGACCAGGGGTGTTGTCCTGAAATGCATCATGTCTTGCAGGAGATATAATCCTATCTAACCTCTTCCTCCTATAATCATCCTCTCGATCAATAATCTTACTTGGCTGGTTAAAACCAGAAACTTCATCACCCTCACCACCTCTAAGAGGCTCTTTGAAAAACTGTTTTGGGGCAGTAAAGGATGCCATCTTTTGAACAATCGCATTCTCAGTTACATCCAAATGATCCTCATCCTCGTTCACAGGTATAGATATATCATAGCCATCAAACTTATTAGCACTGTAAAGTTCAGTGTCAAAAGTAACAGAAGTTAGTGCAGCAATGTCCTTCTCCATTTTTTGCCTCTCTTCTTTGACCTTCTGAATCTCAGCATCGACATCCATTTTTAAGATCCCAAGTTGCTCCGGAATTGAAATAACGAAACCCTAACCCTAAACTACAAAATTAAAATAAGCAAAATTAACAAAGTATTAGAACAGAAAACACATGAAAATCTAAACTACAACTCCAAATCTCTAAAAGAAAAAAAATAAATCAAAATACTTGTATATGAGATGCATATATCAAATAACGCCACATACTGGTGAATGAGAAAACTCGCTCTTTAATCAATTGCCCACAAGTTGGAAAAACAATATTATACCACCAACAACCACACGCAAAACATATATCATACCATCACTTACAAACACTAACCAGTATCAACGATCTGTAAAAGAAATAGAAGAAATCAACAGCACGAAGCTAGGGTTCTACAAGGTTTCCAATGTATTGAGATCTTTTTTTCTCGATGTTATTCCCGGAAGGAGTGAACGGAATCGAGATAAGGTGCATCGAAAATTGAAGGAATGGTAATGAATAATCATAAAAATTTAAAATCGACTAAAAACACCAAAAATAATTGTTGCAGAACAGAGGTTGATGCAGCAAAATCACCATATCCGCTCAATATACATACGCATGAAACTAGGGTTTCGAGTAATTAAAAATTTTAACTGACCTTGATTTGGGGATTTTCCTCTGAATTGTAGAAGCGAAATCGGAGAGCGAATTACCGATTGTGTGGTATTCGTATGTTTTTATATTTACCCGAATAAGAAATGGAGCCCTACCAGCATATACGAAATTACGAATAAACCCTTATTTCGCTTTTGGAGCCTGATATTTTAGATGCTCCACTTGGAAACCCGACCCAACAATACAATAAGGCCCAGTTACATTGGGCCTTATATTAGGTCCGATCCATTTCTGAAAAACAAATTTATTAACTGGATGGTGGGGTACAAGGTTTCCATGGATAAAAAAAAAAGGGAATAAGGAAGTCCACTACAGAAACTGGGCTCAGCCCACTACTATTGTATTAACTAATTGGGCCATTCGGCTTCTAGCCCAACAAAATATCCTTCCATTTACATTAAACGAAATTTCATTATTCCATTAACATGGAACAGATAATAATATAATTTTTTTGAAAAGTATATAATTCTATAATTGCAAGAATTTTACTGAAAATACAATACACCAAATATTTGGAAGTTTAAGGGCTTTAATTTTATTTCCCAAGTATTTTTTTTTAATTGAATAATTCGAACAAACTGTTTTTTTTTTTTACTTGAGACACCCTTTTATGAGATCAGCTCACTGACCAATAATCGAAAAATAAATCTTATCAAGAAGATTCGAATGTCGATTATTCATTTCAACTTAATACAGTCTCATCCAAGTTTTTGTTTTTTTACATGGCACATTATCTCCACATAAGCTCAAGGTTATTAAGTGCATTACCAAATCCTTGCTGACTAATCAAATCTAGAAAAACCATGAATTGGATTTGGTTCAACAAATCCTAGCCATAAAAGTTTCTAAGAACTTATCAAATCCCATTTTCTTCTTGAACAAGAATCCTTAAACATGTATGATTGATTCAAATTCAATGCAAATTATTTGTCTCAGAAGGCAAATTTGTGGTGCTTTCTATGTTGTCAAGTCTGAAGCATTTAGTGGGGTGGTCAAAGTGGTTAAAAATCTATGGAAAAAAAGAGGGCATAATTAAACAGCTAGCCTTGATTTTATCTATTCTATTGAGAAAGAAGAAGGAAAATTCATTTATCTTTATGAGTCAAGAAGCCCACTTACACTTACAGCTTTAGACCAAGTCAATCCATCTTGATTCTAAACTTTATATAGATGCATAGTTGGGGTAGTTAGATAGTCCACCATGATAATATTATCACTATGATATTCTCCTTTAGCAAAAAATTTTATATTAAGAATATCTCCTATCTAATCTTAATTTTATTACTCAAATCTAATCTTATAGACTCTAATAAGATCCTTATATGATCTTATAAAATGTTTAAAATTTATAGGTTGCTAAAAATTGTTTGGTAAAAGTTTTAAAATAAGATATCATTTTTAAATAAGATGCTAAGGTTTTGTATGTTGTTTTTCAAGAATATCGAGACTTCATCTTATTTCTAAAATAAAATCATTCTTTTTTCCATACAAATTATTTTAATTTATCATTTACATTACATGATTGTCATCAATATCATCTTATAATAAGGTTCATCATTTATTTTCGTGTTAACCTTAATAAGTTATTTTAAAGTAAGATAACACATTTTATAAGTTGTAAAACATCTCGTGAGATGTAAGTAGTGGATAGATTAGATCATGAAGCTGATAAGATGCAAGAAGTGGAAATTGTGTAATTTAAAAGATAAAATTAATAATTTTTAATGAGTTAATGGCAATAGATACTTTACTATTTTAAATAAATCAAAATAATAAAAGATTAAAAGTAGACTAATGAGATCATAAGATGGTAAGCATGATATCAGGTGTATAGGTACAAAAAAATGTGATGGCAACAGACGGAAAAGGTGAAAGCGAAAATTATTAAAATTGCAAAGACTTTGACAAAGTCAATGGCCACGTCGCCGCTTACAGAATCCCCAGACCACAACTTGTTTAAAAATAAATATATTTTCTTAAAGAAAATTAAATATTATTATTAATCCCTTCATTCTGCTTGCTTTTTCTTTTCTTTTTTTTTTGGATTTTTTAACTTATTCTAAACTTACATTATCTAGTTAATTAGAGAAAATAAATAATCATCCGAAACTTGCAAATGTTTATTTATTAGGCTTTTTTTTAACTACTTTTTGTATTTATAAAATTCTGCACAACACTAATTTATAAACTTTTTGTAAACATTTTTTTCAATATTTAAAAATTTATAAAGTCCAGATTAATCGAAATATGTTTTTTATTTATTAATCGGAATATTAAACTATGCTCATTGCCTTTGAATCTGCAATATGAATAATTTATCTTGATATTTATCACTTCATCATTCTCAAACAACAGTCGTATTTTTATATTATTACAGAATCAAGATTTTTATTCGGTTTAACAAAATCTCGAAAATTTTGATTAACATTCCTAATTAGCATCACCTATTTCAAAATTATTATAGATATTTATTTCGAATAACTACTTTCTTCAATAAATTTGAGAAGCAATAAATCCACATCTCACCAAAATTTGGCCAATTCAACTGTGGAGTCCCACATATACAACCAACTTTCACTATTTCTTTCAAAGAATAGTCAACATTGGATAGCAGCCGTCAGATGATGGGCTTGCGAATGTTGGACGGTAGATCTGGTAGTTATTAAAAGTACACGCGTCAACGAGCTGGAAATGACATTAAATGGTGTGCTAAATTGTGGCTTTCAATCATACACATTGGTTTTCTATAAGGATAAAAACAAACAAATACCAATGATTTAAAACGAGAAACAGTAAAAGGAGAAATAGCTTCAAAATCTAATTTTTTTATTTTATCATACTAATCCCTAATTGTTATAATTGCATGATTTAAAATCAAACCATTGCAGGGTACTTTATCCTGGAAAAAAATAATCTTAATGCTCTATCGAGTTTATTCGAGGTCAATTGAACAAAGAAAATTATTATAGTATAGGGTCCTTCTATAGTACACCGTTGTATTAATACACCGGTGTTTTCAGCCATCAGATCTTGAATGATCTCATCTTAACCCTTCATTTGCTTTTTACCTTTTTTACCTGCCTTGAGAAATTACTGCAGTAAAAACTAAGAATTCCCCCCAACAACCAAAAGAGTCTGGGCAATGAAGTCTAAATCTACCTTCTTCATTAATTGTATATATCATTAATCTGCAACCATAAAAACACAATCAAATATGTTTGTATTATGCATCTCGTTATTACGAATCATTTGATATCTATATTCAATATGTTTGGATATTTGTTATGAAATCTCGTCATTAAAATTTCACATAGCCTGCTTCTGTACTGCTGCATCCACTTCATACCATGATAGTATCTCTACTGTCTATGATTATTTGAAATACCACAAAGTAATCAACCCATTTGATTGTTTGTTTTGTATACGAATCATTCACCGAATTAATTGTGTACTGTGGTTTCCTATAACCCTAGTTTAAAAAATATCACTGTTAGTATGCAACAGAGAATTAGTTAAATCTATTCAATCTGATAATTAAAAATTAATAGTTTGAATATTGATTTCAATGGATAGTTGTATCCCAACAATGTATGCTTAGATTTGAATTCAATCTGTTAAATCATTATTAAGATTTTGAATATTGATTTCAATGGATAGTTGTATCCCAACAATGTATGTCTTAGATTTGGATGCAACAATAGAAATGCATGTAATATTATGCATTAATAAATTCAGGATTAACAAATATTATTATGATACTTCATTTACATTGATTTCAATTTATACATACATACAACATGATTGATTTACAATGATTAAATGCAAGCAAAATAGGTAAATGCAAGGGATGATGCATTGAATTAGATGAATTCCTATTTTCAATGAATTGGCATACAACCAATATCCCATGAAATAGGACGCAATTGATGCAAATATAGTATGGCTTACATTAAGTATAGTATGCAACGTGAATTAATTCAATCTATTCAATCTGTTAAATCATAATTAAGATTTTGAATATTGACTTCAATGGATTTAGTTATATCCCAACAATATATGGCTTAGATTTGGATGCAACAATATATGGCTTAGATTTGGATGCAAATGCATGTAATATTATGTATTAATAAATTCAAGATTAACAAATATTATTGTGATATTTCATTTACATTGATTTCGATTTATACATACATACAACATGATTGTTTTACAATGATTAAATGCAAGCAAAATAGGTAAATACAAGCAAAATCAAATGCAAGGAATGATGCATTGAATTAGATAAATTCCTATTTTCAATGAATTGGCATGCAACCAATATCCCATGAAATAGGACACAATTGATGCAAATATAGTATGGCTTACATTAAGTATAGTATGCAACGTGAATTAATTCAATCTATTCAATCTGTTAAATCATAATTAAGATTTTGAATATTGATTTCAAGGATTTAATTGTATCTCAACAATATATGGCTTAGATTTGGATGCAACAATATTTGGCTTAAATTTGGATGCAAATGCATGTAATATTATGTATTAATAAATTCAGGATTAACAAATATTATTGTGATACTTCATTTACATTGATTTCGATTTATACATACATACAACATGATTGATTTACAATGATTAAATGCAAGCAAAATCAAATGCAAGCAAAATCAAATGCAAGGAATGATGCATTGAATTAGATGAATTCCTATTTAAATGCAAGCAAAATCAAACGCAAGGAATGATGCATTGAATTAGATGAATTCTTAATTTCAATGAATTGGCATGCAACCGATATCCGATGAAATAGGATGCAATTGATGCAAATATAGTATGACTTACATTAAATATATCATGCAACGTGAATTAATTCAATCTATTCAATCTGTTAAATCATAATTAAGATTTTGAATATTGATTTCAATGGATTTAGTTATATCCCAACAATATATTGCTTAAATTTGGATGCAACAATATATGACTTAGATTTGGATGCAAATGCATGTAATATTATGTATTAATAAATTCAGGATTAACAAATATTATTGTGATACTTCATTTACATTGATTTCGATTTATACATACATACAACATGATTGATTTACAATGATTAAATGCAAGCAAAATAGGTAAATGCAAGCAAAATAGGGCCTATGGATGTCAAATGAGTGTTGGAAGGTCCAAACCATTGCAGCCCAACCCAACTTAAAAAAGTTACCTTACACAGAAGTTTCAGCAGTAAAAAAAATCGGTGTATTAATACAACGGTGTATAGTAGAATTACCCTATAGTATATATCTTACATGTATTGTATTTTATTAATCATAATGTAACGTGTCTTAAAAGTTTTAATCTATTTACTTTAGAACATATAGAGTATATTAAAAGATTTAATGCAACAATTGAATAAATCCTATGAATCGAATTTGTTGGGATTTTTGTTTGTTTTGCAAAAGTAACGTGAGTGCTAACGTGTACCAGCTCAATAATTTGTACCTAATAATATGCATATGCTGCACCCATGAATAGATGACCTATTTTGTTCAGGATTTTCAGAGAGTGACAAATTGGACTAATTAGCTGTTTTGAGGGACAATCTAAGTGACAAATTGTACCTAATGATGGATACAAATGATGTAAGCAATTGAAACTATGGGTACGAAATTGACATATTTTTAGAACTTTGAGGGTTATTAAAAATGATTTTAAAGAAATTGTAGTCAAGTCAACCTAGAAAATGACAAGAAAGTACAATCAAGTACAGCATCCCTTGTTTGACGTTTCATTCTATCAAGCTGCAAATAAAAAATAAAAAATTGTCATATTTTCCAAGATTATAATTTAATTCTGTATCTTTCAATTAAGGAAAAAAAGTTATCAATTTTTCAAAATTGCAGTTAATCTTAAATTTTAGAATTTAACAAAAAAATAATCACAACTTAACCAACTATTACGATTTGGAGCACACAATTATATTCTCTTATTATTTGATTTCAATTGTCAAACAAAATAGTGTGTTATCGAACTGCAATAATATTTAACCAACTATTACGATTTGGAGCACACAATTATATTCTCTTATTATTTGATTTCAATTGTCAAACAAAATAGTGTGTTATCGAACTGCAATAATATTTTTAAGTCGTTATTTTTATATGTAGATGTTAAATTCATGATCTCTGAAAATTATAATTGTAATTTAAATTTTAATGATGTGTTAAATTCATGGTAGCTAAAAGTCTTGATTAAATTACAAGTTTAGAAAAGGTGGTGATTTTAATTTTTTTGCTAAACTCAAATGATTTGGGATTAAATTACAATTTGAGAATTGTGGAGATGTTTTTGCTATTAAGCTTTATATTTCAATATCTGGCAGCATTGACTAGAGAGGTGCGAGGATAAAAATTTAGAAGTCAGATTGCACTTCTCTACAATAAAATTTTCAAAACGATTTCAAAAAACAATTTTCATGTTATTGTTCTGATTATTTTAATTAGTGGCGAATAGATTACACTTAGCATAATATATATATATATATATATATAAATATATATATTGTAAATTTATACATGCATGTTTATATAAGCACGTATGATATTAATTAATTGACCATGAATACTACATTAAATACAATAATTAGTTAGGGTGTCCATCGATTTACCATAAAACATATTCTATTTTTTATGATGTTTTATTATTATTATATCTTACTTTGCCTAGATATATTATCTATGTAATAAATTTTGGAAAAAAAATTCAAAACCAAAACATAATAGAAATTAAAGTAGTTAACTCGAACTATATTTGCACCATAAGTTATAAAGATAAAAGCTACGAGTTCAAATGTCATGATCAATTATATATTAATATTAATAATATATTTAAACAATAATATAATGTAAGATCACCAACAATGAAATTGATCGTTTAAGTTTTTGTAGAAATTTAAGTTTAGAGGGACCATTTCGTTTTCCAATATAAATTGTGAGTTTGAATTTAGCTGCAGTGTCAACTATGATATATATTATTTTGACAATTCGACTATTGAATATTATGACGTATGACTAGTTATTAAAGGTGACAATCTGTCATCTTGTCTTCTCAATTCTCATTAATATCATTTTGGATTTGTTACTATATTATTATAATTATTATTATTTTATTTAAGAATGGTTTTCTCTTTTTTTTTTTTTTTTTTTCAAATTATTCAATTACGTTACAGCTAATGAAATGAAATCCATTTTATATTCATCTAATATATGAATGAAATTAATGATGAATATTCACTTATGCACAATGCAACTTGATCACATGATAAACTACTTTTATTATTCGGTTGGGTTGGTAATTTTATAAATAAATAAAAAAAGCATAAAATATATCACTTTTAGAACATTTCTTGTTTTGCTTATATTCCCTTTTTTTAACAATTACTTTAAGTTAAAATAGTAATTTATGACAAAATTGACAAACTTTGTCACCACAAATTTAGATATCTAAATATTACTTTCTAGATGGCCTGTAATTGGACTGACATTAGTTTAAGAGTTGGTCTTGTGTGCACTTGGTGTACATGCAATTCGGGTCAACCCAGTTTTTGACCCGAATCCGCGTGTTTTTTTTTTTTTTTTGCTTCAGGTTGTGACCTTTATGTTGTAAATATATGACTTTTATGTTATAAATGTGTGACCTTTATGTACAACTATCATAATCTTTATGTACTGTAACTTAGAAAAAAAATGAAGATTTTCAATATAATTTGAACTGTACATCTTTATGTGATATCAATGCAACTTTTACGTTATATTATGTCATCTTTATGTACATATATTCTGACTTTTATGTATCTTTATATGTATCTTTATATCTTTATATATATTCTGACCTTTATATATTATATAAAGGTCAGAATATTTATACATAAAAGTGACATAATATAACATAAATGTCACATTAATATCACATAAAGGTATACAATACAAATTGTGTTGAAAATCTTCATTTTTTTCCTAAGTTACAGTGTATAAAGGTAGGGATAGTTGTATATAAAGGTCACACATTTATAACGTAAAAGTCACATATTTATAACATAAAGGTCAAGATAAAAATTTGAAAAAAAAATAAAAAAAAATAAAAAACTCACGAATTCAGATCAGATCGACCCGGATTGCATGGATCTTAGATCCATATACCTGGTGCACAGAAGTTTTTATGTTAGCCTAAATGAAATTAAGGCTTTGACCCGGCTGTCATCTAGCGTTGATATTTGATGAGTAGAATAATTATATTTTATTAGAGAAATATTTTTTTTATTTTACTTATAAATATATTTATATATGCAGAAATATTTTTTTGTTAAAAGGGCATAGATATCTGCACATGTAATTGTAAGTTCTTCCTTCATCAACCAGTCATTCAAATTCATTTTTACAAACTCATATGTGGATTATGGATATTATGAATTGATAGTAATACTTCTCGCATGATGAAATTCGTGAACTGATCTCACAAAAATTATATTTATTCATAAAAATGTAATTGTTTGAATATTATAGGCAATATATGGTTTTGTATTTAAGTGGAATATCGCCAAACACACATACTACTAATAAAGTCGTTAAATATAACATTAATACTAAACCAGTATGAAAATTATCTTCATCATCAATTTAATTAATTGATTATTTTCCTTATGTCAATAGTATATCATGCTTATGTCACTACTAGTGAATAGTTGGCTCTCAATGAGATCTATGTTGACCCTGATGATAATGCGTGAGCATATGCATACGCTACAATCTACATTCCAACGTTAAATACACTTAAATTAATTTTTATATCATACAAAAAAAAAGAGATTTGACTGATAAAGTCAATTTAATTAACTAAAATAATATTATTATCAAGATAACACGTCGACACATATACCTTCACTAGCAAGTTGATGTATAAATAGGACAAAAATAGAGAAATCTCGAGACCCAAGTCAACCTAAAGCTGTTACTGAATATGCTTGTAATATTATTAAACTTTGTGATCATACTTTTGACTTCAGTAGGCATTCAATGAAGTTTTTAATTCTTTTTTAAAGAAAAACTTACAACAATTTGAAATTTTATATGTTGAAAAAAGAATTCGATTTCAAACAATATGATTTCGAGATGATGCACAATGAAATATTTATTAAGAACAATTTGATTAAAATTAATTAACTATATGCGTATGTTGAACGAGTCCCGTGGGCCATGAAATATTTGTAGAGAAGAAGATCACGTCTCACATTTTGAGATCAATGCTTGGTCTATATATATATATATATATATATATATATATATACACACACGAACATATTTTACACACACACAATGTTGGAATTTGTTGGTTTTAATAGATAGTGGCTATAAATTTAATTTTGAAAGAAGTGAACATTACATAATTAATTTATCTTCTGAGTAGATGATTTTAGCGTATTTGACTTTTCAAAATGGAATTATGATGAGTTATAAATAAATATATGAAGAGACTTAAATGTCTTATCCCATATTGTGCATTTATTGATATTGGTTTCATTATTTAATAACATAACACTTAATGTGTAGTGTACCCATGATACATACTCGTTCAAATTTCTTCATTTAAATTACATCAATTCCGTTATTTTATTTATTCGATCACTTCACGAATATAAATTTATACAACTATTTAAATAAGGTTTTTTTGCAGTTGATGTGTATCAAATCAAAAGGTAATATCTAATGTGTTTATGTCTGTATCAGTGTGGCAAACGAACAGATGTCCCAATATTATTGTCAGACAGTTAACGAAGTAAATAGCGTACGGTGTGTAGCTGGCAACAAATCTCAATTTATATTAATTAATTAAGTATAAACTATAATTAGTACTACTAAGTGATAGGCCACCAAACTGGTGTAAGCTTTGCTTAATTGACTCATTTATGACGGGTTTGGTTGCGCTAATTAATTACCTGTATATATATCAATAAAGTAGGTATTCAAGATTTGTTAATTTATTCTGTCCAATCTTATTTAAATGGTTTTTTTAGATCAGATTTTGTTCATCATTATTATTATTTTTTTTTTTTTTGCTACAATTCAACATTTCTTTTAAATTTGTTTCTTTCAATTAATTATCCTAAAAGGCTCTCTTATTTTTCCAACTTACCATATTTTCTTATTATTTTTCATCAATACTCAACCTGAATCAGGGGATGATTAGAGGAGGAGATTGTATAAAGACATTTTTATCTAATTTTAATATTCTTTAATTTATAATTAAAAAATGAAAATTTCTTTTTACATAGAACTGAGGGTTTATAATATTGTACTTCCCCGCTCCTAATTAAGTGTTAGCAGAGTTTTTATCATAAATAAATAAAAAAATTGAATAAATATATTCTTAACTAACTAATGAACTTATAATTTAAGATAGGCAAGTAACTCAAATTAATTTCATCAAAAAGATTATATGACATCTGTAAATTTTAGCTAAAGAATCAATAAAAATAATTTGGGAATAAAGTTGTATAAAAATCTAAAACGACACTTAATTGAAACCTCTAAAACAATACTTAACAAAAACGAAGGGTGTATAAAATACTCCTTCTGATCTCATTTAAATGTTGTTTTATATGTTCACAAAAACTCATGTGAGACGGTCTCACGGATAGTTTCCGTGAGACGGAGCTCCATCACAACAAATAACATGTTAATTATTGGGTTTGGGTTGTGGATTGATCTGTCTCACGCAATCCATTAAAATTCCGTGAGACGGTCTCACAAGAGACTACTTTTATATGTTTACTATAGTTTTGAATTATTTGTCTTTTTACCTATATTTTCACTTTTTTTTCTTTCAAAATTTACCTTCAATCATTAGTCCAAAATTATTTCTTAATTATCAACTTACCTTATTTAATCTATTTCATATTTATTCTACAACATTTCTACAATCTTAGTTAATTTATTACCGGCAATAAGATTCCTTAAGGACCTTCCTTTTTCAAATTTTAATATTTCTTAATTTATATATTAGCATTTTTAAACCTCTGATGGTTCAAAAAAGGGAATATTGAATATCCGAATTGCTATTTTTCATTTGAAAAAAAAAAAAAAAACCTTATAAATTAGATTGCTGAAAATAATGTAATCAGCTCAAATACACACGAGATGGAGGAATAAAACTCTTGTGAGAATATTTAATGATACGGTATAATTAATTCATAACTTCCAAAATAGATATTAATAAATGAATTTGTAATTATTTATTCAATTTCAAAGTTACATCTACAGTACAGAATCATATAATTATTTATAGGTGAAAAATTCGGAAAAAGTTATAATTCAGGGTCTTTCAAGAAACAATTAGATAGAAAATATTTTAAAGCAGCTAAGGCATAAAAAATACATTTACTAGATGCATTAGCACTAAGCAAAGCGTCAATATACTTTGATCTTTAGACTTGACTACAGTCGAATACCCCAAACTTTCAAATCTGATAAGTATGAAGTTCCAATTTGGAATATTTTTGTTTTACTTGTTCCTTTTTACCACATCAAAAAATGGCCAACATTTTTTTGAATACAAGCAAAAGCTATGTATATTAAAAAGATTTTAAAATTATATTTTCATTTCACCTACCACAAAAGTAGTACGTACATGGATCCTTGTCACAACTCACAACAATGACCTTAAAACCCCAACTGCATGCAAGGACGAAAATATCGGTATCGATGGAAATATTCGTACCTTGATTTTACGGAAATATCGACGGATATATTGATTTCGGTGGAAATATCGCACATTTTTAAAAAAAATATGGAAACTTTGTAAAAAAATTGAAAAATATATCTAGCAGTTTACAAAATATTATAACCAACATTAATACATATATTGAACTTAAATTCCAAATAAAATGATATGTTTACAACAAATATAGAGATAAACTATTATATAAATGTTATCTGTTATGATAACATGACAAATTTTGTACAAAATTAATACATGGACTAGTAATAGTTTGAACTCCTATGTGATTGAAATGAATTAACATATGGACTTTACTCTTCCACTAATACATTTAAAAAAAAATCAAAATTTTCAGAAATTAAATCGATATTTGTACGACCGATATATCGCAGTACCGATATTTTTCGAAAATATCACAGATATATCAGCGATATTTTAACGAAATTTTCCTGCATCCCATTTTCTTTCGGTATCTCGAAAATCGAGATATTATCACCGAAATATCACGGTCATACATGATTGCATGTCGCGTTAAAAAGATGAAATCAGGAATACTCTAGTCGAATCACATAACAAAATGAATGAGATGAGACATTTGATGTGAATTTAGAAAGAACTGTGAATAATCGACTTCACTTTCATTGAGCACAACAGATAACAATAATTGTAACAAAAAATTACATATAAAATCCTGCTCTTGATCCGTTCAAGAAATTATACATTGGGTGAGATCTTTTGCTGTTTAACACTGCAATCATCATGATTAATGCCAAACTAAGTTGACTTGATTTGAATTATATGCCGAATCCAATAAAATAAATAAACCACGAGACAAGATACATTCTTACAATCAAGCATCTTATGGTATTTAATATCCTCACACAATTGCAACCATTATTATGCCTCTTTAACCAATTATGGACCAACAACAATCATTAATTACCTCTTTCTTCTTTTCAGATTTTAACAATTATGCAAATTAATGTGAATTAAAAAATATATATATATTAAAAAGATAAAAGCAAAATATAACCCGAAATACTTGTTCATATAATGATGGAAAAAGCAAGTAAATAAAAAAACAGAGTTCCATCCTTACACGGCATGACCAACCCTACCCACAGATATTAACAGATCTTCCCATTTTACCCTTCCCCCATTTTTTGCAGGCTAAATGGAAACCAAAAGAAAGGTAACTAAGATTACATTTTTCTCCATAACTACATCACTTTCCACGACTCGAGAGTGGGGAAGCTACAAAAAGAGTCGAAGTCAAGCCCCGTCGCGCCCTGAGCCATCATCGTCGATGCCGTATGCGGCTGCGCCACCAGAGATGAAGCCGAGCCATTCAGGAAGAAAGCCGACGTGTCGAGTGTTGGCAAGCCACCACTCAGTTGAAGCCGGTTGATTGCCCTCTGAGGCTCCGGCTTCAGCACCGGCGCCACCGGCAGCTGCCCGTCCAAGCCGCCGAATCTCACGCCGGTGACTTGCTGCACCATCTGCCTGAAATTAGCTGGATCCGCGTTGATAAACGTCGTCGTCGCGCGCTTCGACGCCCGCGACTTCCGCTTGGTGACCCTGCCGCTCGGCGGGACGCTCCGGCGCGGCTTCGACACCGGAGCTTCGTTTTCGGAGCCACCAGAAGGAGTCGGAGTCTGAAGCGGCGCAATCTCCGGCTGTGCGAAGAGAGACTCCACCATTTCGGCCGAGAAGGCGTCGCCGTCGGAGGATGTGGTGGTCGAGAACGATTTCTGCAGAGCCTTTGTAAGGGTATCGGATTCCTTCGTGAAGATATCGGAAATCCAAGCATCGGCGAATGTCGGGCGGAAGAACCACGGCTGTTCCATCGTCATCAAATTATCGGACGCCATTTTATCCCCCAATCGAACAAACTTGCCCTCTCAATAGAACAGGTACAACAGCGAAAACGCACAAAAAAAATTCACTCAGAAGAGGCAAAATTTGAGCAAGAGAGGAACGATGAATTGATTAAGCCATGAAAATCAGAATGATTTTGAAGAAGATGGGTAAATGGTAGGGGTTGTTACAGTCAAATACGAGCTGTTTTCAGGAGTTCCTTTGGTGCTTGAATATGGGAGTGTATTAGAGAGAGAAAGAGGAGAGGGAGGAGGTATATGGAAAGAGAAGAAATGAGGAGGAGGAAGGGGGAATAAATAGGGCGGTGGAGAGAGGAAGGAACCGCGTTGCTTGGGACACGCGGCAGGCAGAGATGTACGGATAATTAAACCATGGTTTAAAACTCTGATTAATTTATGGAACAAGGATATTTTGATTGTAGAGAGTATTGGCAGTGTATTTTAAGTAGCTACATTTCACGGGGTGGTGAAGCCGGTCTCCTCGGCTCCGCTCTTTCTCGGCGCTATAACGCCATGTTTGGTTTTTCCATACTAAATTTCAATTTCGGTTTTATGAATTGGATATAATTTATATATTATCTCGCATGTAACATCTATAATCTATCCTCCATTTAATATCTATAAATCATCATAGCTGGCTGTTGATTATTAAAAAAAAGAAATTTAAGTATCTAAAAGAAGAAAAATTACCACAAAATAAAATTTCATTTTTTTTTTCAAATAATAGAAATTTATCTATTATGTCCTTATCTTCTGTAAAAGAAAAAAATGTTAACATGTTCATAATTGGTATATCTCAACAAGTTTTTTATGATAGGTAAAAATTATATCTTTTCAAATCTTGTATTATGAAATTAATAGATATTTTAGATATTTTGACTTAAAATAAAGGAAACAAGATTTGGTAAAAAGCCATTTTTGATCATAAGTATTACATCAGTCATAAATGTAACTAAGTAGCACTAGGAAATGTGTTTCTATAACTTAACTACATTTGTACAATAATAAATTGGTATGTTTACCTCGTCATCATAAATATATCTTGACGTGTCAAATGATAGTGGTAATATATAATTTATAATTATAAGTTTCATATTATCTGATGTAAGAATTATGATCTTTCACATATTTGTAGTTGGTACATAAATGATGGACATTTGGCATTTATAGTCATAAACAATCCGAGTAATTTATGATTTTAATTTCCACAATAATCTTTACCACTACTACTCTACACTAATGAAATTGGGTAACCTATATTATCTCTTAATAGCTCGAACTATATAAAGGAAAGCTATTATGATTCAATAATCTCAAGCTCACCATAGTACTTATCAAATCACTACTAATTAAAGATTATTCAGGAATTATCACTATTTCCTTTTTATAGTTTAAGGAACTATTATTATTTAATTTAGTGTATCCAAATAGGGGAATGCAGTGATTATGGAATCTATTACAATCTAATCCTACAATAGCCTAGTGTGGGGCCCAATGGGTTAAGCCCCATGTGGTGTTCCCTTTCATCCCTTTTATTAATTAATAATTATCCATCTAATTTCCGTGTGGGTCCTAAAGAATCTTTTTGAATTAATTCAATACTTTCAACAAAATTGCCATCTTACTTTACCATCATAATAAAATAACTTTTTTGCAAAAAAAAAATGAAAAAAATTGTTATCTTTTATTTTCCTTTTATCTTTTAATCACCGTTTTCAAAATGAAATGACATGCGTGCAGATTTTGAGTGTGTTAACTGTATTTTGTCCAGGTTTGTTTGACGTTATTTCAATTGATATTATTTTATTTTATTAAATTTCTTTAGTTTTAAATGGAGATGATTTAAAAAAAAAAGGTTTTAAATGGAGATAATATGTTTTAAGATTCAAAGGATGAAATAATTTGGTTATATTAATCATAATTTAATGTAATTATTCACTCAAAACAAATTGATGTGACCTAAATTGGGTGTGATCAATATTGAGGCAAAAGAATTTGAATCGTAATAATACGAATTAACTAAATAAGAATTAGTGCTATAATCGTTCAAAAAATAATATCTTGTTGAAAAACTTGTTGTAATCATTATGTATCTAAAATGCCGAAAAAAAACTCAAATGAAAAAGAAAAAAACAAGATATATCATTTATTGATATTTATTGATATTTCTATTGCATATAAATTTGAATGTACTTGTGGAATAGGAAAATGCTCTATGGTGATATATATGTTGATGTATTGGTGATATGTGATGTATTTATTTATATGTCTGCGATTATAAATATTTAGAATTAACCCTTTGTAATATATATTACACATTAAGGATATACACACTAACGTAATATGATGTTTAAGATATAATCAATTAGATATATTTTGTTACTAATATAAACTTTTAAATCATGCTTATTATCATATATCTTAAAATATATCCATCTATGAAGAATATGAACATGTTTAACATATATGGCAGTGAAAATGAAAAAAATGCAACAAATTATTATAACAAGAGCATCTCTGACGGTTTTATACTAAAGTGGTGTAAGTTACGTCTAAATTTGATGCAAGATAAATTTACTTCCAACCAAGGATAAAAATATCGGTATCGGTGGATATATCGGTACCTTGATTTTACGGATATATCGACGGATATATCGATATCGGTGGATATATCGGTTTTTGCGCAAAAAATTGAAAAAATTTGAAAAAAAATTGAAAAATATATCTAGTACTTTATATAATATTATAAGTAACATTAATACATATATTGAACTTAAATTTCAAATAAAAAGTTATGTTTACAACAAATTTAGAGATAAACTATTATATAAACGTTGTCTCTTATAATAACATTTTCGTCACTGGTTATGATAACATGACAAATTTTGAATTCAAATACATATTTCATTGTTTAACACACTAGTCATAATAATTTATGATAGGAACCTAAATTCAAATACTTTACTGAATATAAGTTTACTAATTATTTAATTAAAACTATTAGTTGAATTCAAATACGTATTTCATTGTTTAACACACTAGCCTGATTAATTTATATGAGGAACCTAAATTCAAATACTTTACTAAATATAAGTTTACTAATTATTTAATTAAAACTATTAGTTGAATTCAAATACGTATTTCATTGTTTAACACACTAGCCTAATTAATTTATATGAGGAACCTAAATTCAAATAATTTACTAAATATAAGTTTACTAATTATTTAATTAAAAATATAGTTGAATTCAAATATGTATTTCATTATTTAACACACTAGTCTAATTAATTTACCATTAAAAAAAATTCAAAAAAAAAAAAAAAATTCCACCGACAACCGATATATCGGCGATATATCACCGATATATCGGCGATATTTTGCCAAATTTGTGCACAACGTGACCGATATCGATATATCGCCGATATATCGCCGATATTTTGACAGAAAAATTCGTCCGAGCATATCGATATCGGTTGCCAATTTTTCGTGATAAATCGGCGATATATCGCCGATTTATCGCGATATTTTCATCCTTGCTTCCAACCAATATGCACCAAATTTGAATGCAAAAAAATAGTAAAAAGAGTTGGTCTTATGTGCACTTGGTATACATGCAATCCGGGTCGACCCAATTTTATAACCGGATTCACGTGTTTTTGAATTTTGCTTTTTTTTTTTTTTGCTTCAGGTTGTGACCTTTATGTTATATGTACTGTAACTTAGAAAAAAATGAAGATTTTCAACATAATTTGAACTGTATACCTTTATGTGATATCAATGCGACTTTTATGTTATATCATGTCACCTTTATATACAAATATTCTGACCTTTATGCGTACATAAATGTGACATAATATAACGTACATGTCACATTGATATCACATAAAGGTATACAATACAAATTGGGTTGAAAATCTTCATTTTTTTTTCAAAGTTACAGACATAAAGGTACGGATATTTGTACATAAAGGTATGAAAGTCATAACATAAATGTATGAAAGTTATAACTAAAAGATATACATATTTTCCAGAAAAATGCAGAAAATAAACTAAGTGTGTTGCGCCTCCTTCCCGGCGCGTGGGGGCGCGTGCCGGCGCGTGAATGACTATTCCGGCAAGTGAATGATCGTGCCGGGTCGGATTGACCCGGATTGCATATGTGCACCTGGTACACATAAGTTTTTGTGTAGTAAAAAATAGATATTTAAATGATTTTGGTTGGGTCGGATCGAATAACCAAAGTTTTCCCGGTACATGACCCTACTGACTTACAACCTACCCATACATGATTTTATCATCTGATTTTTTAATGAGTATCTAATCAATACATATCAAACATATCCGAATATGTTTTTCATTAAAAACACATATCCAAATATATTTATAGTTTCCACATGAAAATCAATATTTACATAATTTTTCATTTGAAAATAAGAAATTCTCAACATCTCACTTAAAACAACTTCAAATGTGTTTGGTTTTTAACTTCAACCGAAGAAAAACTATTCCAATAAGAATGTGTTTGGAAAACCTTTTCTAATGAGTATTTAAGAAAATACATATCCATTTCTAATTAAAAAAACACACACACATTCGAAATATATTTCAGCGTTTACACAAATTACAAATGTGGATACCATCCCAAATATTCGTTTAAACATAAAAAATATTCAAAAACCCACTGAAAACAGTTCCAAACAAGCTCATGTAAATTAAGCTGTAATTAACTAAAATATTGGGGATAAAATTTATAATTTTGGAGATAATTGTGGATGGGGTAAATGTAGGGTTGCAGATGAAGGAGATAGGGCCAAACCCTGGCTTTCTAGAAGGGGAAAAAGGGTCGTATCTTATTTTTGATATTTCAATTTTCAAACTCAAAAAGAAGATGGCGCCATCTGTGACGTCAACGTGATGGCGACATGACGCGAGCGTGACATAAGGGCAAATTTTGTGTTAAACAGATAGGATTTGACTACATAGTTTGATGCTTACACCGAAAGCTTGTTTTCATTATTCCCAATACACGGACAGGCTTGTAGCCCAAGACTCTACCTCCTCGGCTCGGCTCGGCTTACCAACTCCTTTCTAGCTTCCACTGCTACTTATATTTATTTTATATTTAATTTAAGAAGTTTATTTTTCTAAATTAATTATATTTTTGGCACCAAAAAGATAAAATTATCCATCAAAAGGATCTAATACTTAAAATTAGTACTTAAAAAGCCACAAAAGTAATCTGATGTTGCATAACAGAATTTTAATTTCAATGTCGTGATTTTATTATTTCATCTTTTTGTTTCATCAGTCATATTTTATAACTATTTTAAAAAATTAAAATTGGAGGATGCCAAACAAAATCTTAATTCGGGAGTTTCAAATTTGCTAGTTTCATCTTTTAACTTTTGAATTGATAAATTTTATCTTTTAAGCCCCAAATTGATAACTCATTTATCTTTCGCATAATGAAAGCATGATATTTTATTTTTCAAGCCTTAATTTGATAGGTTTTTTCCTCAATGCAAGACTTGTATGTTTCCACGATTTTGGTATTCTTTTTTTTTTTTATAATATATTTTTGGTTTTGTTGATTGTAGTTAGGATTGAATTTTCATTGTCATTTGCTTTTGTAATCGTCATCAACAAACATTATTCAATTATTAGAATGAAATAAAAACGCCAAATATTTATTCGAGTCATTTACATGTATTAGTAGCTCACATTATATCATGACTAGTTCGATTAAATTAAACATGCCATCAAATGTGTGTGTTTTAAATCAATTAATTTTAATGCTTAATTTGAAGGAAAAAATAAAGTAGAGTGACGCATGGATCTTTGACATCTCGAATTTCTATGCTTGGAAAATGATAGAAGTGAGCAACACGAGTGGAATTGAACATATACAAAATAAAGCGAGATCTAATTATGGAGACGTTTAATTAGGTGTAACTTAATGTTTTTAATAATCCAATTTTCACACTAGACTAACAAGGATAATACAAAATTGATCTTTTATTTATAGGTGGACAAAAATTAATGTGTATATGGTTTATGTGATAGGCTATATTATTAGTAGATTTAATTTTTTAATGTTTTTATTCTTTTTTTTCTTCCAAACCTCATTCTTTTCTATCTCTTTGTTTTCGACCTTTTTTTAATTACAATAATTATTTCCTATCTATTATATCGTGTATCTTGATTTTCATGCGATATATGATTTAGTAGATTATGAGGTAATTGTTATAAGTGAAACCAAGTATAAGAAAATTTATGAAATTGTAAGCATATAACAATATTGTCATAATATTAGCGAACTCAAATTTTTGTTATATGATTTCTTAGTGGTGGACTTTTCAAAAATCATATATTAGAAAAGACAACAATCCAAACTAATGACAAAGTAAAAACACTATCTGAATAAGCTTCATTAATTGATCACAAGTTCACAACGATATGGTGGAAATGTTACACACACCCATATATATAGGAATAGAAAGAGAATCATCTTAATAATAAACAAGATCGAGCCAGATACCATTTTTAAAAATTAAAATAACCCATATATTCACACTCTCTCTAATATATCATTATTAAACACAAAATTTAAAGTAATTAAACAAAACATAAAACGAATCCCACTCACACAATGTAATCCTACTCGATGAAGTGTTCATACACGTTTCAAATTAAGGACATTGCTTTCATTATACTATAATATATAAACAATTTCTTAATCATGTTAACATTTTTATGTATTATATTCTTATGTTTATTTTTATTTTTAAAATTCGGACCAAACTGTCTTATAATCCAACATAATCCCACATTATAATTTTACAAAATCTAGATTATTATCTCTAACATTATAATCCTATCAAGATATTTTCTATATTTATAAAATAATAAAAATAGAAAGCCCAGCTACAGTAAGTCAACAGTGACAACACCAGTAGTAATGCTAATTTGCTTCAAAATTGAAGCTCTGAAACGCGTTTTCTGCGTTTTGTTTGTCTGTTTCGAATGAAACTTTGTCTGCCTGTCTGCTTTGTCTATCACTCACTTCTTCCTTAATAAGTATGAAAGCGTCTTTCACTTATAAAATCTGTCTGTTTATTTCCAGATAAATAAAAAACTACAGCAGTAAATATTGACCCAAAATATCAAATATTTAATGCACGCTCTACACATTTTGAAATTTAATTAATTTCAATAATTGCATCAATTATGCACTCATTTCTCCAATCATGTCACTGATGATTAATCACTATAAAATTTACTGTTGATTTTCACCTTGTGTGCATTTCTATATTCTTTTACCGTTCATTTTTGTTTCTATTATTTTTCGCCTAATGTGTTTCGTTTTTTATGTGTGCATATGAATGACAAATATAGCAGTGACAATTGTTAATGTTGAGAGAGAATTAATTGTGGCATTTTCGAATCTAATATATGTGATTAATATTGGAAGTGTTATCCAATTATTTATGTGGAGGCACTAGAGTGTTGTTTCTCCATCAACCATTTGCAAACCTTGTGTATTGGCATTTTCCTTGGATTTCCTACGAATTGCCACGAAATAAGGCACATTAATTTGATATGACATTTGCTTGGACAATTAATAAATATATAAATATATCCGATTTTTTATTCATTATCATATGGCTAATTATCTTATATATTATATATATTAAATATTATTATGTATGATACACATGTTATTATGAAGTGATATACAATAATGAAACAAATAGAGAATTTGAGTGTGTATATATATATATATGTGTGCATGCGCCTGCCTAGTAATTATGTGATGATAAAAGAACGTTTCGTGGATTGCCACGTTGGATGTGAACAAACAAACAATTTCTTTTTATTACGAATAATAATAATAATAATAATAATAATAATAATAAAAAAAAAACTTAAATATGACCATCGTGCCATAATAAATAAAAGTATTATAATGTTTATTGTATTGGTTACATATAATAACTTATATAACATAAGATCAATAGTAAATTAAAACGCATTCATATGATCACCTAAACTTAAAGTACTGCAAATTTATGACAATTGGAATTCATTTCTTCCACTTATACTGAAATTATATGGACGGATAAAAATGACTGATGTATGAAATACAATTAATTGTTTACTAGCGACCAAAATACTAGGCCGTCTGAATCTTTTGTCCTACAATCTCATCATGTTTGTATACCATTATTGAAATGATATTGTAATTCTGATACTTTATCTAAGTCATTAATTAAAACGATTATCGAAAATATGTTATTTTCATAATAATTTATAAATGGATACGAGACTGTATGACAGAGAATTATATACAAATACGTGTGTAAAACCAACGAAGAATGTTAAGGTAATCTACCCTCCTCAAAAGCCGCGAACGATCTCTTGCACGGCCCACTTCAATAGGAAATTGGGCACACGTGTGGGCTTTTTACTTTAATTAAAGCTAATGATCGTAAGCCCATTAATAATTAAAAGTTAAATCTTCCCTTTTGCCCGCCCACGGTGGGCCATAATAACTCATTAACAAATTGCAATATCTTTCCTATATAATTTAATTGATTTACATTTATGTACATTTTTATAATGGGAGAACTTTAAATTTAGGTATTGATAGCCAACATAGAATAACATTTTAAATTGAAATCAAATAGTTGCTAGTTGCTATATATCTATAATTGAAAATATGTACGAAAACAGACACAAAATGTGTTGAATATGAGGGATTTAAGTTGGTTAATAATTTCGAAATACAACGTAAATCATGCAGCCTTTTCTTATTGGTTTTTCTTGTTTTCTATTTCTTCAGGGCCTACATAAATTACAAAAAGGGGGAGAAATAAATAAAAAAAGAATCAGATCAAAATTAATAAAGACTAAAAAAGTGGTAATGGATATAAAGCAAAAATAAAATGTGATGGGATTATATATTAGAGGAAATCTTTCGGATCAAGAAAAGGATAAAGCAGAAAAGAAATATGCACGAAAAAGAAGTCTCTCCACCTCACTTTGTTTTTCTTTTTCAACTTTTTGGAACATTCTTACTAGTTATTTATTTATTTATGGGGATCATTCTTTTTTTGTCTTTACTAATTTTGTAACAAAAATTTTGAGGTTCATGATGTTAACATCAATGAAATTGCAAATATACATGATATGATATAACAAAAATTTATAAAATCTTATCATGGATATAATTTTTTATGATAAAATTTGATTGTCCATAATCCAAATCAATTTTTACAAATTATTATCTTCTCCTCAATATGAATTGACCCATTTCACGAGAATCATATTTACATGTTATTTACGTATAAGATGGCTTGCTGATCAAGGAGATTATTTAACTTTTTTTTAATAAATAATATAATTAATTATTATCATTTGGGGTAATTTTATTATTAATGAGAAAGAGACATAATAAAGTTAAATGATAGAGACAACTATCTATTTTATTTTTAAAAGTTAGCATCAGAGACGATGTGATCATATCTTCTTATTTCTGTTGCTGATTTTGTTCACATTTTATCTTGAATATTATGAGAAAAATAACTATGGTGATTTAAAAATTATAATATACTACTCCCTCAAATTCAAGATAACCTAAGAAATTAAAAGACTAATACACCCTTAAAAATCAATATTAGTCTTATAAAGTAGAAGGTTTTTGAGGATAGGAATAAAATAATTTTGGAATAAAGTTAATCAAAGTATAAATTAACAAAATAATTTTGAAATAAAGTTAATTTTGCAAGCTATTTTAAAAGAGCTTCTCATATGTTTTTTTCACTTTTTTTTTATAAATAAAATATTACAATGTTTGAGTAAATAAAATTATGAACGCGATCGCAATTTTGCAATACTTAATATTGGATATTTGATCTGGACTATGAACTCTAATTTATATTTTTAATTTTTCTAAATAAAGTATACTGATCACTTGGGCTATTGTTGGACATAAACAAGAAGAAAGCCCAGCCCACAAGAAAGCCCAACCTGTGTAGATCTCAAAGCCTTCAGAAATCTGCGGCCCAACAAAGGCCCGATTCATTCGAGTCTACCGGAATCTCCGTCTGGAAACTCCACTCAACCGGAAAAACTCTCATTTCAGAATACTCACAGTTGAATAATTGGTTTCCTTGCCAATTTGGAAATGAGAGCTGTTGCCGATCTTTGCCGAAGAAGCTTAAGCGGTGTTCTTTGGAGAAGCAGTAGATTGTACTGTACGGACCAAAGCTCTAGAGTCAGAATTTTTGACCGCAATCTCAAGCGCAAACAAGTTCGATGCTACATTACATTTCATCAAATCTTTCATTCTTCAGAATTATGCTTGTTGACAGTGTAAATTGCTTTTTTCCTTAACTAATTACTTTATTTTAATTTAATTTGTACTGTGTGTAGCGGGATAGAGCTGCTTGGTTGATGCGTCCTAAGGATTCTCTGCTCGATGCAGTTGCTGAGAATTTACTGGATCGGTTGGATGTAAACTTTTTTGCATAATTTTCAATTCATCTGAATTTTACAACTTTGATTCTCAGTAAATAATGTTGAGCAAAATATGTTTTGTATGTAAAACATAAATGATACAGTAGGAAAAAAGTGAAAAAATAAAAAGTAAATAGGATTGGAGTTATTTATCGAATATTGTGGCAGGTTCTAAGGCACTCCTTCAGAGGTTTTTATATATTTTGAAGGACTATGATTTCAGGATATGCCTTGAAAACCACTTATGGTTGTTCTCTTATCCTTGTAGGATTGTAAAAAGATGTTTCCTACAGCATTGTGTATGGGAGGTTCTTTGGAAGCAATTAGGCGTCTGTTGCATGGACGTGGTGAGAGTTAATATTTGTTAGTCTCATTCTACCTGTTATTTGTTAATTGGGGATGCTATCTAACTTATAAGTTGGGCTTTCTCAATAGTCAAAATACATTGAGCATTAATGCTGTCTTCTGATTTTTCAGTTATTTTTATTATTTGGTTACTAATTTGAGCTGGTGTTTAACTCTATTTGAAGTCATATGAATTCTGTTGTCCTCATTTAAAACATTTAAGAGATTATGCAAGACTTGTAGGTCATGCAGGGTTGATCTTGTCTCTCTCATGACCCTTGAAACTTGAAAGGATGGTGAGTGAATCGATATGCTAGAATTCAACTGTAATCTAAACTGGCAAACACTTTATGACCATGTCAGTCAGTTGGATTTCTCTGTGTCACATGAATCTGTATCTTTTGGATCAAAGAGTTTTTGCTTGTTATGAAAGTTAGCTCCTATTCAAAGTAATGTTAATAAAGAATTAAAAGAGATGAGTGTCAAATTACTGCTCTGGAAAGTCATCCAATGACTTGAAATGTCCAGTACAAAATTTCTTTCTCAGTGTAAGAATCATCATGTGGGGGTATTTTATGTACAAAAATGTCTTGAGCATTAAAGTAGATCATTTTTGAAAAATTTCCTGTTATGGTATTAAAAAAGAGGAAGAAAAGGAGACCTCCTACACTGACATTTACCACTCCACTAACCAGGGTTTTTTGACTGTCCCTTCAGGTGGCATTGAAAAGCTTGTAATGATGGATACTTCATCTGACATGGTGGAATTATGCAAGCAGGCTGAACAAAATTCGCCAAACAAAAATGTTGAAACATCCTTCATTGTTGCTGATGAAGAGTTTTTGCCAGTGAAGGAAAAGTATGTGTAATATGATCAGCATTTCTGCATCTTGTAGTTTTTAATACTTCATTCATCCATGATTAAAAAAAAGCACGACTTAGTTCAAAATATCTCATTGTACTTGTTTAGCTCTATGGACCTCATTATTAGTAGCTTGGGACTTCACTGGACAAATGATCTTCCTGGAGCCATGATACAGGTTTCTAATTGTTCTTCAGCAACTTAAACTTTTGTATCATAATCAATTTCATTCCAAATGGTTTTCTATCAGCTTTTATTGTTTCATGTAGATGAGTATAGCATCCTGTTATTAAAAGCATCATTTGCTTTATTCTGATCACTGCAGAGTAAGTTGGCTCTTAAGCCCGATGGCCTATTTTTGGCAGCTATTCTTGGTGGAGAAACTTTAAGGTACTTCTTCAAGTTTTTATGTATTGGAATTCTTAGCATTTTGTGAAAGGCATCACTAAATTTTACTGTGTCTTTCAGAGAGCTGAGAATAGCATGCACTGTAGCACAAATGGAACGTGAAGGAGGCATCAGTCCTCGGTTGTCACCTTTGGCACAGGTATTTCTTAACCAATTGCATTCTATTTATATTGTTCACCAGGATCATTTAAAAATTGTCAGGTGTTGATCTGGATGACTGGTCTAGTGATCCAGGAAAATCTTGAGAATGTTAATGCTCAGGGAAAAAAAAAAAAAGAAAGAAAAGAAAAGAAAAGAGAGAAAACCTTCAGTTATGCTTCATTAAACAATAAATCTCTCACAAAGGTTGATTCTGATTCCAACCTAGTTTTGAGCGATATAGCCATTAGATGGTGCAACTAGGCAGCTGGAAGGGGCTACAATGATTCCTAAAAATAATGTTTTCTTGTAGATTGTAAAAAATCATTTGTCAGAAGAAGCAGTTCTTTACTTCCACACTTGCAATCTTCAGCTACTGACTATACAGTGGGTTGATTTTGGCATGCTCAGTTATTTAAGGCATCAGTAAAAACTAATCTCTTTCTTTTTTCTTTTAAAACAAAAGCAATCCCTTTCATATTCAAGCAAGTAGCCATTTAGGTAGTAGTCCAAGCTATCATTCTACTAGGAGATACTTCTGAAACTTGATCATATCCATAGTTGGCATGGTATTAGGAGATCACACTGGACCTTTTTTATCCTTGTGACTATCTAAATTTTGATGAAGTAAATATTTGTATCAGTGTAATTGATGTTCATGTGGATCAATGAGTTTGATTCTTATATCTGTTGGCTAAAAACTATTAGTCAAAACTCAAAATACACAGATCTTTTATAAAATAACTGTTACCGAAGCTGTTCCATAATGGAGTTCTGCCAAGAAAGTGAAAAGATATGTTGTGCCTATTTACATGTAAACTTAGCTTCTGCAATATAGTGATGCATGTGGCAGTCTCAGATTTCTTTCAAGTTTACATATTTTTGCATTTTTATGGTTTAGAAGAGAACATTCTTAGTTTGATCTTCTAGGTACGTGATGCAGGAAATCTGTTGACTAGGGCAGGCTTCACCCTACCTGGAGTTGATGTTGATGAATATACTGTGAGATATAACAGTGGTACGTGATATGCATTGATGGTTTATGGATCAAAGCATAAAATTCTACTACATCAGACAATATGTTTTGTTACGGGATTGTTATGAGTTTCAATCCTAAAGGTGATGCAGTTAAAATCCAGTTTGATTGAGAAACATGCTTGTAGGTTTTTGCCATGTAACCTCAAGTTTCTTTCATGGGACTGAATTTTTCATTAATCTTGCTCTCATAAAACTAATTATTCTAATGTCTAAATAGTTAATCTGCCAAAGTGACGATGCTTTTCAATTGACCTATTCACAGATAACTATCTTGGATTGGTATTACTCGTGTAGCTCACATGCAGGCAGTTGTTATTGTTGGCATGAAACATTACACAACAGATGTTGAAGACCTTTCTATAGCAGATGTTCTTTTTTGTTTTTTTGTGAAGTTACCCTGCTGAACTTCAGATTTTAAAGGAATAGTTTTGACATGAAAGATTTTCAACTAAATATAAACAATTTGTCCTTTGGGATCAAATGTCGAATTATAAACTCAAGAGTGTGATCCACAGTTCTATTTTCTTTCCTACATCTGTATGTTGATTTATGTTGGTCTAGTTTCTTCCATCGCTTGACTACTTACTTTCAAGTACTCAATTTTATTCACCAATGATTTTAGTCATTTCTTGAACACTTTGATGTGTTGTGAATTCTCTTCCTTTGTTCTTTGTCAGCATATTGTGGATTTTGACTGAATTTGACTCATCATCTCATGGTATATAAATATTCTTGTTAGTTCCTATCTTATGTGCAGTCTTTGCAGCTCAGATTTAGCCATTCTAATTTTTCTTTCTTCAGTTTTTCTCCACATGCTTTATCATTTGAACATATGCATATATGTGAACTCTTTGAACCAATGAAAAGAGATCCCATGGAGGGTAATTATGACCAGAAGGAAGCCAATTTAATTGGAAATCATTAATTTTATGTTGCATAGTCTGTTTTTGGGAAAATATAATGATTGATTTACTCTTTCCTTCAACGTAGCTCTGGAGCTGATCGAACATCTTCGTACTATGGGTGAAACTAATGCTCTGTTACAAACAACCAAAGTAAGACCCGTTTATGGTTACATGTCTTGGAATTTTATTGATTTTCTTCTTGTATGTTCCCAAGAAAAAAAGGACATCTAGTATCAGATTTTTTACTTCCTCCCTAATATTTCATCCAAATATGAATCAGAGTTTGACAAGGGAAACAGCACTCGCTACAGCAGCTATTTATGAGTCGATGTTTGCTGCAGAAGATGGCACCATCCCAGCAACGTTCCAGGTGACTTAGAACACTATAAGACTCCCAACGTTTCCTATAATGTGTTCAGAGTTGTTAATTCATACGTCTCATAGGTGGAACTAGTTCTATGGAATAATTTAATTTCCTCATGTTACTTCAACTTTTATACAAACTAAAGGTCATCTGGTCATATTACTTCAACTTTCAACTTGCATCAGTTTCACTTACACATGCTGAGATTACAAAACTTCTCTGGAAATGAAGACTAGGTGTCTTCTGTTTGAGGCTTCAGCATGAAGCTGCGGGTATCAGTATTGAACTAAAAGAGATTTCGTTCAAAACCATTTCGTCCTTCATGCTTTTGAACCAAAATAATGCCATTGCTTTATTTATTTGTTTCTTTTGCCTTTTCAAATCTAAGCACTGATATTTCTTTTGGCACTAAATTACAACACTACCATGATGTTTGACCTATCTGAAAAACAAAACAACCCATTTTATTTTGAATCTCCAAATGTCCAAACACCCTCTCAATAGGTACAATTGTAAAAGAGAAGCAGACATCAATGGAATTATTTGTAAATTACACATTATAGGGTTTTTATAAATAGATCAAACTTCAAGGGTAGTTTTATAGTTATCCCTTCTTGCTGCATGAACATGAATATTTCAGAGGTCATATTGTAATGCATCAATGAGGTCTCATTTTAAATGATGCAATAGTATATCGTCCTTTGGAACCATTGCATTACATGAAAACAATAATGGATCGAACCAAACTTTACTTCCATATTTATATGCTCAAATATCTTGTTGTTTTTCTCCTCGCTGCCCTCATGTTAGTTTCATAGCTTGAATTTAAAATTGATTTTTTCAGGTAATATATATGACTGGATGGAAGGAGCACCCATCCCAGCAGAGAGCTAAGAGCAGAGGATCTGCCACGATATCCTTCAACGACATCCAAAAGAAATTTGGTGGAGAGACTTAGCCTCGACATAAAGGATGACACGTTCTACACTTCTATAAGGGTGTTCTTATTTTTGCCTTCTGCTGGGTTTTTTCTGGTAACTTTTAATCGATTATCTGGTTTAATCAACTCGAAATGCAAATCAAATTCCTACCGGGTGTAACAATGAAAGGCTCATTTGGTATAAAAATGTAAAAAACTACTTCAATGCATTTAAGACGTTCTGCATACCACTAAAGATGTCTCTAACCGTAACGAGAATTCACAAATATTCAGTAAAACATATAATTGTACTGAAAGCTCATGGGAACTAATGAAGCAAAGAGCATTTTCACAATTTGGGAGGGGCATTTTCAATAAATTAACCGTTTTAAGTATAGTTGGTGTTTTTCTTTTGTGTTTTCTTTTCGTTTTAGGTGATGTTTAGCTATGCAGGTTATGCATGGAGTAATCAAGGATGCTATTATTGTTGCATTCTTTATTTTTCGTCCTATCTAATGGAGATAAATTCTCTCAAGTCTGAATGTTATGTGTAGAGTTGTTGGTTCTTAGATCACATGTGAGGTAAAGATCTATATTATTATCATGGACAAAAATATGAGTATCGGTCGAAATATCGGTACCTTGATTTTACGGAAATATCAACGGATATATAGATTTCGGTGGAAATATCGGTTTTTTACGCAAAAAATATAAAAACTTTGTAAAAAAAATTGAAAAATATATCTAGTACTTTACATAATATTATAAGTAACATTAATACATATATTCAACTTAAATTTCAAATAAAAAGATATGTTTACAACAAATTTAGAGATAATCTAAAAAATGTTAAATAAATGCAACCACAAAGATTCAAACCTGAATTCCCAAAGCACTGTTTAACCTATCACAACCAAATACTATTAAAAGTTTCCATAAATTGAATTCTTATACATTTGCAAAGAAAATTAAAAAAACAAATTACAGAAAAATCACATTTCCACTGACAAGATTTTTGGGCGATAAATTGGCGATATATCGCGATTTTTCGCCGATAAATCGCGATTTTCTGCAAAATTGTACACAACTCGCGCGATAAAGATATTTTTCCGATAAATACCGAAATAATCGCCGATATTTTGACGAAAAAAGAAAACATGCGTTTTTTATGTCGGATATGTGATTATGGCGAAAAATCGGCGATATTTCGTGATTTTTTTGTCCATGATTATTATGAAATAATTAACCCTCATTTAATTGTGTGTTTATATTTCTTTCTAATATCAAGATGGCAGTTCTTGGTAGATATATTTAATATTAACTTTTAATTAGAGATAAGGTCTTGATGTGATGCCCTCGAATTAATGTTATTCAAGTGAAATTTAAAAAAAAATTAGCGTATTTTTTTAATTTGTTTTATTGGTTAAGTTGTTTCAGAATTTTGTTGATTTGTTGGTTTTTATATATTTTTCCCAACTAACATTATGAATATATATCATACATGTATGTATATACTTGAATTAGTTTTAATTTTATTTTTTAATTCTATATTTTAGATTGAATCTCATGATCTTATTATTACTACTATTTGTTGGCTTTATTTTTATGGCAAAAACTTTTGTGCACAAAGTGCACGGATCCAAATCTGTGCACAACAATACTATTATATTATATGAAGTAATACTGTTATATTATATGAGTGATACTGTTATATTATATATAGTTTTAACAGTATTACTTCATATAATATAACAGTATCATTGTGCACAAATCTGGATCCGTGCACCTTGTGCACAGGAATGTCACTCTATTTTTATATATTTATTCTTATTATTACTCTTATATATTTATCCGTGTTTCATTTCTCTCATGTCAAATTTGCACACATTTTTCTACAATATCTATATCTATAAATATAAAAAGTACTAATATTGAAATCAAACAAATGTTGATAAATATTAAAATTCAATATATTTGTATATTAGATAAAAGGATAAATATATATGTATATATATCCTTTGATATTTATGATTATTAAAAAAAAATACAGTAAGGAAATTAAAAATATTAATCATATATTAAAAAAAAATATATATATATATATATATATATATAATAAAATGATTTCTAATTGTTTTCCCAAAATAGTATTTTTCCCGTCACAAATCAACATTTCAACATTCTATTTTAGTTTTTATTTTTTTATTTCTTTTATTCACAAATATATTTTTTGCATATGGAAACTTTTTCAAATGTGGAATTGTAGTTTCCTTATTATGTTGTGTAATATTAAAAGAATAATGGAACAAATAATTTCATGCTTATATCATGGTAATAAATTCCACATTTTTCAAAAATTGATTTGCACATGTAACCTTTGAATAATTTTAATATATAAATTCAATTTATGTCATTTGTGTAAATAGTGGCAAAACAAAAATTTTGTCATACATAAACATACAAAAAAAAGGTTACCTACTTATACGTAACTTTTAATATATATATATATATATATATATATATATATATATTCAAATTTTATTGTATATATATATATATCCATACATTTTGGATAAGAATAAAAAACAATGTTATTGGGATATTTATCCAATTTTGATTCTACATTTAATGAGAATTTATATCAAAGACGTGATTTTTGTTAAAAAATATTATAAATTATATATGGATAAAAATAATACTACCGTCTCACTAATTTAAATAAATATTTTACCAAATCACTGTCATAAAATATTATGAAGTGATTAGTGGAATACATAGTTTGTCAATAAAAATACTTTATTAATCAATATGGGACAAACTCATACACAATCTCATATACTTTATTAAAATTTATTTGGATTTTTTCAGTGTAAGATACTTATAAGTTTTCCTTTGGATAAATGTATTTTCTTTGAATATTATCTTCAATTTCATTTAACATTTTTCTTTGATAATTATATATATATATATATATAATATTTTTACATTTTTTTCCACGTCAATGGTGGCATCCACTTCTAGGAAAAAAAAAAAAAAAAAAAAACCTAGACATTGTTCATTTACATACTTCTAGTATACATGCAAATGAACGTTATCTACTTGAATTCCATGAGATATAACATTTATTGGACATTCATTCAGATAGTAGAGAAGGGTTACAACTCACAAAAGCAATGTAAAAATGGAAATTAAATTAGTCAAAACACTGAAGCTGCATTCTTTCTGACATTATAATTCTATCATGCACATCTTGAGAAAATTGAGTACAACATTCTCAGGAATTCCAAATTGCTAGATTTACAGTCTCCAATATCACCATTTAATTAATTAGAAATGACTCAAAGACCTTAAATCAACTTATTCAAAATCAAATCCAAATTCGAAGTAGATTTAGTTGAAAACTCGACTCCAAAATCCAGGTGGATAGTTGTCATTGAAGGAGAAAATCAAAACAATTTTGTTACGTATTGTATAACTCGCAGGTTGTAAAAGTTATCATTTATCCAAATAAATGTAATTCGTGGATATTTTTCGTGTTTATTAATTTAACACAATAAGGGCTAATTCGGTAGAAAAATGATAATTAGTTAAGTTTGAGAAGAGTTTTATGGAAAAGATATCAATAAAATCAGATAATAAATATATGGGCCCGACTATCTACACCCCTAATCTTCTAAACACACCCCCATTTTTTTAATATTTGAATTAAAAAAATAAAAAATTATTTAAATTCCAAAATTACCCTTGAATAAAAAAAAAAACCGCCCCCCTCCCCCTTTTTCCCTCCCACCATCCTCTTGTCTCTCTCGATTTTTTTCCTTTTTTTTTTCATTTCACTAACTTTCTATCCAGAATAATTGAACAATAACATGAAAATATGATGAAAACTCAGTTTAACGATTAATACAATATATATAAATCATTTAATAAATGAAAAAAAACATCAAATTTGAGGGTCCCGTTCAATCCTGGTTAGTCGAACACACAGAGGTGTGTTCGGCCACTAGACATTGAACACACTATATCATATTCGACGTCGGGTGGCCGAACACACATCTGTGTGTTCGACCCACCAGGGTTGAATGACAACACTTGGGTTTAATATATGTGTGTTCGGCCACCAGATATCGAACACACTATAATATGTTCGATTCTTGGTGGCCGAACACATCTTTTTGTGTTTGACTAATCAGGATCGAACAACACTCAAATTTGATTTTTTTTTTGTTCTGTTTTTACACAATTTATTCTTGATTTTCACACGATTTTTACGTATTTAGTTGATTTATTAAATGATTATCATAATATGCTATATTATTGTCATTATACTTTGGAAAAATTAAAGAAAAAAAGGGGGAAGGGACTGCAGACGGGAGGGAAGGGGAATGGGTAGGGTTTGTTTTTCAAATTTTTTAAATTCAAGGATAATTTTGGAATTTAAATAATTTTTTATTTTTTTAATTTAAATATTTAAAAAATGGGATGTGTTTAGAAGGTGACGGGTGTAAATAGCCGGCCCTAAATATATAGTGGATTTTACCCAGAAAATGTGTGTTGAGAATTGAATCGAATCAAAACACAACTGTTTTGGAAATGGAGCCGTACGGAGAACCATCGGTAAATTTCTCAGATCTGACGATTACGTCGGTAATCGAGAGAGATGAAAGCCCTGACAAGGTCTACAAAGTCGTCGATCGCATCACTGCCAAAACCTACGCTTTGAAGGAATTCAATCGCCACTACGATTCCACCGAACGCGATGAAATTAGCCGCGAAATCGATACTCTGAAGAAATTGGATCATCCAAATCTCGTCAAGTGCTTCGAGGTTTACTATGTCGGTGACTGTGTTTTTCTTCTCCTCGAGAGCCTGGATTCTGGATCTCTCAAAATGACGACTGATTTCGACATCGCTAGTTGTGGCAATCAAGTTCTCTTAGGGTTGAGATACCTTCATCAGAATAAAATTTACCATGGGGATATCAAGCCCTCGAACATATTCGTCAATCATCTTGAGCAGGTCAAGGTTTTGTATTCAGGGAAAACTCTGTCGAAGACTCTGGCGCTTCCTTCTGAAATTGGAGCAATTCACGATGGATTTTCGTGGGATATATGGAATCTTGGGCTGTGCGTTATGAAGTTGTTAAAGGGTTTGAATTGGTGTTACAGGAATGTTGAATTTGGTGGAGTTACTGGTTCTGAAGGAGTTTCTACCTCATCTCAAAATGAGGGAGCATTGGCAAAGAAGCCATCGATGGAGCTGTCAAGTTTTGTCTTGTGTTGCATGCGAACTGATTTAGCGAAGAGATGTACAGTGGATGACCTCATTCACCATCCATTTTTCGAGCAGCTTCCATTGAAGGAAAAGGTTAAAAATCTCCCTTATTCACCAATGATTACTTTGAATTCTAAGTCTCTGGATTTGCAAATTAGTTCTCTTGTTGTAAATTAGTAGATATAAATATGCTGAACTGGGATTTCACTTAATCTTGCATACAACTTGTGGAAGTTTTGCAGGCATACAATAATTCTTTGAATAGAATTTTTAATCATTGTGCACCACACCCTTATTGTTTGAAGGAATTTCCAATTTGACGCTGTTGTGTGTTTGTCATGTCATTAGTTGTTGTTTGCTAAAGTAACGGTTATATCATTGACTAACTTTGCAGAGGGAATCTTCACCAGAAACAAGAACAACTTTATTGACGGAATCTTTTGAAGATATGCTTCACTCTGCCTCATTATCTGAGGGAAATCCGTTTCAAAGATGCATTGACCACTGCAAACTCTTTATTCCAGATTGTGAATTTGTAAAGGATAAATTGGTTCGGATGTGGATTGCTGAAGAGCATATTGAATTGGATGGGACAAAAAGAATGGAGGATGTCGGTAATATGTACTTCGATATTTTGGTTCACAAGGAAGTATTCATACCATCAAAGTTTGACCATCTTTACAAGCAGATGAGCTACAAAGTCAACACATCTAAAGTTTCGAATGGCTCAAGGAACTATGCAAGTAATTTGGATGAGATCTGCGAAGAGGCCCTACATCTGGCATGGCACTGCGAGAGTATTGATCAAAGTTTATTTGATGCTTTGAAAAAGCTCAAACAGTTGCGCACTCTCATGGTAGTTGGGGATCGTTACGCTTTGATCAAGCCATTCCCCAACATCTTTTTGGGCTTACGTCTCTTAAAGACATTGGATTTGAGTGGCACTCATATATCAGAATTGCCGCAGTCTGTTGGGAAACTAGAAAGACTGCGATTTCTTGACATCTCCGGGACTCCCATCAAATGTTTACCTGAGACAACAGATCGTCTCAATTTTCTGCAAACATTGAATCTTAAAGGTTGCTTTGCACCTTTTGCTTTACCAAGAGGATTAGGGAGGTTAATTAACCTTCGCCATCTGGATCTTGACAGTGTTAGGCAGTTGAAGTCTATGCCCAGGGGGATGGGGAATCTAATAAATCTTCAAACATTACCGGGATTCCTTGTGGGAAAGAATGATGGCTGTGGCATAGGAGAACTGAAAAAGATGAATGAAATTACTGGATCATTTTGTATATTTCAGCTTGAAAATGTCTCCAGTGCAGAGGAGGCAAAAGAAGCTGCACTAAGTGATAAAAAATACATTGATAAGCTGCAGTTGCAATGGTGTAAGCATGCCAATGACAATATTCAAGATACAAAGGAAATCCTCGAAAGTCTTCAACCGCATTTTCACCTCAAAGAGTTAGATCTGACATTTTATGGTGGTTCAAAACTTCCAACTTGGATAAACAATCCATCCTTTACTGACCTGACCAACATAATGTTGTATAAGTGCATAAATTGTGATGTTGTGCCTTCTATTGGAGAGCTGCCTTCTCTCAAGATTCTCCGCATTGTGGGAATGAACAATGTGAAGAACATCGATAGCTTATTATGCAGGAATCCTGGAACTCAAAGATTTATTAATGCATTTCCAAGGCTAGAGAGATTGGCTCTTGAAGAAATGCTTAATCTTGAAGAATGGACTGGAATTGAAGATGACGATTTTCCATGTCTTCAACGTCTTTCCATCAAATACTGCCCTAAACTTTATGTGCTTCCATCTCTGTCACATCTCTCCTCTCTCCAAGAACTAGAAATCATTCGGTGCATGCAGCTGATTTCTTTGCCGGAAGGTTCGTTGCCTGCTTCAGTTGAATCTCTATACATAGAGGGCTGCCCTAAGATAAAGGAGAGGTGCCACAATGATGAAGGGGCAGATTGGTTCAAGATTGCTTCTGTTAAAAATATATGGATTGATTATGAAAGAATCTGTTCAATTAGAGACTAGCTCAAGTGTATTATTTTGATGCTTGAAACTTCTTGATTTCTTGTGTGGGGTCGATGGTATTTCTGCATTTATCTATCCTCCTTATCCTTTAGTAAGTAAAGATAAACATAAACAATATACTGTTAGTTAAGGGGTGTGACTTGTGTTTACACCTAAACACAAGTGTATGATTGCACAAAAATATAGCCACGATAATCATATGACCCTACTTTTAAGTATAGTTGATGCTCTTAGCTGTAAGCATAGCTCAAGGAATTATATGCAGCATATATCAGTTTTGGAGATGGTATTGGTACCTTATTTTCTTCTTCAGAAATTAGCATATCATATGCAAACCAATTGTGCTTAATAATTGTACGGTCACTAGAATACATGGTCCTCATTGGAATCTCCAGTGCTGTTGTGAGAACATAATGAACTCAGGATTCTTAAATGAATATAAATTCTTTCTCTTCGAGTATGAGCTCTCTATGATGCAAGTATACACAATATTATATCGTTTGGTAGTAAAATGAATTAACAATGGAAATACTTAAACCTCGATAACTGAGCATGAAATAACGTAATAAAATGGATGAATAATTAATTCATTTAATTTTATTTCCGATGCTTGATAGGATCTCTGGTGAGAAGTCTTTGATTGATTTGACTTGTGCAAAATAGAATTAGTTAAAACACTGAAGCTGCATTCTCAATCATGCATCTTGAGAGGATTTGAGTACAACATTCTCAGGATTCCAAATTGCTAGATTTACAATATCATTTGTTGTCGGCCTCTACTGTACTTTGAGCATCACGAAAAAAAATCCAGAACCAAAACCAAAACCTTCTCATGTCATCAAATGAACCTGCCCAAACACTATCAGAAAAACCTTGAAGCTTAAAATTCTGACAATAAGTATACCTAGTGCCATAATCTGTGACTCCTTTGATGTATCATAGAAACCCTTTTGGCAGCTTGAAAATTCCCTTCACCAGCACAATACATGAATCTAGAGAGCAAGCTTACTGGATACATTATATCTGGTCGAGTGGCTGTAAGATACATCAAGCAACAAATCATCCTTCTATATTGGCTTTCATCAACTTTCTCTGCTCCATCATCCTTACTGAATTTCTTTTTATAATTCATTGGCGTGCTGCTGCTTTTGCAATCTTTCATTTGAAATTTCTTAAATATTTCCTTTGCATACTTCCTCAGACTGGTGAAAACACCATCATTATCTTGCTTCATTTCCATGTCTAGGAAATAAGACATCAAACCAAGATCTGCCATCTCAAAGATTTTGAGCATTTCAGCTTTTAACTCATCTATCAACTTACTCCAATTTTGCATTGCACCACCAATTTTTTGTGGTGAAAACTATCAAGACTGTGCTGTTAAAATGACAGTAAATGAAGTGTTGGTCTCCACCAGATGTCAAAATGTCGGACAGTCATGCAAATGACAAGTTACATGCTTCATGAGAAGGAGTTGCCCAAGAAAATGTGGGCCCAAGCTGCAAATACTGCTGATTTTTTTTTTGTCAAACTAGATTTGCAGAACTCAAAACTTTTGGTTGTCTGTTTTTTTATGTGCCGCAGGTGACAAGAAAATAAACTTGATATGAAGGTGGAATGCGGAGTTTTTCTTATAGACACACAACATATATCCTCAACAAGGTTTGCATCACAAAATATCAATATCGTTAATAAGATCGTCAATAAGAGAACCTGTAGATTGTTTTTCCAGTTGTGGAGCTATAGTAATCTCTGTCCTCGGGCATGTATGCATATGATTGTAAGTGACCTGAAATATACACGGATCATCACTTGACCTCTGCACTATCTTTTTAGCTGGGCAACACAACCGATGGCTTTCAGCACATTTGTAATAGCATCTGCATATAAAAAGTTTCTGTATTGTCACATAGAAAGATATGGGGTAAATAAAGCAAGTCATTGTTCACCAGGTAAAAATTCAAAATTTTCATCTAAGAATGAGTAAAGAACAAGACATAATTTATTGCAACAAAAGAAATCACCCTCTATTTGTTAAAGGAATTAATACGAGTTTTACAAACTTATTTATATCGCACATTTGAAGTTTTAGTTTCGATAATATCATTTTTCTTAGAATATATATCAGTATCTCTCTATAGTCAATTCTTTTATAGTTCTATTGTCAGAAACCTTAAACTTTATTATCATTGACTTACCATACTAAAGTTGATTTACTAAAATATAAAATAATATACAAACTTAAATACTTTTGTCATTGACCCATTGGCAAATTTATAAATACTTTCATCTATTCATCTATAAGATACTTTTTTATTAAAACGTGAGAAGAATTATTGTTCAATAACATAGGAGTTTATTAATTGTCATTGACCCATCAACAAACTTTCCAAATAAATTGAATGCACCATAATTATCATTTAGCACAACTAATTATATTATTTTATATAAACTAGTACTACACTCATTTATTGTTGTAAAATATATAATTTGTAACAACAACAACAATAATAATAATTGTTATTACTTCATAATTTTTTTGTTTCATTATTTCCCAAAGATTTATCTTTTCGTAAATTTAACCTTTGACATGTGATTTTGTTATTTATTCAAGACTTGAGAACATGAAAACTAAAATTAAATTTTCAAGGTTGTCAAAAAAATTTATAAGGTTTTTTATATCATTTATACAAATAATTGAGAATTATTCAGTTATTCACATTAATAAATTGACTATAAATTATATTTATTTCCAAAGAATGTTTAATGAGGTATGGAATTGAAAAGACAAAGGAAAATTATTTTGAAGGAAAAAATAGATCTTCTATTCTTATCTATCTATTATATAAATAGATATAGATATTTAGTCAAAAAAAAAAAAAATTATATATAGGTATACTTAATATTATAAGATTTTATAAACTTATAATAAATATAATCATATTTTCTTGAAAAGTATTAGATTTACAAAAAATGTTTAAAGTTCTCAAAAAACATTCTAAACAAATAAAAACGTTCTAAACATTCAAAACACATTCTCAAAAAAATAAAAACGTTCTAAACAAATAAAATCAATCATTCAATTTTTTTAATTTGCAATGTGGATATCAAATTAAAGATGATTAAATTGATGTATTATACATTAAAAATTGATTTATAATGATTAATTATGGTAGCTCAAAGCTACCATAATTATATCACCACCCCTCCCACCAATAAGCACCCTCCCTTTTCCCACTCTTGCCTCCCCTTCTGACTAATCACATTTTCTTGCTTCTTTTTTCTATTTTCTTTTCCTTTTTTTCTTAGTTTCCATTTTTGGGAAACGAAATGGGCAGGAAAATTGGACTTGCTATTTTTAGCTATGGTCCTGTTATTATATATATATATATATATATATATATATCATTAGAAGCAACAATTTTGGTTAATTTTGATATATTTAATCATTCTTAATGAGGACTACTTAAGCTTGATGAAACATGATTCGAGCAGATGTCATGTGAATAAAAGATAGATATCTTGATTTTGTACCCAAAATATAAAATAAAAACCAACCTGGGATACTTTTCTCCGAGGATGTCTTTCTGGCCATACTTGCGTCATTTGTAGCCATCATCATGTTGTTCAAAACCAGTTTCTGAGTGCACTGCAGTCTTGTGAATCCTGGTCGGTGCTGTGACTGCTGTCATTCTACATACATTTAAACAAAAATGCTATATCACAACTCAAATTTTACCATAAGAAAATAATTGTATACGCATATTAGCCAAAATTATGACAGTGATGGTTCTAAAAAATAGCACACACACAAAGGAGTAACATCGACTTCCACCTTCATTCAACCATCTCCTTTGGTGCCTTCCTATGCAATTCTATGTTTTCTCCTTTTGATATGGGTGGTTATAGGTCATGTGCTTTGTTTTATAGTTAGAGGAAACCAAGATTTTCTAGATATGCAAAAAGGATGCTTATAGTTAGATTAGATATATTTTATTATGAAATGATCTTTTTGTTTATTGTTTTTTTTTTTAATTTTTTATTTTCTTGATTAACAGATGCTTATAGTGAGAAAAGGGATATATTTTGTAAAAAAGGATTGATAGGCACATCAAAATTTGTGAAAATTTTCACATGTTTAGAAGAAGAGGAAGAATAGCAACAGATAAGATATATAGAGGCACAAAACCTAGCATTGGATTATGTAAAGCATAAGCTTATCAATAGAGCATGAAGAATGTGACGTATAACCCATGCATTCCTTGTTTGACAAGGAGATGAGATCCTATCTTTATATTACGGCACCAAGGGAAAGATCTTGGAAGTACCATACCATTTACGAACGGAACTCTTGTTGCAACGTTTTTTTCTTTTTTTCCCTCAGTTTTTACCATAATAACCAGAAATGATTTCATTATCTCAGCTAGGAATTTGAGCATAGACTTGTCACCTTGGCTTTTTTAAGTCATGTACATCTATCTGGCTATCCTTTCTCGAACTACATCCATCATCAGGTGCTTCAGGTAGACCATCAGATGTCACATTTACCTCAAAAAATTTCCTACAAAGCAAATCAAGCAAAAGTTTGAAAATCTTAGTGAAGAATCACCTCAGACTTTCAACTATGGTGATCGCTTGACAAATATTATTCACCTTTTCTCGGAACCCCTACTTGATTCGGATTGAGTAACCTTACAGACAGAAACTGAAGAGTTAGGATCTGACAATGATGTCATTACTGACTGGCATTGCCCTTCTGGAGCTCTCCCTTGAAGAATCGAGAGAGCCTCCTCATAAGAAGCCAGCATTCTCTCTAATACTGTCCTGTTGTTACCAGAAGAAGAAGCTCCCAGTTGTTTCACTTGCTCCATCCCCTTGGTGACCTCACTTACGAGTGATTTGTATGTTTGAAAACATTCACTTTCCATCCTTGTACCTATCACAACATCAATTTGTATATTATTCACCTTTTCTCGGAACCCCTACTTGATTCGGATTGAGTAACCTTACAGACAGAAACTGAAGAGTTAGGATCTGACAATGATGTCATTACTGACTGGCATTGCCCTTCTGGAGCTCTCCCTTGAAGAATCGAGAGAGCCTCCTCATAAGAAGCCAGCATTCTCTCTAATACTGTCCTGTTGTTACCAGAAGAAGAAGCTCCCAGTTGTTTCACTTGCTCCATCCCCTTGGTGACCTCACTTACGAGTGATTTGTATGTTTGAAAACATTCACTTTCCATCCTTGTACCTATCATAACATCAATTCGATTCTTCATTTATATAGTCCAGAAATGTTATTTTGTACTTGCAACGTGTTTGTAAGGATGCTATGATTCTGCTTTAATGTCCTTATAAGTCATAAACCTCTGAACTGAATAATCATTTTCAATTGAAGGGAAAATTACAAGGTGCACAATTTTTATGTTCTGAAATAAATAAATAAAGAACTAGTAGAGCAGAAGAAACTCTGCAGCTAAACATTCCTAGTTCAAACAAATTTTACCCAATTCATATCGCCATTTATTTACCCTTTTTCTTTCAGTTCAACAAGCAGAACGTACGTTATGCTAGAATCATACAGAAAATATAAAAGTATAAACCAGGAAAAGATATGCATCCACACCTAAAAAAAAAAGAAAAAAATCCCAAATCTAACCGGAACGAATAATTTCCAAGCAATACTACCACCCATGAGAAATTCCAGCTACAATTAAATGGAACTACTAAATTCCCAGCGTAAGAGGTTTTTTTCAAGAACTTCAAATTCATCGATTTCACAGATATTAGAAATTAGGAAGTCAAATTAGATAACTAGCGCAGAAAAATTAACAAAAAATTCCAAGATCGTGGAGATCGAACCTTGGTTATGTCAATTCGGGAAAAAGCTATTACGCGACTGCAGGTGAAGGACTGACAGAGACGATGGAGAAGAACCGTGTGATTAACAAAACCGCGTCGTTTTAGTATCAAGGCACAATACCGGTGGATATTATTAATATTTATTTACATAAATTTCATGAGTCAGATATCTTAATATTAAGATTCTCATTACATCTATATCTATATCTATATCTATCTATATATAATAACAGAAGTCAGTCAGACAAAATTGTAATTTTATTAAGAACTAAAGGTAATTTGGTAATTCTATCAAAATATTTCTTTAAAAAAAATCTAAAAGTGAAAAAAAATATTTATTTTGTAAATATTGTGATGTGATCTGTTTCACGTACTTAGATCATCTCCAACCCTGCACTAAAATAGCTTTAGTGTAGGGCTAAACTTCTCCAACGGTGCACTACTTCTTGCACTATTCTAGTGTATTTTCTATTTCTGCACTACTAGTAGTGCTGCACTACTTCATTTTCTTCTTCTTTTTATTCATAAATAATAATAAAAATAAAGTAGTGCTAAAAATTAAGTTTATTGTATTAAAAATTTAATTAATTCAATTTAAATATTAATTCAATTAATTAATTAAATTCAATTAATTTGATTAGTTCATATTAAATTTTAATTGTATTAATCATATAATTAATTCAATTAATTAAAATTTAATTACGTTAAATTTATACAATTAAAACTTAAATTAAATTAATTCAATTTCATTAACAATATAAACATAGAGTCATATTTAAAAATAATGAAAAATACATAAAGTTACATAAAACATAAAATTACATTAATGAAAAATATAGAAATACACAAGCAATAAAACAAAATTTTATGGCTTGATTCAGGCAAATTCGATTTTCAGAAGGCCATTTCACACTATGAAATGCACTAATTGAGCATTTGTGGGCAAAGTATTCAAATTTGGGCGACTAATCATGTAATATGTAGTGGCGTATGTATTTTTTTCATGATGTAATATTTATTTTTATTGCATTTTTATTAATCATGTAATATGTATTTTTATTTCATGTAATATGTATTTTTATTGCACTTTTATTTCATGTAATATGTATTTTAATTACATTTTTAGTATTAATAAATTTATAAAAATGATATTAAAAATAAAATAGTGCTGAAAGTAGTGCGAGCTGTTGGAGAAAAGATGTTGATTCTGCACTAGAACAGTGCAAAACCTGCACTAAAGTAGTGCATGCCCTTGGAGATGCCCTTATTAATGAGAAATCTGTTTAGTTTAGTTTCGTAATTAATGTGATCTGCTAATTTCATATGATTTAGTTTTGTTTCGTAATTAATGTGATGTAATCTATTTCATGTACTTATTGTATATATATAGATTGTGTAATTTGATCCGTATTAAATTGTGTAAAATCATACTTACAAATATAAGATTAATTACTGTGATTTTTTTTACTTATTTGAATATATTCTTTAATTTGATACACATAAAATTTGTAATCTCATATGATTTATTTTTGTTTTGTAAATATTGTGATGTGATCTGTTTCACGTACTTATTAATGATATATATATATATATATATTAATCTGTTTAGTTTAGTTTCGTAATTAATGTGATCTGTTAATTTCATATGATTTAGTTTTGTTTCGTAATTACTGTAATGTAATCTATTTCACGTACTTATTGTATATATATAGATTGTGTAATTTGATCCGTATAAAATTGTATAAAATCATACTTACAAATATAAGATTAATTACTGTAATTTTTTTTACGTACTTATTTGGATATATTCTTTAATTTGATACACATAAAATTATAAATGATCTTACTGATAAATATAAGTTAATTACTCTGATTTGTTTTACACACTTATTAAATATATATATATACATATATATATTGTTTAATCTAATCCGCATACAAAAATTTTCAAATCTTACTGATAAATATCAGATTAATTATTATGATTTGTTTTACGTACTTAATGATATATTTATATTATTTAATCTAATTCGCATAAATTAATTACTCTGATCTGGTACTTATTAGTAATATATAAAATTGTGTAAAATCATATTTACAAATATAAGATTAATTACTGTGATTTTTTTTACGTACTTATTTGGATATATTCTTTAATTTGATACGCATAAAATTTGTAACGGCCGTTGTGAAATCTATCAATGACATTGAGAATTTAAGAAAAGAGGTATGTGCACACAAAAAAATTGAGTTATTTCTTACATTAATAAGTTTAATATTTTTCTATTTCATTATTATAACTTGGAATAAAATGTAAACCTTATTTTTTTCTATGCCTCAATTCTTGAGGTCGAAAATTACAACAGTTGTTGGTATCTATCACATGCAGGGTGTTTTAAAAAAGGTTGATTATGTAGATGGGAAGTTGATTATTAATGACAACGCATTATTTGTCATTTGGGATAAAGAGGGTATCCAATTGCTAGGCATGAATGCATTTGACTACAAAACTAAAATTGTAGGTTTTTAAAATTTTAATTGTGTAAATTTTTTTTATCCATATATGTTATAATATTATTATAATTAAAATTAAAAATATGTCATTTTTTATTGTAGGAGGCGAATCCTGAGTATCTTCCTGAAGAGTTAGAGAACTTGAACGAACGCGATGTTCTTTTCAAGATTAAGCCGATTGGTGATCAATATCTAAAGTATGATGACTCATTCTCAGTGGTGAAATTGACTGAGGATCCATATATGTTATAATATTATTATAATTAAAATTAAAAATATGTCATTTTTTATTGTAGGAGGCGAATCCTGAGTATCTTCCTGAAGAGTTAGAGAACTTGAACGAATGCGATGTTCTTTTCAAGATTAAGCTGATTAGTGATCAATATCGAAAGTATGATAGACTCATTCTCAGTGGTGAAATTGACTGAGGATCCTGATTTAAAAGCTAGATTTGACGCTACAAATTGTGAGAGTCAAGTAAGTGCATAAATTTGTAATACTTTCAATTAAAATCTGTATTTTTATTACTTCATTTTTAATGTATTACAAAAAAAAATTGTAAGGGTCAAGACTTAATTCTTACAATGACAAGGTATTATATTAACATTTTTTATAACATATAATATTTATAGTTATTATTTAACTCTTATTTGACAAATCAATTTTATTTTTCTTATTAGGATATTCATTCTGATGATGAGGTGAGCACACCAAACAAACTGAGTGTGAATAGAAGCTCAAACGTTGATCCTAATATTGAAGTCGGAGTCAAAAAGAACGTTAAAAGGAAGCTAGATATTGAATTCTCTCCATCATCCCACAAGAAAGAGAAAATCGTTGTCAAAATTGAAAAATACATCTCGATATTTATGTGGCCTGTTTTGAGACAATATTTAATATTTAATTTCTTTGTTGCATATTTCTTCAAATATTATGTGGTGGATGATTTGCACATTTGTTTTATGTTTTTTCGTAGTTGTTGGATGATTGCAAATAGTAATGCTATTTTTACGTGTTTATTCTTTGTTGGATGTTTACATGTTTTTTATATCATATATAAATTGTAATGCTTTCAAAATTAGTTTACATATGAATTAAATATTTTTTTCCTTTAATCTAAAATATTTAGTAATAAATAAATAATGTATATTTGTATATGTTTGGATATTGCTAGAAATCATAATATTTATCCAATTATATTAAACAATATCATATATGTGATGTTAATTTCATATCTAAATATTCTAAATTTATGATTACATCTGTGATGTATGTTTCTTTGTAAATAGGTGTTTTTTTATATCATATATAAATTGTAATGTTCTCAAAATTAGGTGTTTCTTTGTTATAAATTCTAATATATATTGTGTAATTTGATCGGTATAAAATTGTATAAACTCATACTTACAAATATCAAATTAATTATTGTGATTTGTTTTACGTAGTTATTTGGATATATTCTTTAATTTGATACGCATAAAATTATAGATGAATGAATATCAAGTTAATTACTCTGATCTGTTTTACACACTTATTATATATATATATACACACATATAGAGATTTGATCAAACACGCACCTGCGCACTGTGCACTTCTGTAAGATTTTTTTTTTTTTAATATTTCATATTTGTTAAAAATTACAAAATATGAATTGGTTAACAAATATGATAAATCCTCAATTAATCCTCAATAAATTCTCAAGATCAATCCTATTGTAGCCCACAATTAAAGAAAAGAATGAAAAATATTTAATTAATCAATTTCTAAGAAAAGAAAAGTATTTAATTAGTCAATTTTCAAGAAAAATCCTAATCAACGTTCAAGAAATCCTCAAAATGAATAATAAAAATTGAATGAAATCCTCAAAATGAATAACAAAAATTGAATGAAATCCTCAAAATGAAAAATAAAAATTGAGATATGAGAATAAATTCTAAACAAATTATCAAAATCGACAAATCATATCCTCAAAGTCAATCAAACTCAACAAATACTCAAAATCAACAAATCATATTTTGTATGGTATAATGGGTTGATTTTGAGGATTTGTTGAGTTTGATTGAGTTTGAGGATATGATTTGTTGATTTTAATGATTTGTTGAAAATTTATTTTCTTTGATAATCCGTTTATTTTGTTTTACTTTTCGTAATTTGAATTGGACTACTGATTATAAATAAATTAAAATAATATAAATATAATAATAATAATAAAATAGATAATTCTTATATTTAATCCCGTGCATCGCACGGGTGCACTGCTAGTGTTAATAATAGCATTAAAATCAAGTTAAATAAAATTATGATTATCATTAAATAGCATTACATGTTAATGATAATTGGAAGCTAGAATTATTGGTGGAAGACCAAGTATAGGAAGAGTTGTTACTTCACTTACAAAGGTGTGTTTTGGAAACACGTTTTCAAGATTAGTTAAATCAGTTATTGGTGGAAGACCAAGTATAGGAAGAGTTGTTACTTCACTTACAAAGGTTAAATCAGTTATTGGTGGAAGACCAAATATAGGAAGAGTTGTTACTTCACTTACAAAGGTGTGTTTTGGAAACACGTTATAGATATGGTTGTTACTTCACTTACAAAGGTGTGTTTTGGAAACACGTTATAGATATGGTGGAGCGGTGTTTTGGAAACACGCTATAGATATGGTGTTGTTACTTCACTTACAAAGGTGTGTTTTGGAAACACGTTATAGATATGGTGGAGCGGTTTCGCATGGTTGTTACTTCACTTACAAATGTGTGTTTCTACTTCACTTACAAAGGTACTTTACTTACAAAGGTGTGTTTCTACTTCACTTACTACAAAGGTGTGTTTCTACTTCACTTACAAAGGTGTGTTTTGGAAACACGTTAAGCAGGTATAACTCACTGGATTCTCAACGGATTTGCGCGGGATTTGTTAAGCTGGATACCTTATATAACGAAGATCATTTCATTAGTTCATAAGTTCTGAGATTGATCATTTTAGAGAGAGGAATTTTGTAGCTGTAGATAGAAGCAGTGACGGATCCAGGATTTCGACTCGGGGGGCCCAAGTCAATTAATAAAAAGATACAATAATATTAGAGAAAAAACATATATATATCGCAATCTCGATAAAATTAATGTATTACAACATTTCTCTTCTATTTTTCATATTCTGAAATCGTTGCATAATAGCTTCATTACTAACATTTCTAAATACATCTTTTCCAATGTATGCAACTAAACAATCATTCAACAGTGTATCACTCATTCGATTGCGAAGAGAATTCTTAATGATCTTCATTGCCGAAAAAGCTCTTTCTACTGTGACAGTGACGACCGGTAATATCAATAAGAGCTTAATCAACAGATAAACCAATGAAAAAACAATGTGCTTCCTTGTAGACACCTTCTTCTGAGCAAGTCCGCCTATTCCATTTACTTCAGAGAAGCTTTTATCCAAGCGCACATCAAAAACAAAGTTCTCAAGTTGATTCTCAAGTTCATATAAAGCAACTGCAGAAAAATATTAGGTTGCATTTTTTCGAAGTATCTTTCCATTATCTATAAAAATAAGACAAATATTAGTCGACCATAACCAAACTTGTAAGATAAAGTTTCTTGAAACATAAAATGAATAAAGATAAACATCTTTTAAATTGGACCATTCACACCTAGAGAGGTTCTCTTCTTACTTTGACCTCTCAATTTTCCCTTCCAATTTTAACATTTCTGTTTTTTGGGAACAATTGATTATTGACATCAAACATCCTTTACAATTGACAATATTCAAATCCCTAAAAACATCATGTTATTGTCGATTATAATCTCATTTCCATTTATGGAGCATATCGGTTGAGCATAAGATAAATAAATTTGAAGTTGAATAATAAATTTCAACACTACTACATCACATATATAACTTAAGGCATAATAAATCAACAATAATAATGAAAACAAAAAGAAAGCAAACAAATAATATAAAGAGAACACTTTACCTTGAAATCTATGGAAAAGCAATTGAGAGAAATCAAAATTAGGGTTTGTGTGTGTGAGAGAAAGAAGGGAAATTAGGGATGAAGATGAAATAAAAAAATGAAAATCTGGCCACTGTTTGAGTCTTTGAGAATGCTGTCTATTTACCTTTTTTTTTTTAAATAAAAAATGCAAAAAGACCAAAATACCCCTAGTTTTTTAAAAAAATTTCAGGGGCCCAGTGCCCGTTGGCCCATATGTGCCTCCGTCTCTGGATAGAAGTTATTCTGTTTTTCATTTCTCTTTCAAAGATTAGGGTTTTTCTGTGTTTTTGAATTTCTTGATCGTTATTCTTGACAAATACAATCTTTAGTGTTATCAACAGAAAGGAACAGATTCACTCTTCACTTAGATAAAAACTGAGTTCAAGTTTCAATTCATGGATTTCGTTTTACAAGCAGGTATTATATCGACGTCATTGCAATTAATTCTCGATAGGCTTGCAACACTGACTTCGCAAGAAACAGACGTGATATTGGGTGTGGATGAAGAGGTACGAAAGCTGCAAAGAACACTTGAAAGAATCAGAGCAATGGTGGGCCACGTTGAAGACAATCGTTCTATTCTTTCCTACAGCAATGAGGCCTGGAAAGTGTGGCTACAAGATGTTGAAGCTCTCTCGTACGCTGCTGATGATTTGCTAGATGGGATCTCAATTGATGTGGCCAAGTACAAGGCTAATCCCGATGCAGATCAGGTATGGCATACGATCCTTTCATCTTGGAAATTTACTGTGCCTTGTGAAATAAGTAGGATGAGGAAGGAATTGGAAGACATTGCAAAAGAAATGGATGCACTCTATATGACCGAGTTCACCAGATTGAGCTCTTGTAAGATTGTGAAGTCGAGTAGTTATTCTTGTGCTACAAGTTCTTTGGTGGATGTTGCGTGCGTAATTGGACGTGACAGGGAAAGGAACGACATCGTTGAGATGTTGTTGGATGAGGATTTGAATGGAGCTACTGTTTCTATTGTTCCTATAGTTGGCATGGGTGGGATTGGGAAGACGACGCTGGCACAAACTGTTTATAATGATGATAGAGTTACGGAGAAGTTTGATCTGAAAATGTGGGTTTCCGTATCCACAGATTTTGACGCCATTGGGATCACCAAATCCATTATAGGGTCGGGATCACGGAAAAGATGCAAGTTGTCCGATCTTGATCAAATTCAGGTTGAATTTCGGGATTTGATCCAGGGGAAGAGGTTTTTACTTGTGTTAGATGACTATTGGAGTGAGGAGTATAGATATTGGGATATTTTATCTTCTCCATTCAAATTTGGGGCAAGAGGAAGTAAGATCATAGTGACCACTCGGAGCATGATGGTGTCACGAATTGTTGGTACACTTCCTTCATATGATCTGGAATGCTTGAGTGATGAGAATTGCTGGGAAATAGTGAAACAAAGAGCAAGTTCAAACAGAACTTTGGAGTCACAACTTGAAGAAATTGGGAGGATGATAGCACCGAAATGCAAAGGGTTACCTTTGGCGGCCAAAACTCTTGGAAGCATGCTGCATTTTCAGGATGATCCGACAAAATGGATCTCTATTTTAGAAAGTGAAATATGGGACTTACCGCACAATACAAATGATATTTTCCCAGCGTTGACCCTAAGCTATTACCATTTGCCAGCTGAGTTGAAAAGGTGTTTTACTTATTGTTCCATATTCCCTAAAAATTATGACTTTGATATGAATGAGTTGGTTCTTCTGTGGATGGCAGAAGGTTTTCTTCGTGCTAATGGAAAAATGCGGATGGAAGATGTTGGTATTGATTATTTCAAGATTTTAGTTTGGAGGTCTTTTTTTCAACTCTCAGGTGTTCGTAGACATGGTCGTGAAATTTATAAGATGCATGATCTCATTCATGGTATGGCTCAGTTAATTTCTAATGGTTCTTCTCATACATATTTGTGTGGGGAAGACAACCAACGAAATGAAGGATACAAGTTCTACCGAAATACTCGTCATTTGACTTTGCCCAGTGTGAGTTTGCAACCAGTGTTGAAAGAGTGCCGCTGGTATAAGAACTTGAGGACATTTAGAGTAATCTCCAACCGTGATGGCAATATGGAAGTTCCAAATGATTTATTTTTGAAGTTGAAGTCCTTGAGAGTGTTGGACTTGAGTGGTATGCGCCTTCTTCAGCTACCTGATTCAATTGGTCTTTTGAATCGTCTTCGTTATCTCAATCTTTCTGAGAATGGCTTCAAAAACCTACCCGAGACACTTACCGATCTTTTTTGTTTACAAACACTAAACCTTGAACAATGTCTTAAACTTGATAATTTACCGAATGATATGAAGAATTTGGTTAATCTACGGCATCTTCAGTTGGACATAAAACAACTCAACAACATGCCAAGAGAAATCGGGAAGTTGGTCAATCTACAATCTTTGTCTGCATTTATTGTGGAAAGAGCTGAAGGACATGGTATTGGGGAGCTCAAACATATGAGATTCTTAAGAGAATGCATTTGCATTAAGAATCTTGAAAATGTCCAGAATGTCAATGAGTCCAGAGAAGCCATGTTACACATGAAGCCATTCCTTGATAGGCTTGAATTGGAGTGGACTGACTCCACATCTAGAAACAATGATGAGGAAATTCTTGCTGGTCTTCGTCCCCATGAAAATTTAAAAGAGTTGATGATGACAAATTACAGAGGTCGTTTGTTTCCGGGTTGGTTTAGTGCTCCGTCGTGCAAAATTACAAGCATTTACTTAAAGGGTTGTAAACACTTTCACCTCCTTACCCCTCTTGGAAAGCTTCAGCATCTTAAATCTCTTGTCATTGAAGACATGTCTAGTTGGTTACATGTTGACGAACATTTTTCTGGATTTCCATCATTGGAGTCTCTCACAATAAAGGTCATTCGGAATTTGACTTCATGGGAATTATTCAATGGCAGTCGCTTTCCTTGCCTTCGCAGTCTTGACATCGATGATTGTCCGGAGCTTACCAATTTGCCATCACTTTTGGATACCAATTTTCTTCACTGTTTAAACATCAATAGTTGTCCAAAAATTCTTTCTTTGCCTGATGATGGTTTACCTCTTTCTCTTCAAGCATTGATAATTTCAAACTGTGATATTATTAAAGATAGATGCAGAATAGGGGAAGGTGCAGACTGGTGGAAGATTAGATCAATTCCAAAGATAGAGATTGACTATATGGAGATCGACCGGACATGAGAAGATTTTCATTTTTCTTTCGGCTTGTTTTGCTACTCTCTTTAAGCAATTTTTTGTTCGTTTCCTAGTCAACTTGACAACTTTATTGAAGTGTAGATCTTTGATGTCTGTTAATGCATTGTTGAAATATATTTTCAGTTTATGCATTGCCTTTTGTTATTCTCTATTTTACTGTAAACCAAGCAAATATTCAGCTCAAATACTCATTCCCAGCTTCAGAAGAATTAGATAGAATAATTTACACAATCACAATCAGAGCAGCTGCTTTAATTTGGATTTAAATAATTGCTGCATTGTTTGTTTTAAATTTCTTCCTAGCTAATATTTCATTCGAAATTGCCTCTAAATTCTGAATGTTATGTGTAGAGATACCCTCATCTAATGTTACTTCAACTTCTATACGAATAGTTAGGGTCATTTGGGCATATGTATGGTTGTAATTAGCAAGTGTGTTTTTTCTAGGATATTATTGTTTTTTCAAGGGTAATTTGGGTATGTTTTTCTTTATGATTTCTGGAAAAATGTTATTCGTACAAGTATTTAACAATAATGTTAATTTAGTATAAGGCATTGTTGTCTTCGAATCAACATTATTAGAGTTAGTTTCTTCGTGGATATTATTTTAATTAGAGATAAGACTCAAAACCCAATATTACTCAAATCAAATCTAAATCTGGACTGGAAATTTCGACTTCAAAATTAAGTGGATAATTATCATGGAAGAGGAGAAGAAAGGAGTTTATTTAGATATTGTAACTCGAAAGTTGTAAAAGTTCATTTATTTCATATTTTCTAGAAAGATTAGAAGATCCAATCGAACCGTTCTCAATTGTCTCTACCAAGTACAAGTGATTAAATCAAAAGGTAGCTGTTTTGAAAATGGAGCCATATAGGTAATGTTGTGATGAAAATGATAGCTTTAAATTAAGGAACCCGATCAGGGTTAAAAATGAAGTTTCCAACCAAAAAAAAAAAAAAGGTTAAATAAACCCGATCCATGCTACATTGCTCAGGGAAATATTATTGTTGAAAGGGAAATCATTGTTCAAATAAATTTGAATGAGATTGAAAGGGAAACCATCTTTGAAATAAATTTGAATGAATTGATTCTGTGTAGCTTAATATTTGTGCTTTTGGGGTAGGAATGAAGGTAGACTCTATAGTGGCATTTTTTATTTAGAAGTATTTATATTGAAGCATATGTCATAAGATTAGATATATAGAATGATAAATCCACTCTTTAGTTTATAAAAAAATCCGTCATCAAGAAACCAAGATTTCACCTTCAACTCAAGAATCATTCCTAGCTTCAAAGCAATGGATAAAGAATAATTTACACAATCACATAACAAAAATCTGAATTCTTGTTTGCTTTCTGCTTGTTTCCGACCAAGGCTCACAACCGATTTTCAGTAGGCGAGAAATCTTCCACAACAGTACGATTAATCATGCCCGAAAGAATTGTCACCACCTGTGTCCAAGTCATCCAAGAAAAACATTCATCAAGAAAACATCATATTTTATCTTTCAATAGTAAGTGTGGAAATAGACACAAAAACATTACCTTCTTCATTGAGTATCTACTCTTAGGATCCCAGCTAAGGCATTTATCCGCAACATGAACCAGCCAGTATAGCTCGTAAAGATCAAGACTGTCTTGGAAAACAGGATCTACCAATTCCATGTATTTCTTTCCATTTAAGAGTGGTCTTGCCTGCAAGGAGATGTTTACTTAGTTTTTAAATTCTTAGAAAATATAGATTTGGAAGAACTAACTAAATTACCCATCTCAAGAAGCTTTGCCCATCTGTATCGTCTATAGTCTTTCTTCCAGTGATCAACTCTAGAAGAACAACCCCAAATGAGTACACATCAGCTTTGCTCAAGCTTATCCCAGTTTCTTGATATTCTGGTGCTAAGTATTCAAATGTCCTCAAAACTGTGGTCTCAGAGGATTGTCTTAAGGCCTCGTATTGATTAATAAACCCGTAGTAAGACAGCTGTTCCATGTCACGTGGTATATAACTCATTAAAGATTAGCCATTTGCATATATAATATAAGAAATATTTAATAATGAGAAACTAGCCTTACCAATGGTTGATAATCATGAGTTATAAGAATGTTGCTTGGCCTCATGCTACCGTAAATTCTTATTTCATGTAAACATTCTAAACCTTTAGCTGCACCATATATAATTCTTACTCGTCTTTCCCATGTCAGTTCCCTTGTTTCGTCTGCATAGAAGCCATATTCATTAGGGGCATAATTGGTAACTCTAGTAAGATTGTTCTTAAGGACAAATGCACTCACTTGATAGATGTTTGTTGAGAGAACCGTTGCAAATGTATTCGTAGACAAGATACCTGTGTTGTCCTTCTGAACATGATCCTATGAGCAAGGCCACATTTTGGTGCCTTACACCCTCAAGGATTTGAATCTCTCTCTGAAAATTCTCGTCTTTGTTTGTTACTGAAGGGATCTCCCTGATCAGAATGCTCCTCTGATCATTCAAGAAGCCGAGAAAGATTCTCTTTCCATGATCAGACATTAGGTTTTGATCACAGAATCCATTAGTCGCGATTTGAAGCTCAGCATAAGTGACTTTCTTCTTTAGTCCAAGCCATGGCATTCTTCTGTTCATGCAAAATGAACAGCTGAAATGGTAGTTTTCTCTCTCTTCCCCTGCAACTCCAATCATCAATTTTTTACTCATCAGTTTCTAACATATACTCATTAAAAAATGATGAAGAAAATCTTTCCGGGATTTGATAATTACTATATTCTATGTTTGTGGTAGTCGTCTCCACTGAGCCAACTTCATCCATCTGAGATTGTCTTACAATTTCAATTCTGTTATCAGATTTCATTTGTGATATTCCACATGACAAATTCTCAGTGAAATACTTCAACTCTTTCCCAAGTTGCCTGCCAATATCATTTTAAGAGAACCAAGTTCATAGCATTAGAATTAGCAACTTAGAATTGATTATAACATGTAATCTTAGTTCAGTATACCTGTCAAGAATTACATGTGTAGCCTGAGTGCTCTTAGCATATTCAACAGCTACTTCTTTTAACGAACCTGCTTCCACTGCTATCTCAAATCCAACCTACTCAATGTAAAATTTTCATTTTATGGCCATAAACATATATTTAGAACAAATTAGAAATCTTGACAATGATAACATATACAGACCTGTAATGATTCAGAAATCTTGATCATCTCTCTGAATTCTTGACAGTTAGAGTATCTCTCCAGTGTCCTCTGAGTTTCTTCTTCGATGTCTTGCTTGTGCTTGTTAATAGTTGCACTTGAATGCAACTTGCTCTGAGAAAGTCTCTTCCCAAACACAGCTGAAAGAGGCTTCACACTTAGCAATGATCCACATGTATTAGGATACAATCTATTGGTTTCCCTAAAAGCTTGGATGATCCCAAGAAGCTCGATTTTGTCTCCATATTTAAGTGACAATCCTTTCACAATGTGTCTCAAAGGAATAATTCCAGGTGCCCTTGTAGCATCTTGGACAATTAGCACTTTCTGACTGTTTGTTAACATTGTATTACACTGCATTTTCAAACATACTAATGAATCAGTATCATAAACATTGAACAACGGAAAACAAGACTAAAACTCGTGCTTCTTCTTACCGACAAGAATAATGCAGTTGAAGAGAGAGTTTGGGATCAAAGAAAACAGATGAATTTTACTCCATTTATGCAAGTTGGTGGTTGAGATTTTCTTGCATTTCTCTTGTTGATTCCTATGTGTTACATTTCTATAGTGTTTTTCAACATTTTTGGCAGTATATAACAAGGCAGAAGTTGGTGGATTTGTGATCTCTATTCTTTATATTTTCTTTCTCCTAGAAATATTCAAACTAGGGGAGTTTATAGTGAGGACAAGGTTTTTCACTTAGTTCTTGACTAAATTAAGCATATATTCTCTCCATCAGTTGAAACATTGGTTAATATTTATGTGATTTGATCTGCAATTCCAATGTCATAACCTCGTTTGGCTTTGCTATTCAACTATGACCATCTCAAGACAAAAAAAAACTTGAATTTGTTTGTCTTTTTCTTTGTGAAACGCTGCGGTTTTTTGCTGCAACATTGTCATTTGGGAAAGTTTTCTTCTTTCATTTTAGTCTTCTTCGATGTGCCTTGGCCCGAACCATATCATGTATTCTTCTCTTGGTTTTAGTTTGTGTATGTATTTGAACCAAAGGTTGGTTTTTATCAAATATTTATCATATAAAAAGTCACATTTCATTTAAATATTTAAAAATGTTATATGTCTAAAAATATAGTTAAAGATTGGTGAAGTCCATTTTTTTCTAAACTGATTTTCTAAAAAAAAAAAAAAAGATTAAGAGATGGAATGATAAAAAATAGACGATAATCATTGAATTTTCCAACATGTGTTTCTTGACTTGTTATGGTTAAAGTAGCGGTAAATAAAACTTAAAAAGAAAAGGTGAGAAAATAATAATTTTTTACTACAAGTGAAAGAATAATTTTATATATATAAAATTAGGCTTTAGATTTTATGTAAAAACAAAAAAGAAATATAAACTAAGGGGTGGGGTGTTTCTACCCAATATACATACCATGAAATGAAAAATACCCACTTTCTATAAAAACAAGTTTTGTATCCAAAATGAGGGAAAAATTACCTAAATGTCCTTAACATTTCAATTGGGTGGGGAGAGATAACGAGAAAAACAGTGACTTGTAATTGCAAAGGGGAAACTCACAATAATTCGTGATCTATCTATTTTTCGTGACTTGGGTTTGAGAAGACTGTGTTGAGGAGACCGGCGAGGTCGGAGGAGGGAGCCCGGCGACTGAGGATAGAGGCGGCGACACTTCGTCAATTTGCTGAGGAGAATAGTTCTCCCTCTTCGGGACCATTGTTGAAGACAAGGCGGTGGCGGCAGCGGCGAAAACTGATCGGGGTTTTGAAATCGGCGGCGATTGGCGCAACCGGCACTATTGAGCAACTTGGCAGCGGCGGTGCAACAGGTTCCTCGTTCGAGAATGGATTCCACTGAACAAGTAAGCCCTAGATTTGTCATTGAGTAAAGCCCTAAAATTGGCAACTTAATTCTTACGATTTTATTATATGTTCCAAAAAAATCATCATTTTGAGCATTGAAGTGTTGAATTTGTTGCAATAATTCGTAGAATTTAGTGAATGGATTGAATGGATGAATCTGGTTATAGATCACGAGGGTGTATTTCTTAGTAACGAGGGAACTGTTAGATGAGGTTATATATAGATCACGAAGCTAAAGCTTATAGATCACGAGGGTATATATAAATCATGATGCTATAGATAACGAAGCTAAACACCCTCGTGATCTATGTTTAACTTCGTGATCTTCAATTAATGACCTTCGTGATATGTTCTTGATAAAAAAAATTCAGTTTTTCAAGATTTTTTTCATTTTTATAACTCGGATTTACATGCAGAAATATATATCTACAATAAAAAATTATCAATACAATATACTAAACTTCAAAATATTGATAATCTTACCTCTTTTGAGCACCTTAAGAGATGAAAATCACTACATTTTGTGCATTTTAAGAGATGAATTTTATGAAAATTATGGATTCAAACATAGGTATGCATTCAGATAAGGAGATTCAATTGTGGTGGGTGAAATTATTAAAGGCTATAAGGGCATTTATGACTTTTCATCCTCATTTTGAGTAAAAAAACATGTTTTGTTATAAAGTGAGTATTTTTCATGTTTTGCTTTCTAAATTGGATACAAATACCTATTTCCACTATAAACTAATCAAAATGAATACAACTTCATATTTATTAAGCACTTGATCAACCATTAATTTCAAGATGGGTTGCAACTTGCCTTCACTTTTTTCTATAAATCCTAATTATTAATAATTCACTTTAATAGTATAACTAAATAAATAACATCACTTTCAATTACTATGAAATCAAATTATGAGGCATTAATTAATATACGGCACGACAGATACATCATCAATGTGCATGAGCAATTCATTCCATATAATTCATTCATAAACACAGATCGGACGACAGATCCACCTCGGTCAGCCATGAGGAACGACGACGTTTTGAGGAAGTCGCTCGTCTGTGTGGCGGCAATAACGGCGTTGACGGCGCTGTACACGCACTCACTGAGGAAGACGGCGGCGACCTACTTTTTAGGGATGCTCCTTCTCTGCGGCCTTGCTTTGCCCGATTGGACCTTCTTCAATCGCCCCTTTTCTCAGTGGTTCACTCTCCTCACCATTGATCATTCTCATCTTCACGCCGTTAATCACTCTCAATCAAGGTAATTTCTCCATTAATTCCTTTTCGTATTTCATCATTAGTGATGAAAACATCGCCACAGAGCTGAATTGGAAGATCCGAAGATGAATCGTAGTTTCTGTTGATTTATTTCTTCAGTCAATTAGCTACGATTTTTGATTGATTTATTATTTAAAAGAAGGAATTATGGAAAAATTAATGGGGAAATGCATGGATGGTGTGGAGTGCAGGTTGAAGCTGTATCCTGTCAGAGTAGTAATGTATTCAGCAGTTTATGGGGTTGCATTGTACAAGTGGTGGAGCTTCATAAAACAAGAATAGTTAATGCTTGGTTGGCCTTTCCTTGCAATCTCTATCAATTATTTGCCATTAAACTTCCCCATTATGTGATGCTTTGTTTACTACTTAATTTCTGTACTTGAGAATATTTGTAATATGTTGTAAACCTAGATTAGAACATCATGGTGTAATTGAAATGGATCATGTGAGTTGATGATAACTATGAAGAAGGTAAACGTAAACATGAAGAAAGAGGCGTGTAATACAATTTGTTGAGGATTGGTAATATTGAGAATTGCTTCTTTATCATTAAATTCCGATGAAATTAAGTATCCCCACGTGATCCTATTAACATTTCAAGATGGGCTTTTCAATCATTAATTTTGATGGGCTTTTCATCTCGTGACCCCACTTGGAGCCCAATGCTCCTCACCACCTCACATGTCAAGAAAAATACAGATTGTTGAGACTTGAGTAAGCTATCTTATTAAATTTTGTAGAGTGAAAATATATTATTAACAAATTATAAAGTTTGAGAATATTATTAAAAAATGAAAAAGAAACTCAAAATCTATCAAACGATATTGAACCGATCTAAAATCTCATTTAATTGATTTTGGGTTACATGACCCACCCTATCCTTTTGACATGTGACCCGTAAATAGGTAGGGCTGGTAGGACTACTTTGAAACATGATTCAAATAAAAAGAATCCCAAATTTGTAAAATAATAACTAACTTATATGTAAAATTATTATTCTAAAAATCCAACATTAAATAAAAAACACAAAAACAAAATGGAAAAGAAAACAAATAGATTATATCCTAATTATATCCCATAGCATATTTTATTTTAAAATTATTATCAATACCTATGATTTTGTAGGTAAATTATCAATATGTAGTTGTTAACTAAGTAATAAAAAACTGTATCATTAATATAGATGTACTTTTATTTTACATATCAATTGTTACACCCAAACCCATCACCAAACAGTCCATACGGGTCCGACCCAACCCGAACTAGTCGAGCGAGATCGGATCATTGTGGAATACCATGCCTAAACAAAAGTGACAGATAAAGACAGAAGACTCTTATTATACTTGAGTTTTCAACTAAAAAAACACTAGTGTCATGTGTCATGTGTCGTGTGTGTAATTATCATTACAGTAAAGAAAAGAAAAGTAGTGTTATGTTTATCCCTCTCTCCCACTCTCTCTCACGCACACTTTTGCAGTTTTTCCTGCGAATCTCCAATCTCAAAATAAGCTTAATATTTAAATTCATATACATAAATATTAAATGTTACTTTACATATAATGCAATGTTGATAGGCTTCATATGTATAAACTCCATCTGGGTCTTTGTTATTCTTGTCGTTTTATCCTCTGGATCAAAGGTATCAAAATTCTAGCTTATCTGTTTCTCCATTTTTGTTTCTTAATCATTTCTTCCTTTTCCTATTTTATTTCTGGAATTTTGTTTCTTGGAAATGCATCTTGTTTGATTTGTAGTGAATTGTTCTTATTCTATTAAGCACATTGAGATTGTGTTTCTTGGAGTTGATTTGTTGTCGGTGCTATAATTGGGCTCAAAGTTTTGTGATTTGCTATTAATAATTCCTTTTTTTCATAAATTAATGAAACTTAGTTAGTGTTCTTCCTAGATGAAGTTTTGGGTGCCTTTGTTTCTCTTTAAGATGGGAAAATCCAAATCTACAAGTAAATGAGAGGTGATTCATTTACTGTTGTTTCGCCATTGAAGTACATATTTGTGTTGATTCTGTTCTTAGTTATCTAGCAGGTCAAGCTCATTGAAAAGTCTTCTGCAATTTGGATGTGAGCTAAGAAGAAGCTAGAGAGATCAATTCAAAGATGTCAATCAATGGGAGCACACATTGGTGTTATAATTGTCAAGAGCCTGTTTTGCTTAGGAGGCAAAATGTGTGTGCAAATTGTGAAAGAGGTTTTGTTCAAGAACTTGATGATGGGGTTAGCACAAATGCTGATGAACACAACCAAAGGCCAAGATTTATGGAATCTGTTTCGAATTTTCTCAGGCAACGAAGGGCTGTTAGAAGCAACCCATCGGATTCATGGAGCTCACTCCTCGTTTTCAGTGGAGATATGCCGGTCAGAATGCCTGGCGATGGTGGCATCTTGGAGTTCCTAAACGAGACACTTGGATTCAGGCGAGAAAATGGGGGTGACTATTTTGTGGGACCCGGAGTTGAAGAGTTTTTCGAGCATGTTACAGACAATGATCAACGTGTGCCTCCCCCGGCTTCAAGATCCTCGATTGAGGCATTGCCGACTATCAAGATTTCAAAGAAGCATATCCGAGAGGATTCAACTTGTGCTGTTTGTAAAGAAGAGTTTGAGTTGGGGTCTCAAGTGAGAAAACTGCCATGCAAGCATTTGTATCACTCGGATTGTATAGTTCCATGGCTAGAACAGCGTAGCACGTGCCCTGTTTGCCGCCAGGAGGTGACCAGTCAGAATTTGTGGGAGCGAAATCGGAGCAGAAGATGGAGTAGGAGACGGGGTGGTAGAGAGGAAACGGCTGAGAATCAGGGAAGGCGGAGGCGATGGTCATTTCTATGGCCTTTTCGTGGGTCTCGTCCCAATTCTAACCGTAATGAAACAGTTGAATCGAGCTCAATTCAGTACCATGAAGATAACCAGCATGGAGAGTACTCTTATTGGCCTTTTGAATACTAGCTTTCACACTTTGGATTAACCAACCCTTCTGTGTTTTCAAATTCTTTGTGGTTCTAATGTTCATCCTCTCTGTGAACAAATAAGAGAAGAAATTGCAAGAAACCATGTTTTTATCATGGGTTTTTATGTGTGAATATGTAGAGTCTGCATTTGTGTTTCAGAATATATATAAATCATTGTTTGCCAAGAAAGGAATTGAATGCCAAATGAGCAACAAAACTGTGATCAGTGTTGATACTGATTCAAACCATTCTCATATTCAACAGTGACTGATATTGTACACAGCAGAAAAACAGAGAAATATGTGACCCTTCTTCCACAAACAAATGTAGATGTGATAATTAGTCTAGTTAGTGAGCTCCATAATAGCAGAAACGATATCTCCATCTGAATCTTTGAGAGCTTTGACGGCCCTAGCTCGAGAAACCCCAGCCTGAGTCATCACCAGCTCTATGTCCTTCTGTTCGACCCCAGTATCGTCTACATCTTCATAATCCTGCTCCTGGGGTACAGTCGCTGGTTCGGTCTTTGGCAGCATGTTACTGAAGTTAGGAGCCTTAAACTGCTCGGCAGCTTGAGTCTGCAATTGTGAGCTCAAATCCTCGATCTTTGCTTCACCAAAGACAACGTATGTATCTGAATTCGGGCTCTTGAAAACGTCTGGCTTTGATATGATGAAAAGGATCTAAAATTCCATATCAAGAGAGGGAGGAAAAAAGAACATGTGAGATCATGGCCATAGCAGAGAAATTAAATTAGTATGAAACTGCAAATAAACATACATTTTTACTCTTTTTGACAGTGACTCGGCTCACCCCAGGGATGGGCTTCATTCCAAGTTTTAGAACTGCCTTGCGGCTCTTCTTCTCACTTCGGCTCTGCTTTGACCTACCACTACCATCTTCTGGTCCTGAAAGAAACGAGGACTGTGTTAATGAGAAATATAACATCCCCAAGTAGATCAATATACAGAATACATCAACCAACAAGTATCTATTCTCTGTCTTCTCCACCAAGAGTGTACTATGAGGGGAAAACTCAGTTTAGCATTTAACTCATTCCACTTGTTTAGTCCAGAAGCTAAATAGTCATAAACTTGGTGAAAATCTCCATAATTTTACATCACTTCAAAATTACATGCTTCAGCAATAGGCAATAGCATCCTTGTAATATCCACATAACTCAAGCATTCAAATTTGACTGTTAAAGTTCACCACATTGAGGATAACTCACAGCTGCATCTCTTTGAAACCATGCACAGCATATATCATCTTCAATTAAACTGCTTTAAGATATATGAGGCACACTCAATCGATCCAATCCTCGTACTTGAAAAATAAGAGAACTCACATATTAAAGTGTTTTATCTTACATGGCAAAAAGAATCATCCAGATTGTCCTCAACAAGATAACTCAAGAAATTCGCACATGATCTTCCAAAACTAAATTCCTAAATCCAAGAACTAGTAAGCAGATTGAGATATGTTGCAGGATGTACACAACCTTTTATCTACACTCAGTAACCTTTAGACAACATTGAATGTGGGTAAAGCTATAACTAGGGACAACCAAATACTAAATCAAGGTTATACACTCATACCTTCAGCACCATCTTCATCCTCTTCATCATCATCGTCGTCGTCTTCATCCTCAATCACAGGCTCAACATGCTGCAAGCAATGATTGAAACTCATCAAACAACCATTTTAACAGTGTATTGAATCCCCTTTTTTTTCATAGCTCATGCAGCCTTTTTCCCTTTTTGGAAGCACGTGATCCACAAGACATAATGTCAACACTAAAGAAAAAATAAAAATTAAAATTAAAACAGTATTTATCTAGATATCGTGGAAAATTCCATTTTTCCTCCACATATTTTCCCTCTCTTTACCTTCTCACTTAGCTTGCTGTATCATATGCAATGTTTGTCAGAAATCCAACATATATCAGGCTAAGATTGTAGTTTATTTCACAATTTATTCATCTCACAATTAGTGTATCCTAATGTAGTGTCAATTTAACAATTAATACAATAGCGCGCGCACACACACACAAATTTATCTTAATCCAACTTGCTTAATTTTCACTTTTGTAAAATCTCAAGTATATTAGATTTTCTCGATGTTAAAATTTTCAAGTCAATTCACTGAGAAGGTTCACAGGTTGACTGAACACCTTATAAACTCAAAACATAATGATTTTTGCCATCCCCACACAATCAATATAATTATCAGTAATTTTTATTTTCTAATATTATCGTTTGCTTTATTGAAATACAAGTAGAACCCAGAAACAAATTTCTATACCTGAATACATGGTAAATAAAGTTATCTCCTGAATTAAGATAGCCCTTTCATCTTGCAGGGAATTAAGCTGATTTTCCACATTTTCATATCAGATGGTTACGTAAAAAATTAAACTGAAATCCCACGTGAACTATGAAAGCTAAAGAACAACACACAATTCCTTACGAGATAAAATACCAGTAAAAACCCTAAGAAAATTCGAACTTAGAGTATGAGAGAGAGAGAGAGAGAGAGAGAGATTACATCAATTTTATGTTGCTCAAGATGGGCGGCCAACAATTCTTCTTGTGACTGAGTCATGATCGATTCGTGGAGGAAAAATAAGGCCGGAAAATGAATAAAATTTCAGTAAGTGAAGAAGACAGAAAGAAGACTAGGAAGTAGAAAGAAACCCTATGAGAGAGAGAGGGAGCGCTACTCGAGTATCAATAATAATAATAATAATAATCCTTTTCTTTAAAGAATAAGTTATTTAAGAGTACATAAGTAGTCATGGAGCTACTGTAAGTAATTGCCACAAAATTATTCGTCATTTCTAACTATTTTCTTTAAAATTGCTCTAAATTTTTCATGAACTAATCAGAACTTAACTTGAAAATGCTAGTTTAATGGCACTCGTCAAAATATTAGAATCGAATTCAGTTTTGATAATATTCAACTTGTTTACTTGTGAGCTTTTCCATCAATAGACTCAAACTAGTTCATAAAAACATAAAATTAATAGTTTGACACGCACTCCAAACTTTTTACATTTTCTCCTTAAGTTGTGATATAAATACTGAATAGAGATATTTAACTTTATCTGTTTGAATTATATTATAGATCTTGATAAAACTTTTACATAATATATAATTTATATGAGTTGATGAATAATATTGATAAATTAGACTTGGATTTGACTCAATAAAAATAAAATGAACTCAGATGTCAGAAGTATGAAAGTTACAAATCGAATCGGTTAGTAAAGGCTGAAAAGCATTATCTTAATGCAGTTGGGTCCAATTTTATTATCAACTGAAAATATCGTGCCCACATATATCACTTATGATATTTGGGATAGATATGGATGAGAGAGAGAGAGAGAGAGAGAGAGAGAGAGAGAGAGAGAGCATGATTTAGAAAATTACATATTGATCCATAGCAGGCAGCAACAAAAGATAGTAGTAATGTGTGACCTACAAAAGGAGAAAGGCAAAATGGGAAAAAATCTGATTTGAAGAAAACTAGTTGAGTTAACACACACTAGCTAGTTAGAGGAGAAGCCTCTCTCACCAACCTCCACCATCCTCAGGTTGTGGAGTCTTGTTGGTAGAACCCCACCCTGAATTACCTCCTTCTGCACCTGAACCACCACCATCTCCCTGTCCCCAGCTACCCCCCCAACCACCCTCACCACCACCACCACCGCTGCCGCCTACAAAACTACCAGGGAAAGCTTCCCTACCAGGTGAATTCTGGACTTTAGCTCCTGGAAAGCTCCCCCATCCTCCTCCTCCACTATCCCCATCCTTGGATCCCCACCTTGAGCTGCGATCTGAATCCTGCCTGTCACCACGCCCACCTCCATAAGAACTGCGATCTGAGTCCTGCCTATCACCACGCCCTCGGCCACGCCCACGCCCGCGGCCGCGTCCATGCCCACCATCCGGTCTAGGTGCTCCACTCGAATGCCCATCACCATTTCTGTAGTCACCTCCCCCTGTAACAAAAACCAAATTAGACTAATTTATTTGACAATATAACACCAAGTATCCATCCAATCAGTTACTGAGTGCCAGGGGTATCAGAAACACATGATGGTAGGAATATCAGCCTTGGGTTCTATTGAACCACCAAATATGAGAGATGCAATGAGAGTGAATTGAATAATGTCAATCTTACCAGCTCTAGAACCAGAACCCCTATCTCCTCTCCAGCCTCCACCGTCATTGGATGAACTGCCCCAGCCACCACCGCCACCAAACCCAGAAGAGCCCCCAGTTGCAGGACTCCTCATTGGCACCATAGCAGCAACAGAACGTATTGATGGTGCAGAATCAAAAGGATCATCAATGTGCCTCTGAAAATAAGCTACAAGACGGTCTATATCCTCAAACATTCGTTTCCGGAATTTGAATCCCTTTGGGTAGAGTCCTATGTACTCGTGATGTGGGTTAGAACTTCGTATGTAAGTCAGGATAAATGTGCCAGGATGCTCATGAGATATTCCAAAGCAATATACAATTCTCATAGGATTCTCAGCTTTCTCAATTCTGAGGAGCTCATCAATTTCAGTTTTAGTGCCTCTCCTAAACTTGCGGTAATTCAGCATTGTCTTCAAATGAGATACCAGTGGATCCACATAACGATCCATTACCTACATGAAGAACATAAATAATCAGATTCTTAGGCATAAGAACATTTTCAACTTCATATCAAGACTAGTTGAGTAAATTTTTCTCAACTAATAATTAGTCAATTTCAAAATTAAGAGACTCAATATATTACCTCATCAAGATCTTCAAATGTATCCTCCCCAATTTTCAGTGTTTTCCCTATTCGGAGCAAGCTTGTGATATCCTTATGTTCCTTTCCACCTTCAATTATGTCCTTGTGAGCATATACCCCATCATAAACCTTCAGCGTCAAAGTCAAAAATGAAGGTCCACGAGAACTAGGTCGCACAATACTTTCACCTGGATCCTTATCTGACAGAAACTGTTTAACAATAGAAGAAGATAAGTAAAGAACTTGAAGTTAGCATTACAGGTTTTTTAGGGAATAGTTCAGGTACTTTTGTTTCATCACATTATCATGTTTCCAGAAAAAGAACATGGAACTTTGATCAAACAAGAGAAGTGGCAAAAATAGGCCTCTTACACAACCATAAAATGTGTTAGCATAATATCACAACGTCTGGGTCACAAAAATAACTTTGAAGGTTAGAAAATAGCAAACCAGATCTCATAAACCCCGTATGAGTCCGCCTTACATGAAAAAATACTAGATATTATCAAATCTATGGCAAAAAAAATCCTACATCTCTTACAACAGAACACATGCAAATAGCACACAGAGCCACACATGAATCATGATATATTGTAATAGAAGATTAGGACACACCTCTATTGCTTCATCAGCTGTCATATTTTTGAAGCGATGGTGATGAATCATTCTTGGCTTGAAATGCTTCTTTGCAAGCTCCTTCTCCTTGCGAGCTTTTTCTTGTGCTGTTTGCAAGGTGCTGCGTTCTTCATGATAGTAAGGATCCATCATTCTATGATTCTGGAGTCTGTTGCTCCTCATTTCACTTTCTCTACTGGTTAAAAACACCTGATAGCGATTCTTCTGGATTGACTTGATTCTGCAGGTCAAAATATCACCTTCACGTACCTTCTCAGATAAGTCATCAATTTCCCTCCAATTATCCGCGTATTCTTCCTTACTGAGCATGCCAGTCAATCCAGATTCAAGGACACAAATCACCCTCTGAGGCTGCACCCTGCGAACTGTTGCTTGCACAATTCTTCCTTCAGACAGTGCTTCTTCAGTCTCTCCAGATATCATGTAAAACTCTTCATCCTGACTTGCTTCTACAAATGGTCTTCGTCGATCTTGAAAGCCTTCCATCAACTCCAATCTTATATCATTAAGGGTCTCTTTCTTGTTCAGGCGGTTTTTCTGTTCAGCATATTCATGAACATCCACGGCCCTCAGTAACTGAGGCTTCTCTCTAACATGCTCAATAGCCATTTCTAGGACGTCATCGTCGTCGTTTGCATCTTCGTTGTCATCCTCTCGGTAAATATCCTTGGCCAAATCTTGTGCAAGGCTGTATGACTCCGGATGTATTCTTGTGTCATCTAACAGATCAATAAATTGACTACTACTGGAAGTCAATCCGCTACGTCGCACTCTCAGGAATCCAACAGCATTAACAAAAACTTTTTTACCAAGACCATGGGATGTCAACAGGTCTTTCCTAGTGAAAATAGCACCTGCTCTTACTAGGGACCTTTGAAGAGAAGCTGCTTTTCGGGGTCCAAGCCCAGAAATAAATTGGAGGGGTGCAAACAACCATTCATGACTGGAAGCTAAATTAATATCAAGACCCACTTGGTTTGTTACATCTACCATAACTTGTTCAACCATTCCATACTTCTCATCAGGATTAAGAAAGTTCTCCAAAGGATTGAGCTTCCAAGATAATATCTCCTTACCTGGACCACACAATGTGGAAACCATGGCTAATGGATTCTGAAGATACCTTCCAAGAGCCACAGCACGTCTAATAATGCCTAGATTAAGAAGAAAATAAAGACAAGTCTTTCACAAAAACTGGTTGCATGGAAGCAGCAGCAACCAGAAAATGCATAAAACCAAAAAGTAAAGGAAAAAATATACCATGAAACTAAAATGCAAGGCATACCTTCTTGTGAAGGAAGCTGGTCAACTGATATGCGGGAATTTTCATACAGATGTGGAAGAGATTCATCACCATAGACAACATTCAGATTATCCATCTCATGACCAACATCTCTAGGATTATGTTCTACCATCTTGAAGATGATCTGATTGTAGAACGAAAAATATATAAAAATCACCTCAATCATCCCACAATACATCAAGCACAAAGGGTTTTGAAAAACAGGAATAGAGATAATATTTCTTACATAAAAAATGTGAATAAAAACTAAAGTTTAATTCAATTAATAATACCTCATAAATATCCTCCTTCAACCGTGTACAAGACAGATTAGCTGCTCCCAGAACGACAACATGTGGTTGATGATCCATCATAAATTTTTGAACTCTCTGCTGATCATTCTTTTTACGTTGCTGTTCATTTACACTTTGACCACGAAGGTTCAGGGAACCAGCATGTAATACATCTAAAACTTCTCCTGATGAATCCAACATCACAAAAGTTGTAGCTGGCTTTCCAGGGCCCCAACAGCAAGCCATAACCCTGGGTGCAGTTTCTTCATCTGAATTGAGATCATTATCTTTCCGTTGATATGGTGAAACAGACACTTTTTCCCACAAAAGCCTTCCATATTCGGAGAGTAGCCATGTCTTTGCTCTACTGGTCAACAATGATCTTGCTTCCTTTTCCATTGAAGGAAGAAGAAAATTGTAAAATGCATCATGGAGTATCAGTTTCCTCTGCTCGTTCCATAATTGAGCCGACTTACTTACACCATCACTCAGATAATAGTCATTTGAGTCACTAATTAACTTATCAAGGATTACTTCAGGAAGCTTGATGGTAACTTGCAAAAGCTTTTCCTCTTCAGCTTTTTGAATTAGAAGCCACTGGCCATCCTCGAATCTGTTAAGTGGCTTGTCCCTCAACCACTTCACTCCGGCAAATTGGTGAAAAGAATCAATAGCTGTGTTTCCATCAGGTGTAGGACTAGTTGACACTACAGCATTGTCCATAAATATACTGCGCACATGTTTCCGCACGCATGGTTCACAGCTTATCTCAACAGCTGCCTGAATTTTATCAAAAAGTTAGCCACTACAATTGAAAATTGCATTCATGTTATCCAATATATAATAAGCATTAAAATAAAACCTTCCACATACCATGTGCCTTGCGCCTTTCAACACAGCTTGAGGTGTCTCAAACATTGCACAGGTGAAGTTAGAAGCCATTTCTTCTGGTGTTTCTCTTGCATCTTCCAATTCATCCATTCTCTGCAATAAACAGAACTCACTTGATCGAAGCTTAAAACAAAGGCAATCAGAAATTAAAATCCTACCATTTTCTCCAGAGAAATCTGCAAACCAAATTGTTCAGAGCTGTATCCAAATTTGCTTGCAACCTCCCAGAGTCCTGCTTTACTGCAAATGCTATAATGTGATTTTCTCTTTGGCCTTTTATACTGCCCTTCATCTAGGACAACTTCGCCCGGGGGGAAGTGCAAATTAAATTTCGAGTCTACATCATCAACTTCTCTTTCGGAATCAGCAGCTTTGAGTGATTTTGTAATTGATTCAAAAAGCTGTTGATTTAACCTGAGGCGAGTCTCATCATATACTCTCCTAGACTCTTCTTCAAACCGCTTAGTGTAGTATGACTGAAGAGCACTCTTTCTTTTCTGAAGAAGAAGCCACTTCTGGTCCAAGTCCTGAATTGTCCAAAGCACCTGCAGCACAACATGCCTTTAATTGCCTTTACTTTTTTTAGCCAAAAAAAGTTTCTAGGTGGTAATATATGGAATCAGTACACATGTTTTTCATAATAATTGACATGTTTGTGTAACAATTTTATACACTATGAGAAAATACCTGTTTGACTACCTAACATCTAAGTATAGATAGCAGGACTATGGAAAGACAAAGTTTCAGCCTAATTAAAAACCACAAGTAATTCAATAGCAAGTCCCACCTTGTGCCACTTAAGTGTAGGTTTCTGGTTAGGGTCATTCTCCATGTCAGGTTCAGGATCATTTGGATCCTTTAATAGGCTCAATATCTCCTCTTTCCGGTACATGGCAATGAATGGAACCTACAATAAAATTAAACAATTTAGAAAAGAAAAAGAAAAAATAGGAGACTATCACACAACATAACACAAATGCCAATTATCATAAAAACATACATCCAACTTCTGGACATGCATTAACTCCAGAAATCTAGCTATATGACGCTTCCGCTCATCATCTCCTGCTTCGGTCGTGGAACCACTCTTGTTGAACAAAGGTGTTATACCACTGACAAGCTGATTGTATATCCACTCAGTCTCCATTTTGATACTAATCTCATCTGTTGGGGGATGGCCAGTACTTTCCTCAGATATCTACATGGAAAGATATTAATTGAATTAACGATTAAAACCTCAGCAAGTAAATGATAACTATGCCACGAGATGCTCTCAGAAACCTGCATTCTTTCAGGAACATCAATTTCCCGAATTTGGTCATCCTTTCCAGTCATATACTTCTCAGACAGTATACTAGGATCGAACTGATCTTCCAGACTCCTTTCACCACTTTCACCATGCCTATCCCTTACTTCCATCTTGCGAAGCCTCAAGAGATCTTCCACATCACCAAAAATTTCATGTGCTTCCTGGAGTGCTGATGAAGAAACTCCTGATCGCTGCCTGCTCTTCTTTGGTTTCTTCCTCCTGCATACAGATATGTCACCATACAGATATAGCATGAATTCAAGGATGCACTTATAAATATAGGATGTTTGGACATACCTCACAGGAGCTCCATGCTCATCAACTAATTCTTCATCAACAATAAAATCGGCCATCTCATCCTCCTCACCGATGTCTGCATCCTCTTCTTCTTCAATCTGTTCATCCTCCTCGGCAATATCCTCAAATGGTTGACCTGCAATAGTTCAGGAAAATCCAAGATGATGATCAATCGGAAAAAGGTTATTCCAAATGTTTATGGAAGGACATAAGTGCAATAAGACTTACCATCATCATCACCAAACAAGCTGCGCTTAAGCTTTTCCTCAGCTGTACGCCCACCCTTTCCACTTCCATCAAATTCCTCATCATCCGAAAACCCAGAAGGGTCTGCTTCTGTATCCCTCCGAGCCTTTTTCAGTCGCTTAAACTTCTTACTTTCCTAGTAATTTAAAAGAAAGGCCAAGGTGAAATCAATAAATTTAAATATAATGCAAAAGCATAAATGACAAGGACACAAAGAAACTGGCAAAAGAGAAACTTACAAGCTTTGGACGAGGAACAGAGATATTGCTTTCCTGGAGGAGCTCATAATCATCTTCATCAAGAACATACTCTTCCCTGCCATATATAAAATGAAAGGCTTATTAACATGGACTTTAGAGAGAGAAAAGAGAGAGATAACACCCTGACAGGAGAGTTTTTAAGTAAAACCTTTTCTTCCTTTTCTTTTTCTTCTGCCTCTCCTCATCACTATCAACTCGATCTTCTTCCTCTTCCTCTTCCTCCTCAACATCATCCACTATAAATCCATCTTTCTCGTATTCATCTTGCCCTTCTACTTGAAAATAGAAATGTTACCATTAATCACCAAAAATAATATGAAGAAATGAATTGAAAAAAAAAAAAAGAGTGGTGCTTTACAAGAATTTAAATGAGAGAAGATGTATACAATGCTAATATTAAGTAAAAGTCCCCACTCAATAAACATATTTCAGAACAATCACACCTTACAAATCATTTAAATAGCCCATTCTTCATATAGATCTAAACAATAAATAGTTGAAACTAAAAAAAGCATTATCAACAGGTCACCTTCATACACTGGAACTCTAGTCTGCATACAAGTAAACTCCAAGTAAGAAAGAGAAGATGCACAAAACTCAGAAAATGCCTTAAATCAAAATAAATATAAAGCTCAAACTGTACAATTTTAACTGCATGCACTAGAATCCCATCATGTTCAACGAAACTGCTGAGCCAAAATAAGTCACACGTCAAATCTTATCCCCAACTCGACCCATAAAAGCTAAATTGCTTCAAAAGAATTTGTCCATAATGCACGAGAAAACCCACAACAGAAATGCAAAATATTGAAACCCTAGGGTCAGTATTAACACGGAAAAAAAAAAAAAAAAAAAGGCAAAACAAATCTAACAGATGAAAACAACTCGTATGCGTTTATATCTCTAGGAAACAGGTTAAAAACTCGCTGTACCATCTTCTTCTTCTTCATCGTCATCATCCCGTTCATCAACTTGGTCTCCATAGGGCTCCTCTTCTCTCTCTTCTTCTTCTACTCCAACCTCATCTGCGAAAAAAGATCGCAACGAAAGAACCCAAACAAATTCAGATAATAAGCACAAAATTAATGTAATTCTTCCAAGTTTTCGCAAAAATACACGACATTTTGGGTGACGATTATACCTTCGTCATCGGAGATCACAGCTTTGCCAGCCATTTGGTGAAATTGCAAAAATAAGTTCAGGGATAAAGCAAAACCCTAAAATCGACTAGGTAAACAAATCACACACGCAGAAAATTCCCTATGTATGAGAAAATAAAAATGGAGGCGAGCCCTAGCCTGCGAAAACCCTCTGATTGCACTCCCCAATATACAAAACAAGAACCTACGCGTTCCCCAGAATTCTCACACATAAACACACAGTCACACCATCGAGTGTGTATCAGTGTATCTGTACAAAAGTATTTCATTTAGCCATATATATATATAAAATATGTTTTGCATAAATAAATAATTGATGTCAAAATATAATCTAACTATAATTCATAATATAATCATTGTTAAAAAAATGATCGGTGTTAGAATTTTTTTTTGAATCATTTTATCTCATCTATATACAATTATTTACAACTATGTTTCATGAATAATATGTTATAAATTTCTTCAAAATAAAATAAATATAAGATAACTTTTGGAATCTATTATACAAACTTGCATAAATATATGTAACAATGTTTGATATTTATAACCAAACCCATATAAAATGATTTAATCTCACAAATTTTTAAAACAACTATATCATTATAAATACAAGTTTTTTCAATAATTTGTAATTTGAAGTATAAGTTGGTGATTATATGTCGCATGTAATATCATTATATATATATATGTATATATAGGTGTTATAATTATAATTTTATTGGTATTGAGTTTCTTTGTACAAGAAAATTCTTGTGTAACCAACAAATTTTCTCAATATACATTATCTTTTATTTCATAAAATATCCTCAACTATTATAAACAACGTATATGAAAAATCATCAAGCTACATTTGTCACAATGCGTAGCATTTAAGATTTGTCAAGATTTCTAACATGCAAAATGTTTCGTAATTATTTTATTACAATTTCATAAAGCCCAATTGAGAAATTCAGTTCATTCAGATAAGCTAATACTATGCTGAAATTTTTAATTATGGGCCACAATTAAGCCCGAGGCTCATTTAAGCCCTGTTGTTCAAGGACTTAGCAGGGATTTTCAGAAAAGAGTAGGCCCATCATTGTTTCTCAGTTCTTTAAGTAAGCCCAAGCCAATTTATTCTCTTTTTTGGAATTGGTCTTTCATGGTTTGTTTTCTTTTAACAACTGTGATTGAAGTTGGATTTTTTTTTTTTTCTCTCTTTCGAGGGATTTCTCACTTGATTCATTGAGAGATATTTTCATGCCTCGTGACATGCCTCTATCGGGTTCTTTTGCATTGACGAACTCGGATTTTTCACTATTCCTAATTGTTCTTTTGTGGCATGATTGATACGAAGGAATTGAACTAACGATTTTTATATCATTTCAATTCTTAAGATTGGTATAACTTACTATTAATTGTCATAAATTAATGAGGATAGTAATTAATATTGTTGATTAAAAGTATCCAATTTAGTTAAGTAAAAGTGTTTTTCATTGTCCATTTTCATTATGAGATTTACTTTTCTACCCATTGTTATAATAAATAACCTTTTTATTTGTTTTATTTTTATTTAATTAAATGTGTTATATTACCTTAGTGAATAATGATTTTGCCGTAGAATAGTATGGAAATTGTTTTTACAAGGGTATTTTGGAAGATTGAATATAATTTTGCAAAAAATAGATAGAATAGTAAGTTACTATAAATATGGATAGAAAAATAAATATCCTTATAAAAACCGATAAAAAAAAAAGTTGACCCTTTAATTAATCCCTTTATTTTCAATATCACTAACCAACATATTCGAATTAAAAGCATTTCTTTTGACTTAATCTGACTATTTCTTTTAAATTAATGTAAAGTATGACTAAATATTACTTGAATCATTATATTCTAAAAATATTTATTCTCTCTCTCTCTCTAAATACCTTAAAACACACAAGCAAAGTAAAGAAAATATTAATGTGGACATGAAATAGGCAGAGAAACATGTGCCGACATCAAATGGAATTGAATTTGGGTCACGGGCGCATGGCGGTGCGGCCCACATGAAATGGACCCTTTCAACTTAACCCGTGAATTCCTCTTGACTACCCTTCATTTCAATTTCATATAAATATATATTCATAAAAATAAAAAATAAGTAAATGCCACTATTTATCATTTATTTAGCACGTTGACTGTGTTGGAAGCGAAACCAACCACAGGTAAAGAAGTCCTTTCACTGTCCTACAATTTTGAAATGGGTGCGGCTATCCGTACCCCACTAATTATGAGTAACACTTCCGTGCAACTGGTGCACCAGTTGTACAGAAAACCTTTATATTATAAATGTAGTACCTTTATGTATAAATATTCGTACCTTTTTAAATGAACATGCATAAAGGTATTACATTTATAACATAAAGGTACTACATTTATAATATAAAGGTACGGTGCAACTGGTGCACCAGTTGCACATAAATTTTTGTGACTAATTATATGTGAACAATAACACTTGAGGTGGGGTGTGTTTAGTAATTAGTGGGATGCGGATAGCCGCACCCTTTTGAAATAGAAAAATTGATCAACACATTGTCAAAAAATTAAAGAAACACAATCCAACATATCTCACAAAACTCTATATAAAATTATCTAATATATAATGAGACAGAATCCTATATCCATATTTCAATTTCTGATTTTTGAGATATAAATTTTGGGTTATCCTGTTACATGATATTTAGAAAATTTCAAAAAAAAAGAAAGAAAATGACTGCATTTATTGGTGATGATTTTAATCATAAGCGTAATACAAAATACAGATATACATGGATGAGAAAAATGGCACATTATAGGATTATAGGATAATAGGATACCTCTCAGAATATTCCAAATAATAAAGAAACATCACTTGGGTTTTAATATTGTGTGCTGCGAATAATATAAATTGTGTGTATATATATATATATATATATATATATATATATAATATAATTGCAGTACATATTAAGCCAGCGGTGGGGTGCAGACTTTTAAATTACAGCTACTTAGATAGACATTTTCAATCTTCTAATTTGACAGCTTTGTAGAATTGTACATAGGAATGTCAAAAACTAACAGCAATATTAATTATAGTCCCTCCATTAAAAAAAAAAAATTAATTAACGTGTCCATTATTTTCTTGAGATATTTTTTTTAAAAAAACTCTTGTAACAAACTTATAATTGGTTACAATGAACTAAAGATGATGGTGGTATTTGATGAATAGATGGATGCACAAGTAATTTTTGATTACGTACAAAATATTGTATCTTTATTACATTGGATTGATAAAGAGTTATTTAAAAATATATATTTGAATTTTCAAACATAATGTTAGAGTTTGTTTTGTCTATTATCCTCAATTTATAGAGATAGTAGCTGAGATGATCAAATAGGAATGGATTTGGAAGACTCATCTTATTACTAAATGACGGTAGTGATGTTGCAATTAGGTGTCAGATAACAATGTTAACACTGTAACTAAAAAAATTTAGGATGTTATAAATAACAATATTGATAATTTTTTAAATTTATGTGGCAATGAAAATGGTGACATAGTTCTTTTCCTTTTTAGTAACTAACCATTGACCAAACATAAAAAAAAGTATTTTAAAGAAGTATGAGTTTTTTATTTTTTTAACATGGATGGAGAATTATTTTTGTCATTTATTTATGTTGTATTTTTTTTTAGTTCTTTTCTATTTTTCCTTTCTTACGGGCTTACCCATTTCACCTATAATTCTGTTAGCCTTGCATTTTCCATCAGCAAAGAAAGAATTCCAGGTTGGTTGAGCGTCCCCTTCTAATTCATTAGGGAAAATAGTATAACACAAGCCTTTTTATTTTATTTCTTTATTATCTAAAGTTTTAAGTATTAGGGTACAAATACTAGGCTAGTAATTGAATTTGTACTTTGTATTATATATGTTTGAATTTGAACTTACCTAACTAACTAAGACAATTATAGACACATACTTTGGATCAATCTTAAATGCAACAATCCACTAAACATTTCTTATTAATTTTATCTACCCATTTAGACAACATAAGTGAACTTAGCAAAACACTAAAACTAACTTCCAATTCGATTAATTATTACGAAAAAACAAAAACCAATTCAAAATTATTATAATATCCTTTATTAGAATTTTTTAACACCGATGTCTCGTTAATTTAGGAAAGTACAAGCTTGCCCTACATTTAAAGCAAAAACAACTTCATATTTTGACCACAATATTTACACACGAAATTCAAATTTCGAATTATAAAATCCACCACATTGCCCTTCACTTTTATTACGAAAGTGTTCAAAAGAACAAAACAAGAAAAGGTTGTCTTATCTAATAACCAAGAAAAATACAGTTGATCTACTGAAATAACTCCACGATCTTCCATCTCCTAACATCAAACCCTAAAATAAAATATAATTCATTTTCTCCACTCTTAACCACTTTTTCAACACAGAGTGAGTACAAGAAAAGGGAGGAGAAAAAAGGGTCTCTTTTTCACCAAACAACACCAGTAATGGAGGATAGCAGAAAAACCCACGACGAAGAAACCCCGCATTGCTGAAATCACTGCAATGGGGAAGGCGGAGGATGAGCAACCTTTGCCGAGTACAGCACTTGATGCTCGGGGTACAGACGCCACTGCAGGGAACAGTAATGGGTGCTGTTTGAGTTGCACTAGGCTTCAGAAGCTGGTGTCTTTCAGATGTGTGTTTGTGTTGGTGCTTGGTGTTGCAGTCTTTGTGTCGGCTGTTTTTTGGCTACCATTCTTTCGTTTTGGAGATCATAGTAAAGATCTGGATCTGGACTATGGAGGTCGGTGGGTTTCTGTTTATTGCTGTTTTTTATGATTTTTTTTCTTTTTTTGCTGCAATTGTTTTTGGGTTTTAGGTTATGGGACAGTGATGGTTAGTTTTTGTGCATTTTGATGGCTTATTGGGGTTTGTCTGAACAAAAAAGTTTCCTTTTTTTTTTTTCTTGAAATTCCTTTTCAGGATTGTTTTTGACATAAGCAATTATGGTTGCTGTTACTGAATTGCTAATTGTTGCTGTAATTGTTTCTATCCCACACTTATTGGCTCTCTGCATGGTGGGTACTTCTTATTCTGGGTTGGTATTTGTTTTCTTGATAATTGGTAATGTGTGAGATATTAGGACTCGAATTAAATTCGGAAACGGTTTCACATAAGTTCTTGTGTGTGTGATGTCATTATAATATTAATTGAGATGAAATTGTACATTTGAAATGGTAGTGCACATCCGATTATTTGATAAATGCTACTATATATGTAAATTGGGTATTGTAGATTTGGAACGAGTCTTGACTTGGATTATCCGTTTTTAGGTTTAAGTTTCCTAGTTGCATGTATAGTCTCACTTATTGCAAGGTTTACTCTGTCAAATGGAATATATTGGTAAATATTGAGTTTGAGAGTTGGCTTTTTAGGCAGAATAGTCATATTTGTTCATGTGTTATAATTGGATTTGGAGCTTGATTAGTCTATACTATTCTACTTTTAAGGATATGTGGAACTGGAATCAAATGTCAATGCTTTCCGAGATTTTGAATACCCCTCCTCTGAACCTATAAATTGTTTTTGATCTATTTGATGCTGCACGATGAGAATGTGGAATTTTGAGTAGAGAATGCAACCCTACATATAAGACACAGCATAAAAAATTTTGTAGACAAGGTTGCATGGAAAGTGCAATTCATAAAATTGTGCTGTCTCTTAAGAAAGATGCAGTTTATATAAAGCTATGTCAAAGAATACCAGTTAGGATTTCTCTTTCCAAACGGACATAGTGATTTGGAGTGGGAGCTTTAGATATTCTAAAGCTTGACATAAATGATACTTCCTTGCTCACTCACCCCATTACTTGTAAAATGTACCACAAACGGCAAATACTTAGAAGAATTGGCCATTTTTTACTTTAGCTCAAGTAGTTAACCAGTAGTGTTTATGGTCAAGAAATTCAGGACTTGAGTGATTTAACGAAAAAGAACATAGAGTGGAAAAACAAGAACTCCAAGCTTGTATGGAGTTAAATATGGTGGAAATTTGAGATTGTTTCCTTCTTCATGTGTACGCATTTGAGAGCAACATTTGTCCTTTAGAGCTTAGGAATTGAATGAAATTGCCAAATGACTCTGTTGTAAAGTGTCTTACTAGTTGTAACATACTAATATAATTTTCTCATTCTAGATTCAACTCAAAATTACACTTCAAATACTATGTTGGTCAATAGAACATTCTATCACTTCAACTACACGAGTTTTATCTTTTCAAACTGATCCAGCATTTGTTATATAACTGAAGCTAATTAATGAAATATCCCTAATTATTGCATGTTGTCTTCTTGAGAATTTTACATATTGGACTGTGATATAATGTTCATTCAATACTCTCCAGGTCATGATATAGTGGCGAGTTTTATGCTGAGAAAGCCAGTTGCTTTTCTTGAAGACCACATCTTGCAACTTGAAGGCGATATTTTTGATGAGATGAGCTTCTCCTCCACCAAAGTACACCTTTCAGCTCATGCTCGATTTTCTTATATTTAAAGATGACACTAATTGGACATATCCTTGTTCACCATTCACGTCAAAATCTTAACACAAACGCAACACTTTTATAGTCTGCAGTTTGTTCATTTATTGATTTCGCCTTTTGTTTACGTGGTATTATGCTCCTGTTTTCTTCTCGAAATATCAGTCAGGCCTTCTTTCTATGACAGGTAGAAGTAATATCTTTGGAACCATCCGCCGAACCAAACAGAACAAAGGTTGTGTTTGCAGTCGAATCAGATTTGACTATCCAAAGTTTAATCAAAGCCGATTTTATGACTCTAATAACACGCCAATCGTTTCTTAATTTGACCGCTTTGTTTGGGGACCCTTCCTCGTTTGAGGTGCTCAAATTTAGAGGAGGGATTACTGCTAGCCCTGAACAGAAGGCCTTCCTTATGCAAAGCCATCAGATCCTTTTCAACTTCACTCTGAACTTCTCTATCGATGAAATACTGACCAATTTCGATGAACTTCAGAGCCAACTTAAAACGGGCTTGCATCTTTCTCCATATGAGGTCCGATCATGTTCTTGTCTTGCTTTCTATCTAATTTCATGATTAACCTTTGGTTTCAACAGCTAACATACTTATTTTGCTCATGCAGAATTTGTACATAAGGCTGACGAATCTAAAGGGTTCAACCGTGGCTGCACCCATAACAGTCGAGTCACAAGTTCTCTTGGCAGTGGGTATTGACTCCAAATCTAGGTTAAAGCAGTTGGCTCAGACCATAACTGGTTCACATACTAAGAATCTTGGTCTGAATCACACTGTCTTCGGACGCGTTAAGCAAGTTCAACTTTCGTCTATCTTACAACACTCCCTCGGTGGTGACGGAAGTGGACCATCACCGTCACCTTCTCCGTCTCCTTTGCCCCAATCCCACTTTCACCCCCAACCCCGCCCCCACCCCCACCACCACCACCATCACTATACCCTTTCTGCCCCTACCATTTCACCTTCACCTTCAACCCAGAGCCCTGGCTCGTTAACAGGGAGAAGATCACCTGCATCTACACCAGCACCACTAAAGCATAAAATGGCACCACCCCCAGCCTGCCATTTTGGTCAAGGTAATAGGTTTCCATGGAAGCACAGTCAGCAACCTCCTTTGCCACCTTCTCCATCACCGGGCTACGCACCAAATGCCGCTCCATCACAACCAACATACACAAAACCCCGACCTCCAAAACTGTCTCCTGTCCCTGCAGCAAGTCCACCCAATGTAGCTTCTTATGATCGTGGTCATGGCCATGGTCATCCCCCATCAGAGCTTGAAACTCATGCAAGGCCACCGGATGTAATGTCAATAACCTCACCATTCCCATCTCCATGTGAGTATAAAGTTTTCCAAATAGTACCCAGAACGATTTTTGCCTGATCTTTCATATGTGTAATAATGTTGATGAAATGAAGCACACTCTTTTGCAGCCTCTGCAAGTATCTCCTCCAATGTATGGGCTCTTCCATTGGTCATATACGCAGCCCGTATCATTTTGTAGGGAGATATACGGCCCGTTTACTTGAAAGAAACTTCTACAAGGAATTTTGCTGGTGTGAGCGATGACAGGGTTCACGGTTGAGTGAATATAAGCTGTCTTGTTGTTGTAAGTTGTAAATATTTGATTAAAAAGTTGAGTGGCAAAATTGCATCAAGGTCAAAGTCACAGAGGTGACAGGCCCGTGATGACTTGCAATGCCCCCACTGTGTTGTGTATGATATAATATCCCCCTTCTACATAAATTCAAGGAGGGAAAATCAACAAATGTAAAAAAAAAAAAAACCATCACCTTTTTGTTTCTTGATCCTTTATAAACAAGCCACGATTCTTCACTATATATGATAATTCTAGTTCATCTTTTCAGTCTCAGGTACATTATTTGACTCTTTTGCGGCTGATTTGAGTTTCCAATATGATTAATATATGCATGTTTTATGTGTACTAGATCATCAAAGTATCTATTAAAATAAAATAAAAGAGTTTTAAATAAGTATTCTTTCTAAAAACAGGTGGTCTTACCACTCAATAGCATTGCTTTTTGTATAATCGATGAAATCGATTAAGTCATGTTAGGCTTTGTCTGTTTTTAGTTGTTCTTCAAGAAACATTCTTACACAATTCTTTCTTCTAAAATATAATCAAACATATTTTCTTATAAATCATATCAATTACTATTAGGCTAAATTTTCTGATAACGATTAAATAATCTCAACATGATTTTTTTTATTTTAAATTTATTCATTTTATTACACTATTCAATAGTCACTTTTATAATTTTATTACACGTAACAATAGACCATCGGACCGTTGTTTTTAAAATAAAAAAGCAAGTTAACCATAGATTACAAACTGTCTAGGCAGAAACATCGGAAGGCGGGAGACAGTGCTTGCATTTGACCAGTTTTTTCTGAGAAAAAAATGGTGGGTTATATATAAAAGGAAATAACAAACCGGATTGGCATTTGAAAACGATTAAAAAAAATAAAAAAATTGTATTTCCGTTAGGAACTCGTTTTTTTCGGTGACGGAATACTTCGCTCTCGCGCTCTCCCGTTGCCGTTTCGTCACCCTGAATGCCTCACCAGTGTTCAGGGTAACCCTCTCTCTCCTTGTCTACTTCTAATCTTGTCTGAATTTTTGTTTTAATTTATGATTTCTGTCGGATTTTGAGTTTTTCTGTTTTAATTGGTTTTTTGTTGATTTTTCGATATTTTCCTGAAATGCATTTGATTTAGGTCAATACTCGTGGCTACATATGATGTAATATGCAATCGATCGACTCTCCGATGATTTTATCCTGTTTTTCATGTTTTGTGAATCGGAGGTTTTGAATCTTCGTATTAATGATCAATTATTGTGTAATGACAGCCTGTTATCTGTCTGGTGTTGTGATTGAATGTTTAAGATAAATTCATAGGGCATTGTGATTATTTATAAGTTCATTTGTTTATATTGATTTTTAAGACATTTTCCTAAAATGCATGAGTTTTTGGTGATTGTATGTTTTTAGGATCATTTGTTTATGAATGTTCTTACAGTGAAACGAAAATGATAAACAATGCCTGACCTTTTCTTCTGCAGTCCATTTGGTTAATTTTGAGCAGAGGAGCGAGGGAGGGTCTAATAGAAGGTAACTCAACAAAAAATGCAACGAAGCGTTTCTTTTCTATTTATTTCCCTACAAATGTCTGCTAGTATGAAATAAATTTGTTTTTGTATATACAGGGCCCGATTATATAACAGATAGTCCATATGGTGTTTGATTGTTTGTAGGTGTACGGAGATTAGCAGCACCACGGTTGTAGTTGTTGATGTTTGCAACATTTTTTATGCGAATTTCAAGTAAGAAACATACTATGTAAACAGACTAATGAATGACATTATGAGTCTTTAACTGCTCAATTGAGTTATGCTCGTTTTCATTGTTTGTTGCAGAAATGTGATGTCTAATCTCCCAGGGCAGACAAACGCTAAAGAGATCTCTTGAGAAGTAGTCCTTAGCATGTATAACAGCAGTTTTCTCCAGCACAAGTCTCTTCAAGATGGCAGTAGCCGTTGATCAAGGTCATGGATTCAAGCCATTTATGCGACCCCCAAGATGCAAACTCCAGTCTTTCACTCAACTTGATTTCAAAATGCTCGATTTCAGTCAATCCAAGCATGCACAATCTCTGGAACATGCCTTTCAGTTAACCAACATTCACAAGAGCTTCTCCACTCCGTGCCTATCTAATTCTTCTCCAGCAAAAGACGATCATCATGATGCCAATTCCACTATTGAGATCCTTATCGGCCATTCTGCACCCAGAGTTCGTGCCCTGGTTGTTGAAGTTGCCATCGCCATGGCCTCTGGTATCAGTCCTGAGCCAGCCTCAAGTGGCCTTGGTGGGGCCTATTTTCTGCGTTCTCAAAACGGTGATACTATAGCTGTTGCGAAGCCTATTGATGAGGAGCCTCTGGCTTTCAATAATCCGAAGGGCTTAGCTGGACGTATGTTTGGCCAGCCTGGCATGAAATGCTCCATTAGGATCGGTGAAACTGGCATGCGTGAATCGGCTGCTTATGTTCTCGACCACGATGGCTTTGCAGGTGTCCCTCCAACAGCATTGGTAAGATTCTCTCATGTCAAATTCAATCTAAACAATCCAGGATCAGATTCAACCACTGTTTACAAGATTGCGTCCCTTCAACGCTACGTGAATCACGACTCGGATGCAGGGGATTTGGGCCCTTCGAGCTTCCCCGTCACCTCCGTACACCACATAGGTATACTAGATGTAAGACTGATGAATCTTGATAGGCATGCTGGGAATATTCTTGTGAAGCATGGACAGGAAAGCTACGGTGGGGGAGCGGCTGAGCTGGTGCCCATAGACCATGGGTTTTGCCTACCTGAGTCCCTCGATGATCCATACTTCGAGTGGCTGCACTGGCCACAGGCTTCAATACCATTTGCAGAGACTGAAGTCGACTACATATCCTGTCTTGACCCTTTCAAAGACGCAGAGCTTCTAAGAACAGAGGTTCCATCAATCGGGGAGTCTTCCATTCGCGTTCTCATCCTCTGCACAATCTTTTTGAAGCAAGCAACGGCGTATGGCCTGTGCCTTGCGGACATAGGTGAAATGATGACTAGAGAATTCCATGGAGGAGACGAAAAACGGAGCACGTTAGAGAACTTATGCATGAATGCTAGGGCCAGGGTGAAGAAGAGTGACGACATCGATGACCATAAAGGAGAAGTCGAGGAAATGTTCCAATTTGATGACGACCTCAATCAAGAAGAAGCATCAGATCTCCCAATAAACTCCCCCACAAAAGGTAAGTCATCCAAAATCCCAAGGTTTTCATCAATGTCCACGTTGGACGATCCACCAATGTTGCCCGCGATCGAGCAAGATCACAGCATGGACACATTCTTGGACACTTGCAGCATCAACGTTGATGATCACGGGGGCGAGAACACAAAGGGAAGCATCTTGATGAGGAGTGTGAGTTACTCGGTACCAAACCACAACCAAGAGGGTCAATGCATCTGTTTGGGGGAAATGAAGGACGAGGAGTGGCAATTGTTCTTGGAGAGTTTTCAGAAACTGTTGCCCGAGGCATTCGAGGAAAGAAAATCAATGGGGTTGTCGAGGCAAAGGTTGGGATCCTCCTGTGAGTTTTGAGCAAAACTATTAATGTTGGAACAATAATCTTGTATACAAACAAAACAAATCAGTAACGAACGCCCCGAACAACAAATGTTGTATAGGATGTAGATATTATAAGATCTTAGTAGGTAGTATGGGAGGAAAAGAGATTGGCATGGCGCCATCCTTTCTCTTGTGCTCTTCTAGATTTTACTTTCTTTTTTCTTTTACATTTCCTAATCTCTCTTCCTTTTTACGCTTTTCTTTCTCATTCAACCTATTGTATACTACTCTACACAAATTTATTTCATGCTTCCTCATTTTTAACTCAATTATTCTACATCAACTATTCAGTTTTTGATACTATTATTTTGTGCTACTGAAAAATGCTCGATAAAACACTTGCCATGAGTACCTTGTGTCCACGAACAAGATCAAAATATACCAAACTGAAATACAGCATGAAATTGAGTATCTAATTAGGGTAATTGATTGAATCGTTTTTGGGAGAATGAAAGAGATTAAATGACAGTATATATGTCCCAGAATTAGCATTATATTTTGAAGTTGTAATGTAGTGTACGTAGTTTTAAAATTTTTCTCATTCGTATAACTATATATTAGTTTGTGCATACAATATTAAAAAGAAAAGAAAAAAAAGAAAAGAAAATTACAAATAAATTATAAATTATATAAATGAGGATGTTTGGAAATGATAAAAGTAGGGTTTGAGCTAGTTATCCTGAAATTAAGGTATAGAGATTGTTAAAATAATTAATTAAATATATATTTGTTATGAACTTTAAATAGGTCATATGATAGATATTAATAGATACATATATGAATAAATATGTTAAGATTGTTATAAATTTTGAAGTCCATTTTTCGATCTTTGGATCCGACTTTTATGAGATAACCTCGCAATTTTATGTTATGCTTGAATTCTCAATCTATATAACCTACTACTTTTTAGTCAAGATTTTGTATTATTAGGAAAAATCCCTAAGAAATGGAATTATTTGGAAATCCACGTGTCGTAATACTATAGACAACCACGCGCTGTAATCAATACGCCTGACAGTCCTTTGCTCCTTTCCCTTCATAAACCTTCTCTCTCCAACAAAACACACACAATCACACACTCAACATTGCCCTTCATAAACCCTTAGGGTATGTTTGTTTCGGGTTTATGTAGAATTATGGAAATTCGATTTTGAAATACTGAGATTTGTAAATAAAGGTGAATAGTTAAAATCTGTGTTTGTTATGAGATTTTATAGGGTAGGATTATTACTGTAGATGTCAAATCAATGCTGGAAAAGTTAGTAAGTGTAATATTATATTATTAGTTGATGTAATAGGTTGGAGTATAGGGTTAATTATAGTGTTTTTTTAAAATAGAGTAGGATTTTGGTAGATTTCATAATCCTTGACTTAATTCCGTAAACAAACAAGGATTTGAGATTTTAAAATCCCAAATCCGGACTTGTGAAACCCGAAACAAACATACCCTTATCTCTCCAACAAAATACACACACATTCACACACTCAACAGAACCAAAACCCCCAAAAGATGATATTTCTTTCAAGTTCAACAATAGTGTTCGACATTGGGGCCCACAACTTGGCATCGGAGACACACAACACCTACGACATTTCCTTCCATGAAGGAAACAAGATTTTCTAGAATATTCTGATATCTTTTCTTATTTATGATAAACGTGTATGACGATTCTTTTTAGGCTAGATTTATTCTTTCCTTTTTCTTTTGATCTTGTACAACTTTTGTATTGATATTTTTTCCCAAACAGTAATGAGAAAATGATTCAGCCCCAAAATATTTTCATGGCACCAGAGCAGGACTAAAACGATCCTGATAAGAAACTCCTAAACTCGACTATGTCGAAAGACACCGATAAAACACTGGTCTTCCCACCAGTTGATCCGAATTCCCCCTACTATATTCACCCTTCAGATTATCCATGCCAGATGCATGTGGATGATCCATTGAACGACAACAACTTTGGAGATTTGTCATAGGAGATGAAGAACTTTCTCTTTGCGAAAAATAAGATTGACTTTGTTGACGGAAGCATCAAGATACCGAAAGAAGATTCATCAGATTTGATGTCATGGAAGCGTTGTGATGCCATGATCAAAGGTTGGCTCAAAACGGCCATGGAAAAGGAGATCAGAAATAGCGTAAAATATGCTGAAACTGTCGAAGAGATTTGGAAGGATTTGAAGGAACACTTTGGAAAAGAAAGTGCCCCTCACACGCATGAATTGAAACATACGTTGACATTGATACGCTAAGAAAAGACATCAATTTCGGCATACTAAACGAAACTGTGAGGATTATAGGATGAGATTCAATCTGTCTCACCCATGCTAAAGTGCACATGTGGTCTCTGCTCGTGTGGAATCGGCAAGAAATTGGATGAGAGAAAAGAAAGAATAACTTTATGAATTCTTGATGGATTTGGATGAAAGCTATATAACCATCAAGACTCAAATTTTGACAACAAGACCAACACCAACCTTAGGGGCAGCGTATCACATGGTCTCTGAGGATGAGCAACAAAAACTGATTTCAACAGGAAGAGAAACCGTTCTTGAGGGAGCTGCGTTTCAAAGCCAACAAACACAAATTTTTCAGGCTCCCGTTATTGAGAATTCTGCATACCAGGTGCAAATACAGGTACATAACAATACAGCTGAACACTTTGGCACCAAAGATGTAATTCCTTGCAAGAACTGCAATCGGCCAGACCACACAATTGAAGGGTGCTTCAAAATCATTGGATTCCCGGAGTAGTGGCAAGATAGAAAACGACGTGATATGAATAAGAGGGAGATTGCCGAAATAATCCAAAGGTTGCACATGTGAGTGTTAATTCAAGTCCTATCCTTGGACTAAATGGAGAACAATACTCAAGGTTAATCCAGCACTACTCAGAAGATGATAACTCAAAATCTGAACGTATTCCTCCCACAGTGAATATGACTGGTAAGATAGCTTTGAATAAGGCTGGGTGATAGATATCGGTGCTACTGAGCATATTGTTTATGATGAATCCTTGCTATATGATAAATAAAATTATGAGAATGAGATGTCTGTTACAATTCCCAATGTCGATGTTGTTCTTGTTAAAGGGATAGGCAGTTCTGTTTTACCAAATGGATTAAAGATAGATGGTCTTTCATACATTCCTGACTTTAAATGTAATTTATTGTTGGTTAGCAAGCTGACGAAGGATTTGAATTGTTCCCTCACTTTTTTGCCAGATTTGTGTGTGATACAGGACTTACAATCGAGGACTCTGATTGACATAGGTAGGTGTAACGATGGTCTATACTATATGGAGTCGAAGATGAATAAATGGGCAACAATGAAAGTTTCGGTGGACATAGAGATTTGACATGAAAGATTAGGTCATGCCTCGGCTTCCAAACTTCGTGAGATTGATTTTTTGAGAAATTCTATAAGCAATTTTAATTTGGAACCGTGTGATTCATGTGTAAGAGCCAAGCAGACTCGACTACCATTTTTTGATGATTCGATTAAAATAGTTGATTGTTTTTTTATTTATTGCATTGCGATATTTGGGGACCTTATCGCGTTTCTACATTTTCTGGAGCACGATATTTCTTATCAATTGTGGATGATTTTAGTCGAGCTGTCTGGATTTATTTGATTAAGCATAAATCTGAAGCAAACGAATGTCTTATTACTTTTTTCAACATGGTAAATACTCAATTCAGAAAGAAGGTCAAAAGAATAAGAAGTGATAATGGTGGTGAATTTACTTCCAATTTTATGATGAATTTTTATTTTGAACATGGAATTATATAGGAAACTTCGTGTGTCTACACACCACAACAAAACAGAGTTTTTAAAAGAAAACATAGATACATTCTTGAGATAGCTAGGGCCTTGCGATTTCAGGCCAACCTGCCAATTGGTTTTTGGGGTGAATGTGTCTTGACTGCGATCTATGTGATAAACAGGCTTCCTTCAAAGGTAATTGGAAACAAAACACCTTATGAAATTTTGTTTGGCAAGAAATCATTATATGATCACATGCGTGTATTTGGTTGCTTAGTTTATGCACGAGATAATAGAACATGAGGAGATAAGTTTGAACAGAGGGGGAGGCCTTGCGTTTTTTATTGGTTATCCACATGGTCAAAAAGGATATCGTGTGTATGACTTACTTGAAAGGAAGATCTTGACATCTAGGGATGTTAAATTCATCGAGATGAATTTTCATTTTAGTATGGTGCAGTTGGACAAATCTTTACCAAATCACGTTGATCTGTTGAGTCCAAATTGTGAAAGCGGAAAACGATGGATTTAGGACAGACTAAGCAAATGAATCCTATCAATGTTGAGTCCAATGCATCTCATCAGCTTCCACATGTTGATATGTACCAAAATGAGCTGGAGCAAAATAGAGATTGTGTTGTAGTGACAACAAATAGTGAGGTGAGTCGAGGTACTGCAAATGATAGAGGAATTCGGACTAAAACACAACCGAAACATCTTAGTGATTATGAGACAGATTTACTGCCCTCTATAGACCATTCGCGACCTAATGCCATTCAAGGATCCTCGACGGTACATCCTTTAACCCATTTTGTTTCATATAAAAAATTTTCTACTTCTCACAAAGCTTATTTATCGGCCATCACATCACATGATGAGCCTAAGTTTTTTCATCAGGCAGTGAAAGATCTTAAATGGAGAGAAGCAATGCAAAGAAAAGTAGAGACATTGGAACAGAATGAGACGTGGACTCTTGAACACTTACCACCTGGAAAGTGTGCTATTGATTCAAAGTAGGTTTATAAGATAAAATATAAACCCACGGAGGAGGTGAAACATTATAAAACACGTTTGGTTGCGAAGGGTTTCACACAAGTGAAAGGGATTGACTTCCATGAGACGTTTGCTCCTGTTACAAAGTTGGTTACAGTTCGAAGCCTACTTACAGTTGCAGCAAAGAAAAATTGGGCTATACGTCAACTAGACGTGAACAATGCCTTCTTACATGGGGATCTTAAAGAAGAGGTATATATGAAAATTCCACAGGGATTTGTGAAGGCAGGGGACTCTTGTGTTTGCAGATTAAGAAAATCTCTTTAAGGTTTACGCTAAGTCTTGCATAAGTGGTATCACAAATTTACAAGAGCACTCTTGGATATTAGTTTTAGGCAATCTCGTTCAGATCATTCACTCTCAATATTCAAGAGAGGTACAATTTATACATCAGCTCTCG